>BSBN01000917.1:11800000-12157252 GCA_027924645.1 Cunninghamia lanceolata | reverse complement strand
AGAAGGAGATGAGTAAGATTTGGGTTAAGAAGGATGTAACAGAGGCTAAGGATGTGTTTGTACCAGCTTCTTGTGTAGATGTTTCCTCCAAAAACTAAATTGAGAGATTTGGCTCAGGGGGAGCATCAATGGGAATCTTTCCTCCCTCAACCAAAAGAGTGGTACTGAGGCAAGCACAAAGATATGAGTTGAAAATTGATATGATCGATCATTTGAAGAAAATTCTGGTAGAAAATATTCTATTGCAGAAGATTACGGAGAAATTAAGATCGACTGAGTTATAGTGGAAGTGTTAACAAATTTTTGAAACAGAGCATTTATGACGGATTAGGTTTTGATAGAAAAGGGTTATAAGTGAGTTCATTTGATGGAAACTCACATTGCAAACAAACATTCTAGCGAAGAAGGAGATTTGAGCAACGCAGCTAAGAAGAACTCAATGCATTCAATGTTTTCAAGGTACAAACCCTAATTGAAAGCTTTTGTCAAGGTATTTACAGGTTTCTACTCTTGACCTAAGAATTTAAGTAGAGAAAATGTTTACTCCTCGAGTGATTGAAGTAATAGATGGACTTAGACCTAAATTTAAGATGCACCTGTTCAAAACTTGAATTGAATGAGAATGGAGAAGTGGTACAAGAAATAAGGCAAGACTTGTATGTAAAGGCTACTCATAAGTGGAAGGAATAGACTATGAGGAAACTTATGCTCCGGTGGCAAGAATGGAGGCCATTTGGATGTTCTTGGCTTTTATAGCACATAAAGATTTCAAAGTATATCAAATGGATGTGAAGTCTACTTTCCTGAATGGTGAGCTGGAAGAGGAAGTGTACATACAGCAACCGACAGGATTTCAATTGTGAGATAAACCAGATATGGTTTGTAGGTTGAAGAAGGCTCTATATGGATTGAAGAAAGCTCCCAAAGTTTGGTATGCAAGGTTAGACATGTACTTATTACAACAAAGATTCAATAAAGGCTCCACAAATAGCAATTTGTACATCAAAGTAAGTGGAGATCAAATTATGATTGTGGAAGTGTATGTAGATGACATAATTTTTGGTGGAAATGAAGGTATGTGTAAGAGTTTTGTAGATGAGATACAAAAAGAGTTTGAAATGTCAATGTGTGGGGAAATGAATTTCTTTCTTGGCTTACAGATCAATCAGACAGATAAGGATATTTTCATTTCTCAGTCAAAGTATGTAAAAGAGTTGTTAAAAAAGTTTAGAATGGAAGATTTTAAACTAGTTTGTACTCTTATGGTTATTGGTTGTAAGTTGAGAAAGAATGATGAATCTCCTAAGGTTGATCAGAGCAAGTATAGATCAATGATTGGAGGATTACTATAGCTGACTGCTACTAGACCAGACATTATGCATGTAGTTTGTCTTGTGGCTAGATTTCAAGTAGATCCTAGAGAGTCACATGTTATGGCAGTGAAGAGGATTTTTAGATATTTAAAGGGCACTTCTGATCATGGCTTGTGGTATCCAAAAGATACTGACTTTATTCTAAGTGCTTATACAGATGCAAATTGGGCAGGTTGTGTAGATGATAGGAAAAGTACAAGTGGTGGAACATTCTTTCTTGGTGGTAGAGTAGTGTCATGGTTAAGTAAAAAGCAGGATTCAGTATCTCTATCTACTGTAGAGGCATAATACATTGCAGCAACATCTTGTTGCACATAGGCGTTATGGATGAAACAAACCTTGATGGATATCAAAGTTGTGTATGATGAGCCAATCTCTATTTTCTATGATAATACAAGTGCTATTAACATTTCAAAGAATTTGGTGATGCATTCAAGGACAAAGAAAATTTAAATTAGGTATCACTTTCTCAGAGAGAAGGTTGCAGAGAATGAAGTGAAGCTTGAGTATGTCCCTACAAAGGATTTGGTTGCTGACATATTCACTAAGGCTCTTCCTAAGGATACATTTGAGTATCTTTGGGAGAATTTAGGGGTTATTGCCCCTCCTTCCTTGAACTAGATGCATAAGGAGATGCATGGGTCTAGTGGATTTCAAGATTCATTCTTTTCTGGACCAATGATTGGAGGCTAGCTCTTAGGAGGAGAAGGCAATAGTCATGATGATTGCTGTAGTTAGGGGGAGTATTCAGAGCAATGGAAGAAAAAGATGTTGCAGAGCAGTAGTGAACAATGCAAGTATGTGTAGTATCATGAAAAAGGAAATTTGTGACACCGTTTTCCATTGATGTCAAAGTGGGAGAGAGTTCATGTGAAAAACAAAGGGAGAGAAAGAACAATCAGTGATCAGAGAAAGAGAATAAGATGTGCAAAAGAAAGGGGGAGAGTAACAAAGTTAAAGAAGATTGGTGCAGAGTTGTGTCTTGATGGTTTTTCACATCATGTGTTTCCATCAATGAAAAAGGGGGAGATTGTTGCAAGTATGTACTAATTGGTGTTGTCATTGATGTCAACAAGCTTGTGTTGTCATTGGTGTCAACTGTGTCTTCTGATGAGGTTGTTGTTGTTTGATTAAGTTGTCTTTCTAAAAGTGATTTGGTTGCTTTGTAGAGGTGTTGAAGATGTTGAGGATATGCTTCTATTGTTGGGTTTCCAAGTGTTTTTGAGAAAATTTGATTAATTATGGAAACAGTATGTTGAAGAAGTCTTCTGGCCTACAGAGTGTTGTTCAAGTTTTTGCTTCGCATTTATTTTGTGTTGGAGATTTGAGTATGTGGTTCGGATATGTTGTTTAGAAGTGTTTGAAGATGCTATATCCATAATTTGGTGCTCCGGATCATTGTGCAATAAAAGTTATGTTCACTAGTTTGAGAATAGTGTTTGACAGTGTTTGCAGTGCGTCTCGAAGAAAGTATTTTTCTTTAGTTCAAGTGGTTCATGGTTTGGTTCTCCACAAGTATATTTCTTAAGTTGCAGATGATGACAGAATATGATATAGTTGGTTAAGTACTTTGGTGTGAAGTTTCTTCAGGTGAAAGATGTTGTAAAGGAATTTTTTGGTTTTTAGGTGCTTATGGATGTTTCTGGATCATGTTCGAGATTGGTGCATGGTCTGCATGTCACCGTGTGATTTTGAGGAAGCGTGCATTTAAAAGTTCATGGTGTTAACGCAAGGATGGTCGACTTGGTTGTTTATACTATTTGTGGTTGTGCTTTGATGAAAGTGAAAGTGTGATGAAGTGTGTAAGAGTGGATTTAGGTCAGTGCTAAGGTGTGATGTGGTCTACATTCGTTCCCCTCCTTCGCGGGAATGTTTAGGTCCAGACCTAATTTGAATTTTATGGGTTAAGTTGTGTTGCCAACCTTGGAGAATGTTTTCAAGGATGATGATGGTATAAATAAGTGTTAAGAATTTGTTAATGAGTGTGCATGAGGGATATGATATTTATGATGTGAATTTGATCAGTGCAATGAGAGCTCTCATGTGCTAGGATACTAGATGCAATGAGCAGAAGGTGTCTACTATTTTTAGTGTTACTGCAGAGATGTTGTTTGTGTTATGATGGATATTGAGCTTCATTGGAACTGAACTCCATGCATAGGTTAGATGCAATTATATCATTTCAAATCCTGTTAGTGAGCCACTCTTCTCTTCTCTTAATTCTTTCTCAGTGGGCAGTGAATCCACTTGGACAGTGAGTCCACTTGTAGTGAGCATTCTCTCTTTTGGGCAGTGAGCCTTTGTAATTTAGTATTGCTACTACATTATGTTGTGAGCTAATCCTCACCACAGTTTTTCCCTTTTGGGTTTTCCATGTAAAAAATCCTGGTGTTCATGTGTTATGGTTTGTGGTTACATGTTTTTATGCTCAATCTACTTTACTTTTATTCAAACTAGTAAATGGATTAAATGCTTAATGCGTGAATGGTTTAAAGAAATATTGATTCACTCCCCCCCCAGTATTCTGGGTGTTCAACAGTTTCCATGTACTCCTTTTTGTGTCAGTGGATTAATACCAATTTGATTGTCTCTTAAGAGAATAAGGTGGGCTTGAAGGTTCCACATGATTGGGTGGTTCTAAACCACTGTTGGGGCCAGACATACTTGGAGGATTCTCATTGGAGAGCATGTTGGACTCACATGCTATTATGCTTCTTGTATCTCTTCTTTGTTATAATTTTGTAAACATTGTAAACTAGGTCCTTGAGACCATTATAATAGGAGCATAGTTGTACATTATTATACCCTCTCATGCTAGTTATGATCCATCCATGTTTGGGATGCGACCCTTCAATTGTAATAATTATTTGATATCATTTTGGACATTTTCACACCTCATCTTGTGAGGTTATTAGCATGATTTGTTATGTCAAAATCATGTTATATTAGCATGTTTGCTTAAATTTATGAAATGCTGTAATTATGTTCATGGATGCTTTGTCAAAGATTTGTGACCCACACATATAAGTGGTAAGGTGCCTCCCTTTTCTTTTGGAACATGTCAATATTGGTGCCAATTGTGCATCATCTTGTATCACTTTTATCATATTTTTCTTTGTGAAGGTAAAAATGGTTAGAGCACCTATTGTCATATTTGGTAAAATAGATATGCAAACTAGAGTAGATGGATTAGATGCTTTGTTTATTTAAGGTAATTGAATTGTTTCTTGGTTTAATTGAAAACAATATCCCTAGGGTGGTTGTACCCCTAGCCTATTTACTGTCCCTATCAAGCATGTGTGTGTCCATGTGAGTAGGAGTGTGTCTAAGGATTGGTGGTTAAGGATTTCATACACAACCAAAAGTGTCTAAGGATTTATGCATTGGTATCTAGATAAAAAGGATCATTATCTAAGTTTAGTTCCATTTCAAACCCATTTGGCTTTAGAGTTAACTTTGGAAATATCTAAGGTGAAATTTTCTCTAGACAAATTTTAATATGAAGTCTTCCCTAAACTACTTTATTATGATTCCACATCTAAGGATTTAGTCACTATATACAACTTAGGAGCTTACACCTATCTCCCTCACATTTTCTCTAGTTGGACTCAAGTACGTCATGCAATGGTAAATTTACATGATTCTATAGTAATTTGAAGGATATGTGGTGACAATTAATTCATCAAGACTCTTGCTCACTTGTGCATTACTAAATATTAATAACATAAGCAAGACACATGACGCACAAGATCACTTAAACATGACTCATCATGCCAACCAAATATGTACGACATGTGAGGAAGATGTATGTCACCATCTCATACCTTTCTATATTCCACATGATGCAGTTATGCCTACTAGCACTTTGGTGGAAACTCATAAGACCCACTTTCATAGACTGCCATTTCAGGCTTAACACTTGTGAACTAGATTAAATTGATTAATGGTAGGGATCCATGGAAAAATATTGATTAAACTAAGGAATACCTAGATTTTGGATGTGACTTCCAATTAGATCACTTAGAGGCTTTGAACTAACTTTGAACCGAAGTGACTATTAATTAGGTTTAACCCAATTCTCAAGTTGTTAACTCTTTAGAGTGACTTAGAGTAATTCCTCTAGAGATACATGTTCTAAAAGTATTTTGGATGTGAAATCATTTTCAATCTAGATAATCAATGTTCTAATTTTGGGTTTAGTTCAAAATTTAAGCTCCAAGTAAATAAACAAGTTATTCTTTCAAGTACAACATCTCCCAAGTGCAAACACTTGGCTTACCACTTTACGCATCATGTTTAAGCTTACTTTTAGGGAACTCAAAGAAATGAGTGGGGCCTATCTCCTCAACTCCAAGTTGTACACTTAGCTAAATTAAAATATGTTTTAGTCCCATTTTTATTTAGAGCACTTAAGATATAATTTAAAAAGGGAAAGGAGTTTCAGAGTGAGTTCAGACCTAAAGTCACATCTAACCTAATTAAGCTCCCCTTGAAATTCGGAAGGGTCACTAAATTTTGACTAATCCAAACTGATCCTTTAGCTTGGTTTAACTAGGATACACAAGATATTTTGTACAACTTGTCAGGAAATATGTTATTAAGATTTAACTTATGTATCTTTTGAGTCAAACTCATTGACCCATACTACATGAGTAGCGGTTCACAGTAACCCATCTGTCACAAACTCATGTAATATGGGTCAACAAGTTTGACTCAAAAATTGTGCAATTGAATCTTGATACAAATATCATAAGTTGACACATTGTGGAAATTACCTCCTACTTGTTGGGAAATACACAAAATATTTCATACAAATTGTAAGGAAATACATTCTAAGCATCTAATTATATGATTATTTACACTATAATAAGTCCTTTGGGAACTTCTTTAACTAAACAAACTTAATTTGACTCTTGAGGCTAACATGAGGTTCAATAATAGAGGTCATTCAAGACATTACAATTCCTACATAGAATGGATTCCTCTAAAAGCATTCTCGATTGCAACCTCTCTATCATTTGACTATTAACATCCTTTGAATTCCTACAAAATCTTATCTAAGGGGCCTAATATGAACACAATCTAGGTGATATAATAATTTGACACATCAACTTTTACTGAAAACCATGGATTATGCTCCTACACACCTATAACACAACAATACATAGCTTCAAGTGTACCTCTTTTAGGAAAGAAGGTTAATTGATTACATGGATATAATCAAGTACTTTGTATTCACACTAGCCGTTAGGCTTCACAAAGAGGGAATGGACACATGTTAATTAAATTCTTCCTCTAATATTAATTAATTATAAACATAGATTTTCATGAGCCAAAATTCATTGATACTGAGATCAAACTATTTTGCTTGACAAATAGAAAGGTATTTGGGATATACATCAAGTATAAACGCTTTGACTATGTTTTAAGGTAGACAATGTGCTCCACTCTAGATTGGCTCTTTCCCTCTCTCTCTCTCTATGTTGTATGCAATTTATTTAATTAACCTAAGTTATATTCAAGGAAAAAATATCTTTCGATTTATTTACTCACTTTAAAAAAATAACTAAAAAGATAACCTAAATGCCTAAATAAATTTAAATTTAACATAGTGTGGTACATCAACAAATCTCTCTAGTGCGATTGTCAAAACAATGGCGGTGAATAGCGGGGGAAAAAGCGGAGGGGGGTTGTTTGAATGTGAGTAGGGTGGGAGTGATCTGAGTGCCGAAGGGGGAGATTCAGATGACGACAATGAAGTAGATTTCGACCCAGAGTATGCTGGGGATGCAGTTGACTGGCTTGAATCTGTTGATGAGGGTGAGGACGTGTGGCTGCTCGACCTATGGCTTGAGGCCTGTCGGAGTGTAAGTTCTACTGCCTCCAAGAAGAGCCATGTCTCCTCCCGTGTAAGTTTTGGGGCTATTGAGGATGCTAAGTTGGTGGTTACTAGTGGCTCTGAGGGCCATGGTCTCTGGAAGGGTTTCCTCCTTCTCTCTCAGGATCGGGTAGTGAATTTGCATGATGGGGCTCCTTGCCCTACAGTTAACATTGATTGTGTTGATCCCTGTGTCTCTTCCAAGGAGGGAGCTCCATGCCCTACGGTTAACACTAATAGTGTTAATCCCTGTTCCATGGATGGTTGTCCTCCTAAGTTCTTGAATGGTGGTTTGGCTGAGCCCTCTATGTCTGCAGGCTTGTCTCTTCCTAGTCCTCCTAGTGGTCTTACGAAGGATTTGCTTGTTGATAGAGGGAGTGTTTCTTCTCTGCAGGGGCAGGGCTTATCTCCTGAGACTGGTCCTTTGCCTAGGGCCTCGTTAGCTTCTGGGGACCCCCAAATTTTTGTGCCTGACTCAGTTGTTGACAGATCTATTGTTTGGCTCCAGAGTTTGCTAGTTGGGAGATTCTGTGGTAATTGTCCCAATATTGACGTAATCAGAAGATGGGTGTTGCGGAAGTGGAACATTAAGGGGTAGGTAGAGGTAATAGCTCTGTCGAACAACATCTTCCTTTTTTCATTTTCATCCCTTGATGATTGTTCTAGGATTCTCTTGAGTGGTCCCTGGTTCCTAGATCAGAATGGTCTATTTTTTAAAAATTGGTCCCCTGGCTTCAACCCTGAGGAAGATTACTCTATCAAGTTTCCAGTTTGGGTCTGGCTACCTGGTCTTCCTTTAGAATATTGGGATGAGGAGATTTTTATGTACATTGCCAGTGTCTTTGGACAGTACATTGCGGTGGATGGGGTTACTAAATTCAAGAGACGCCTGTTGTTTGCCAGATTTTGTGTCTTTGTGGATTCGGATAGGGTTATCCCTTCTCAGATTACTTTAACCTCCAAGTTTGGTATCTGGGTTCAATAGATTGATTTTGAGATCTCTTCAGTCAATTGTGTTCATTGCCGCAAAGTGGGTCATGTTGTTAATGCTTGCCAGGGTTCCAACATTAACCATCTTATGTGGAAGAAAAAGATGCAAACAACTGATAGTGCTTGCAAAGTTAATAAAGAGGATGTGTCGAAGGAGACAAGTAGGGAGAAGGAAGATGCTATGATGGAAACTCCTTTGACGATGATGCAACAGCAGAAGGAGATCAGATTTACAGACAAGAGGAAGGTGCAATGTGATAATGGGACGCCGAGTGGAACTTCGAATCACCCTATCTCTCCTAAAAAGATGAAATCTGAGAACAAGGACTTCAAGTTCAAGATGCAAAGCTCCTTAGAGCATTTTGGTTTCAAACCTCCTTGACTCTCTTTTTGTTTGTTTGTTTTGGGTGTTGGTCCCTGTGTCTAGCTTTCTAGCTGTTTTACTCCTGTAGTGTTGTTTGTCTGTTGCTGGTTTTTTGGGGGGGTTTTCGCCTCTTGTTTGTCTTGCTATAGTTGTGTAGCAGATGTGCTGTTGGTGTCCTGTGTTTGTTCTTTGTTGTTTTGTGGGCTTCATTGATATATCTCTCTTTTGTACAAGGGTGAGGGCCCTTTCAAAATCCCTGCTTACCATTATCAAAAACAAATATCTCTAGTGCAAACAGTAGTAAATATTTTATTAAGAAACTTTTTTTTTATCTAAAAATTCTATGATAAATTTTATCCCTTTTCTTTTAGAAAGAAGATTACCATTTTCCCGCCATGTTGTTTTCACCTTTATTTCCTAGAGAGAATGACTATGGACAAAATCGAGTTTGTCATGTAATGTACCGTTGGAGTTTCTGATAAGGAGATTAAAAAGGAGCACAGCTCAGAGGCAGCGGAGCGTCCCCCAACGGCACTCTGTATGTTACCGTTGAAAAAAAGCACGATTTCATCTTTTATATGAGAATTCCTAATTCTGACCACTCTCACATTATTCCTTATTCTATTTTTTTTTGTTTTTCTTTTCCTGTTTTTTTCCTGTTTTTGACATGGCCATGTCTAGTTTTGAATTTTTGCTGTGTTTTTCCTTTCTAGTTTTGTATTCTATTTTCTTGGATTTTTGTGTATGTTTTTTTTTTGTGACATTTTTTCAACGGTACATGGAGGAAAGCAGCGGTGAGGAGATTGGAGATGCAGTGAGAAAAGACTCTGTACATTGGTGATGATCTGCTGTAAGTATCCTTAAAAGATTCAATGGCAATGCTCGTGAAATTATGTAAAAATGTGCTGAGATGTTTCAGTCACTAATGGTTTTTATGTGAATTACTGTTTTATGCATTTTTTCTGGTACCAAATGACTTATGTTACTTATTGCATGTGTATGCCCTATATTTTGTTACATACATTCCTGTTGCTCTAATTTTTTATATTGTTTGTGGTTGAAATTGGTGTTGTTAATTATAGGTTTTTGACAATTTGTAAGTTGTGTAAAAGATTATCTAATTTCAGGTTAATTTGGGTGTCTGTAAATCTAAATAGGTTGAATTAATGTGCATAAAAGCTTTTGGGAAAAACTCTATTTATTTTTGCATAGTTTTTAACACAAGCTTTTTAACTCCTCTTCATGGACTTGGAAAGCCTCATTTTTAGCATGAACTAACGCTAATGCTAATCACTCAAATGCTGCAAATTGCAGGTTGAGTCTCATTCAGTGCCCCAGGTATCTAAGAATATCGAGGACATTTTACCTTCCTTTATAAATTGTATGTGGCTCATCTATCTGATCTGCATGGTGGTCATGAATCAGCAATATATATAATCCTTTTAACTATTGCATATTCTTAAAATGTAAGGGAACTATTCCAAGCATGATTCTAAAAAATTCTCCCATTGTAGGAAAAGGAAGCCAGTTCAAGCTAATACATGCATCCTGAATGGGAAAAATATTGTAGGATTAATTTTCAAGATTTATCTGGAACATTAGAAGTACTATTCCAAACATGATTCAAAAATCCTCCATTGTAGCGAAGAAGAGTAGTTTCTTTTTTAATTCCACCGGTTTTCCTTAATATAGAGATTACTTTAAAAAATGGTCAAAAATTGCCTCTACGACTTGTTGGAACTGTTTTGGATTTGCAACACATGATACTTGAATGTCAGGCCTTCTTGGCATGCTTTGCAGTTGCTTCTAGTGTTGCATTAGCCACCATGTCTACCAGCACATGTAAAACATATAATTTTAAGGAATCTACAAATTTTATGAAGGAATCTAATATATGAATAAAGTTTATTACTAATTGCAAGGATTGGACTTGAATTAAACAACTTGCAATAATTACCGACCACATCAATAACAAAATTTGGATCAACCCACAAGCAATCAACTGACCTTTTGTTTTGTGTGAAATAACAGGACCCAACATCATACATCCACATACCATTAGTTCTGTAATTGTTATGATATTTTGATCTTAGTTTTTGTTCAAGTATTTTGAGAATAGAAAATGATATATCTTATACCTATGGCTAGCCTTATATCCATCTAGAAAAGGGCTATTGTATGCGTCTTACCTTCTATTTCTTCTCGTTGAGATTAAAATCTCTTAAGGTAAAACTAAAAATGTGAGGGACATCTAACTAGAGAGAATAGGCTATATGCCAACTAGAAAAATAATGAAGAGTTATCTGTAGCAAAAATGACACTATTCAAAGTCAGTAAGTCCTTGAAAAAAATTCTATGAGATGGAGTAAGTTACAATAGAATGTGTCCATGATTTCTTGCTGCATTTTCATCATTGTTAACAGCTTGATTTCCATTTACATCAAATCTATACACAACAATTTTAGATACGAGATGATGAAACAGTCCCAACCCTTGTTTCTTCCTTGTTTTTTAAAGGTTTTTGTTTCTTCAAAAATATTGAGTATTGGTATATTTTCATTAAATTCATTTCAATAATATTATTCTTAAATTTATATCTGTAGGGAAATGGATATAAATTTGGAGGCATTTTCACCTGATGTACTAAATAAAATGTGTGGAGGAGTTATTATCTCTAAGTTTATACCGGCCTCTTCTTCTGTGAGAAGAGCCAATGCTAAGGAGCTATCATCTCATATCTAATTAAAGACCCAATTAAAGGAATGAGGGTTTGGCTGGGCACTTACAACACTGCCGAGGATGCTGCCAGGGCTTATGATCGAGAGGCTTTTAAGATCAATTTCCCCACAACAGAGGCTGAAACTGAAACCTGAGATTAAATTGTATGAGATATTAATAGGGCTTGCTTTCTTAGAAAAAAAATATTCTGCTCTCATCGTCGCTTCATTTTCATTTTTGAGAAAACCATTCTTTGTTTTCTACTGAAGTGGTATAACAATTTATTTTTTACAACTCAGTAATAAGTCATTCTGGAAACTGTTTAATGTTGTAATAAGTGTTGGGGAAGCAATTTAAGAGGAGAAATATAGATATTTTAGATTTTAATACATAAACAAGGCCTGTTGAAGTTAGAAATATTGAAATTGTAACTAGAAGTAAAACACTAAAACATTGAAAAGTAATTGCATGTTTTATCTCATCTTCAATTTTGATCCTATAATTTTTCTGGCCGCAGGGAATGTGATTTCTAATTTTAAACAGTTTGTGATCGTGTAATTTGTTATGTTCCTGCTCCAGTGTAAGCGTTCTTTATCTGATTTTAAAAGTTTCCGTCAAGGGTTTGTTAAGATTTCAGAGGTTTTGACCATTGTTTTTTATGATGTAGCAGGACATTCTATTTTCAGAGGTTTCAGCGTTAGGGTTTATTAAATATTTTGTTTTTGTTGTGATGTAGGCCCGGGGGACATTCTACAAGATCTGCAAAGGGAGAAACATGCCAGGGTTTTCTACTTTCTTTTTCTTTTTATGTTATGGGATTCGGAATTGTGTTATGTGGGTTTTCTACCACTTGATTTCAATAAATGTAATATGTAAACTGATTTGTTATTTAATACAAAAGATTTTTATTTGGAAGGGGTTGAATTGGCCCCCTTCCTAAGGCTGTAAGAAGTGGCCATTGAACATGACCATAATTTTAGGCCTGCCTCTTGTGTTGGTTCTTTTTAAGTTTTTATATTATTTTTTATTGCATAAAATTTAACATTTTTTTTTATTATTTTATATTTTAAAATTCTATCATGTTTAATGACTTGAATTTTAAATGGTGCACTTAATTATTAAGTATCAAAATATTCTTTAACCATAATGCAATTTAGTTGCAATTAGCAAGTTGTAATAATTAGTGTTGTAATTTAAACATGTTTATTTAGCATTTTCACTTTGACATTCATTTTAATTTGATATACTTATTTGTGTGGAGTGAGGGTTTGAACTTTATCATTCACTTTAATTTAATGTACTTATTGTTTGTGAAGTGTGGGTTTGAACTTTGACATTGACTTATATTTGTTTCACTTTGTATGTTTTAAAATTGAATTCACTTTGTCACTCTAATTTGATATGCTCATTAATTCATTTGTCACTTTAATTTGATATATTTATTGTTTGTGTGAAGTGAACTTTTGTATTGAATTATATTTGTTTCACATTGTATATTTAAAACTGGATTCACATATTTACATTTATTGTTTGTATGAATTGTGTGTTTGAGTTTTGACACTTACTTTGTGTGTGTGTTTGAATTTTGGCACCCATTAATTGTTTGTTTAAAGTGTTTGACTTTGGCATCTACTAATTGTTTGTTTGAAGTGTGTTTGAACTTAAGGCATTTACTTTGTGTGCACTTATTGTTTGAACTTTGGAGTTCACTTTGTTTAGTGTGCTTCATTTTGGCATCCACTTATTGTTTATGTGAAGTGTGCGTTTGAATTTTGGTACCCCTTTGTTTGAGTGACCTTTCATTTTGTGTGTAATGTGTATGAATTGAACTAACATTGAGTCACTTATTGTTTGTGTCTATTGGCATCCACTTATTATTTGTGTGACGTGTGTGGTTGAACTTTGGTATTCATTGTGGCATTCACTTGGATTTGATCCACTTTGCTTTTGTGAAGCATATGTTTAAACTTTGGCATCCCCTTAATTTTTTTGTGTGTATTGACATCTACTTTGCCTATGTGAAGCATATGTTTGAACTTTGGTATCCACTTAATTTGTTTGAGTGAATTTTGGTAGTCATATTTTGTGCATGAAACTTGAGTGAACTACTTTTGGCATTCACTTATTTGATCTATTTAGCATTTTTGTGTTTATGTAAGTTTGAACTTTCATGTTCACTTATTGTGAATTAAAAAAATGACATGTTTGAATTTTAATGTTTACTTTTGTATATGTGAAGTGTGTTTTTGAACTTTGACATTCACTTTGTATGAAGGGTGTTTGAATTTAACCTTTCACCTAGATTTGATACTCTTATTGTGTGTATGTGAACTTTCACATTCATTGTGTAAGGAGTACAAACTTTGGCATTCATTACATATTTGAACTTTGGTAGTATGAAGTGTGTGTTTGAACAAACTATGTGTGAAGAGATTAAATTGACTTTGTGTGAAGGGTGTTTTTAACTTTAGCATTCACTTTGTGTGAGCATTGTACTAACTTTGGTATTCACTTTGTGTGAGGATTGTATTAACATTGCTATTCACTTTGTGTGTGTTTGAACTTTGTCATTGTTGAAATTTGGCAATTACTTTGTATGAAGTGTGTGTTTGAACAAACTATGTGCGAAATGATTGAATTTACTTTGTGTGAAGTGTTCTAACTTTGGCATTCACTTTGTGTGTGTGCACTTTCACATTCACTTTGTGTGAGGAGTGTACTAACTTTGGTATTTACTTTATGTGTGTGTTTGAACTTTTAAGCATTATTGTTTACTTTTTATATGTATAAAGTGTGTGCATGAACAAACTATGTGTGAAGCAATTGTACTAACTTTGTGTGAAGAGCATGTTGAACTTTCGCATTAACTTTGTTTGTGTTTGTACTTTGGCATGTTTGAACTTGAGTGTTTACTTCATATGTGGTTGAGCTAACTTTGTGTGAAACATGTTTGAACTTTGGTGCATGTTCACTTTTTGTGTGTTTTAAGTTTGACATTCATTTTGTGTGAATTGTGTGTTTGAAATTTATTTTTGACATTCACTTTGTTTGCTCTTTGGCATTCACTTTATGTGTGTGTGTTTGGACTTTGGGATGTTTGAACTTAAGTGTTTACTTCATGCATGTTTGTCATGTTTGTACTAACTTTATGTGATTGAAGTATGTTTGAACTTTGTGGACTTCACTTTTTGTGTGTGTTTGAAAAAAATCCATGTGAAGTGTGCTTGCATTTTAGCATGTTTTAACTTTGTCATTCACTTTATATGTGTTAGTTTGGCATGTTTGAAATTAAATATTTACTTCATGCATGTTTGTACTAATTGTGTGAATGAAGTGTGTTTGAACTAACTTTGGCATTCATTGTGTGTGTGTGCACAAAATTGAAAGATCTTTGACATTGAGTTTTTTGATGTATGAACTTCAACT
Organism: Cunninghamia lanceolata; assembly: GCA_027924645.1. NCBI lineage: Eukaryota > Viridiplantae > Streptophyta > Pinopsida > Cupressales > Cupressaceae > Cunninghamia > Cunninghamia lanceolata. The sequence continues at coordinate 12,142,503 of BSBN01000917.1, read as the reverse complement.
ATCACTTTGTGTGGAGTGTATAAACAATCTTTGGCATTCTTCTTTTTGTACTAACTTTATGTGATTGAAGTATGTTTGAACTTTGTGGAATTCACTTTTTGTGTGTGTTTGAAAACAATCCATGTGAAGTGTGCTTGCACTTTAGCATGTTTTAAGTTTGTCATTCACTTTATGTGTGTGTTAGTTTAGCATGTTTGAACTTAAATGTTTACTTCATGCATGTTTGTACTAATTGTGTGAATGAAGTGTGTTTGAACTAACTTTGGCATTTATTCCGTGTGTGTGCACACAATTGAAAGATATTTGATATTTAATTTTTTTGTGTGTGAATGAACTTCAACTATCACTTTGTGTGGAGTGTATGAACAATCTTTGACATTGTTCTTTTTGTACTAACTTTATGTGATTGAAGTATGTTTGAACTTTGTAGAATTCACTTTTTGTGTGTGTTTAAAAAAAACCCATGTAAAGTGTGCTTGCACTTTAGCATGTTTTAACTTTGTCATTCACTTTATGTGTGAAGTGTATGAACAATCTTTGACATTCTTCTTTTTGTACTAACTTTATGTGATTGAAGTATGTTTGAACTTTGTCGAATTCACTTTTTGTGTGTGTTTGAAAAAAATCCATGTGCAGTGTGCTTGCACTTTAACATGTTTTAACTTTGTCATTCACTTTATGTGTGTTAGTTTGGCATGTTTGAACTTAAATATTTATTTCATGCATGTGTACTATTGTGTGAATGAAGTGTGTTTGAACTAACTTTGGCATTCATTGCGTGTGTGTGCACATAATTGAAAGATCTTTGACATTTAATTTTTTTTGTGTATGAATGAATTTCAACTATCACTTTGTGTGGAGTGTATGAACAATTTTTGACATTCTTCTTTTTGTACTATCTTTATGTGATTGAAGTATGTTTGAATTTTGTTGAATTCATTTTTTGTGTGTGTTTGAAAAAAATCCATGTGAAGTGTGCTTGCACTTTAGCATGTTTTAACTTTGTCATTCACTTTATGTGTGTTAGTTTGGCATGTTTGAACTTAAATGTTTACTTCATGCGTGTTTGTACTAATTGTGTGAATGAAGTGTGTTTGAACTAACTTTGGCATTCATTGCGTGTGTGTGCACACAATTGAAAGATCTTTGACATTTAGTTTTTTTGTGTATGAATGGACTTCAACTATCACTTGGTGTGGTGTATGGACAATCTTTGACATTCTTCTTTTTGTGTGTGTATCATTCTATGTGGAGTGCACAAATGAACTTTGATGTTCATTGTGTGTTTCAATGGACTTTGGCATTCTGTGTGTGTGTGTGTGTAATAATTGTGGAATTCACTATGCAAATAAACTTTGTAATTCATTGTGTGCATGTGAATGAACTTTGGCTTTCACTTTGTGTGAAGTGTGTGCATGTGTGTTTGAAAGATAACTTTGTCATTCAATTTTTGTTTGTGTGTGTGTGTTTGAAAGTTAATTAGGCATTAACATTATTTGATGTGTGTTTGAAAGAAAAATTTGAAAGTTAATTAGGCATTAACATTATGTGGTGTGTGTGTTTGAACTAACTTTGGCATTCATTTTGTGTGTGTGCATACACTTGAAAGAACTTTAACATTTATTTTTTTGTGTATGATTGAACTTCAACATCACTTTATGTGGAGTGTATGAATGAACTTTGATGTTCACTTTGTGTGGAGTTTACAGATGAACTTTGATGTTCACTGTGTGGAATGTGCTTGAAAGAATTGACATTCTTTTTTATGTATTAATGAACTTTGGCTATCATTTTATGTGGTGTGTTGGAATGAACTTTGATGTTCACTTTGTGTGGAATGTAATTAAAAATTTTGACATTCTTTTTTTATGTATGTGTACCAAATGAACTTTGGCTATAATTTTGTGTGGATTTTTCAAATAAACTTTGATGTTCACTGTGTGGAATGTTCTTGAAAGAATTCACCTTTTTTTGTATGTGTACAAATGAACTTTGGCTATAATTTTGTGTGGAGTTTACAAATGATATTTGATGTTCACTGTGTGGAATGTTTTTGATAGAATTGACATTCTTTTTGTGTATGAATGAACTTTGGTTGACATTCTACGTGGAGTGTACAATAAAGTTTATTTTCATTGTGTGCCTTTTCATGTTTGAATGAACTTTGACATTCATTGTGTTTATGTTTGAAAGTTAACTTTGGCATTCACTTTGTGTGATGTGTGTGTTTGTGTGTTTGAAAGATAACTTTCTGATTCACTTTGTGTTTGTGTGTGCTTGTGTGTTTGAACTAACTTTGACATATAGCTTTTTTTGTATGAATGTACTTTAACTATCACTTTATGTGGGATGTCTGTAAACAAATACTTTGATACTCACTTTGTGTGGGCATATGTACACAAATACTTTGAAATTCACTTTGTGTGGGGCATATGTACACAAATACTTTGAGATTCACTTTGTCTGGAGTGTTTGTGTGTTTGAATGAACTTTGAGTTTCACTCTCTTTGTGTGTGGGTGGGCTTGAAAGTTAGCTTTGACATTCATTGTGTGTGTATATGTGCGTGTGTGAATAAACCTTGACATTCACTTTGCATGCAAGGACATGTATGTGTGTGAATGAATTTCCACATTCACTTTGTGTAAAGCGTATATGTGTATTTGAATGAAATTTGACTTTCACTATGTATATGTGGGTGGATTTAAAGTTAGCTTTGACATTCACTATGTGTGCACATATGTGAAATAACTTTTGCATTCACTATGTTTGTGTGTACAAAATACTTTGATGTTCACTTTATGTGAATTTTATGTACAAAAATACTTTCAAACTTCAATGATGTTAACTTTGTGTATACTTGTAGATGTGATTGAGCAAACTTTGGCTTTGACTATGTGTGTGGGGGTTTGAAAGTTAACTTTGGAATTTATTGTGTGGATGAACTTTGGTATTCATTGTGTGTGTGTGCACAAAAATACTTTGGAGTTCACTTTTTGTGAAGTATATGTAGGAAAGTACTTTCAAACTTTAATGATATTCACTTTGTGTGTACGTGTGTGTGTGTGTGTGTGTGTGTGTGTGTGTGTGTGAATGAAATTTGGATTTCACTATGTGTATGGGTTTAGAAGTGAAATCTCACATACATTGTGTGGGTGGGTTTGAAATCTAACTTTGGCTTTCATTATGTGTGTGGGTTTAAAAGTTAACTTTGGATTTCATTATGTGTGTGGGCTTGAAAGTTAATGGTAATCACTGTATGTGAATGAACTTTGGCATTCATTGTGTGTGTGTGCACAAAAATAGTTTGACTTTCACTTTGTGTGAAGTGCATGTACAAAATAATTTTAAACTTTAATGATTTTCATTGTGTGTGTGTGCACAAAAATACTTTGACATTCATTCACTTTGTGTGAAGTGTATGTAGAAAAGTACTTTCAAACTTTAATGATGTTCACTATGTGTGTGTGTGTGTGTGTGAACTTTGGCTTTCACTATGTGTGTGGATTTAAAGGTTAACTTTCACATTCATTGTGTAGGTGGGTTTGAAAGTTAACTTTGGCATTCATTATGTGTGTGTGGGTTTGAAAGTTAAATTTGGCATTCACTGTGTGTGAATGAACTTAAACATTCATTGTGTGTGTGTGTGTGTGCGCACAAAAATATTATTCTTCACATTGTGTGAAGTGCATATACAAAAATACTTTTAAACTTTAATCATGTCCACTTTGTGTGTACACATGTATGTGTGTTTGAATGAACTTTGGTTTTCACTATGTGTGTAAGTTTGAAAGTTAACTTTGGCTTTTCACTATGTGTGTGGACTGGTTGAAAGTTAAGTTTGGCTTTCACTATGTGTGTGGACCATTTGAAAGTTAACTTTGGATTTCACTATGTGTGTTAGAAAGTTAAATTTTGGCATTTAGTTTATATGAAGTGTGTGTGTGTGTACTAGCTTTGGTAGGTATTATATGTGTGTTTGAAAGAACTTTAACATTCATTTATGTGTATGAGTGTACTTCAACTTTCACTTTATGTGGAGTGTGCATGTTTAAAAATTTTTGGCATTCACTTTGTGTGGAGTGGGTTTGTGTATGTATAATTTAAATACTTTGACATTCTTGTGTGAGTGTGTGTGTTTGAGTGAACTTTGACATTCTTGTGTGTGTGTGAGTGAACTAACATCTAATTTTTTGTGTATGAATATACTTGAACTATCACTTTGTGTGGAGTGTATGTACAAAAATTTTTGACGTTCACTTTGTGTGGAGTGTACAAAAAATTTGACATTCACTTTATGTAGAGTGAGACTCTATGCATGAATGAACTTTTTTCATTCACTTTGTATCATGTGTCTATGTGTTTGAGTGAGCTTTGACATTCTTGTTAGTGTTTGTTGTGGTTGAGTGAACTTTGGCATTCTTGTGTGTGTGCATTTTTGAGTTTGAACAAACTTTGGAGTTTCTTGTGTGTGTATGTGTTTGAGTGAACTTTGGCATTGTTGTGTGTGTTTGAAAGAAATTTGATTTTTTTTTTGTGTATAAATGTACTTCAACTATCACTTTACGTGGAGTGTGTTTATGTATGAATGAACTTTGACATTCACTTTGTGTCATGTGTATGTGCGTTTGAGTGAACCTTAACATTCTTGTGTGTGTAGAGTTTGTTTACGTTTAAAATAACTTTGATGTTCAATTTTTTTGTATGAATGTACTTTAACTGTCACTCTATGTGGATTGTATATACAAAAAATTGATGTTCACTTTGTGTGGAGTGTGTCTATGTATGAGCGTACTTCAACATTCACTTTGTGTCATGTCTATTTGTGATTGGGTGAACTTTTTAATTCTTTTGTGTAAGATCGATAATAAGGGGGCTAAGAAAAATAACATATTAGATGAGATTAAAGGGTAAAAAACAAGAAGTTGGATCTACATCTAGGGGAAGCATCGAGCAAAACAAAATCTTGACAGGAACATGTGCCCGAGCGTAAACGGGTACCCACTTAGACTCGGGCACCCGTTCCTAAACATACTTCTTTTTTTATAAAGGATTAATAAGCACATTCCTCACTGGTTATTGTATTTTTCTACATCTGGGTATCTAGAAAGTGCTTGTTTCATTTCTGTATTATATTATCCTCTGCTAAACTATAAGCTCTGTAGCCTGTCCTAATAGGCACCGGTCTAAAATGTCTGATCACCCACACCTCTTTTAAAAAACTAAAATAAATTTATCAAGTGTGAAGTAAACAGTTACTACTATATGCATTTTTGTGGTTCTGTGTTGAAACCAAGAAATATTGTTAGTGAATCTTCAAAGTGTCAATTTTAGCACACCAAACATGCATACCAACACTTTCCATTATTGCAAAAGTGCTTTTCATCAGCTTAAATAGAGGTTTTAGTGCAACAAGGTTGTCTTAATCCAGTGACTATATTTAGGGATTAAAACAACAATTGGGTATTGTTGCAATGATATGACCTTGAAAACATCTTCCATTGTTGTTAATCCTTGTAAAGGGATGCCTCTAGGAACACCCTCCTTGGCTTAGCTAAGATAGAAGTGAAGGGGAGATTACTCATTCCCAACCATTGGCCCTTAATCATCCTTATCCTATTGATGAACCTCTTTTCTATCTCCTTGATGACATCCATGGCCTCGAAGATTAAAGAATGTTCTAGGGATTAGGATAAGCTATTTTGGGACACAACAGATTGACGCTATTTTGGGGGACAAATTTCTTCTGGTTGAATTGTCCTTGTCCTTTGACATAGTGAAATTTCTAGTATTTCTTCCCAACAAGGAAGTGGCAACTCTCTTTAGTCAAACCCAAAAATCATCTTTAGACTTGAAAAAAATAAAGATGAATCATAGGAGAAGACCCTGAGAGATCTTCTGACCATTCAAGAAGCCAAAGGAATAGGTGGAGAACAAGAAATCCTAATGCCCAAGGTCAGGTAGGTACTTCTGGCAAAGATGATGCATTTGATGATTGCACAAGTCAATATTAGGATACTTCTATAGATTTTTCTCATAATATACTCAGAACGAATAGGAGAATGAACAAAGATGAGTATGAGGTTTGAAGAAATTAGAATATTATTGGTAGGTGAAGAAGAGACATGTCTCATAATGCAGACATGAGAACATTTGGCATGCCTAATGAAAATGAGGAGGCCCACTAGAATAATCAACATCATATTTCATCCACAAGGTCACTTAGAGGCCAGCAAGACAATATCCATGATGAGAATGATCAACAAGAACAACCTAATACTAAAGAAAGGAAAGGACCCTTTATGATGAGTTAGACTTACTCGATCACATCAGAAATAGGCAGAGAGAAGTACGGGCCTTGCTTGATTTATAGCAGACTCAACTTGAGCTCAAAATGCATAGAATCAGCCTCAACATCAAAATATTCCCAATCCTAAGCAGGGAGCAAATCAAAGACAAGATCGACAAATGGGGCAACAAGGTAGGAATTAGAATCAAAATTGACAAAATAATCAATTTCCAAATCAAAGAACTCAGCAGCAGGTAAATCAACAATATGTGAATGCCCCAAATCCCAAACTTGCGGTTCAAAGGCAGGCAAAGAGGTTTCCTCCTTCTAGACAGCCCTTGGGTGTGGAAAAATACAAGCAGTTGGACTTTTTTAGTATTCCTAATTTTCCTAACCCGATTCCAAATGAGATCAAGGGAAAAATTTCAAGGTTTCAAGGCAACAATGCAATCACAGGCAAGGAACACTTGAGACACTTTATCTGTCACTGATGAGTACGAGATTGAGGATGAAGATGTGATGATGAAACCATTTGTACACTCATTGGAAGAAAGTGCTAAGGAATGGTATAAGGCTCTTCTTGATAATAATATTGACTCTTGGGAAGAATTCATGAGGGTGTTTAGAATGCATTATGGAGATAAGATTAACCCCAAGTTTTCCATCCATGAGCTCACTACAATCAAGAAATGAATCAACAAGATTGTTGTAGACTTCAACAATAGATTTATCATGACAATGAGAAAGGTATCTACTAATCTCAGGACTATTGAATCAATGTGCTTAGTATTGTATTGTGGCGTATTTGATTCAAAGATAGGTTATTACTTGAGGGATAAAAGTCCTCAAACACTGAGAGAGGCTTATGTTGTAGCCATAAACATAGAAAGTAATATGAGAGCTTCCAGAAAGCATGTGAAGAGGTTGGATGTGAATATTCCCCAGCCAGACAAAGCAACTTTCAACATGCCCTCACAAATGATGACAAATTGGACAGACTTATGGGAGTCATGAAAGATGTCTTATAAGATAGCACGAAAAGAGAAAGGGTTGCCTCCACAAGGTTTTGTAACACATTTCAATGAAGGTCAAAGGTTGTATAGCAAATCTTATAACATAGATTAGTCTAAAAGGTCACAACAAAAAAATGATAGACAAGCTGCCCCTAGGTAGGACATTTTCAAGCAGCCTAAAAGAGATACGCCTGATCTATTGAAGAAGGATCAGATAAATTACTAAGATGCCTTGTCTTGGTGCAGTTCATGTTATCTCCCGCATGATTCGGCAAATTGTGTTAGTGCTCGCTTAATGGGAAGAGATGAATTTCCAAATGAAGAAGGTGTAGCTGAGTACTATTAGGAGGAGATAAACCATTTTGATATAGAGGAGTATCAGCAGATGGGTCAGGATATCGATTATGACAACTATAAATAGGATGATCATATTTTCCAATATGATTATTATGTAGGTCCAAAGAAATATCAACTTCCTGCTCATGATTTTGGGCACTTGAGGGATCTTATGCATAAAAAGTACAAATAGTCCAGACCTTCTGAGGAAGATATGAAAGCTTTGACTGATGCAATCATTATGCAGGTTTAGGGGGCTATCAATTGAGGAATAGGCAAGTACCTATGTAGAACTCTCCTATTACAGAGTCAAGACAAGGTGCATTAGATAGTGAGAAAGAAAAGCAAAAGATAAATATGAGGAAGAAAGACAACAGTACTCCCAAGAAGAATGTCTCAGAAAAGAAGAAAATTCCAATGCAATCATTAGCAACAAAGAAGAAATATATGTAGAAAAGTCTGACACAAGTAGCACAATCGGCTGCTACATCCATTTCGAAGCTTCACAATCCAAAGAGTAGTGAGAATCATGATCAACCTCAGATGCAAAAGGAACCCGAAAAGGGCATGGAGACGATGAAGGCGATGAAGAAAAAAGGTATGGATGTGTCTTCCAATCAAGTGATACCTTACATTCCTTGTGCAAATGATATTACCATCTCATGTGATGCTCCTCTACCAAATTATATCCCGATTGATATGGCTCAAGTTTTAAGCCAGGTTAGAATATTAGTGCCTATAGGGGAACTTATTAGGATCCTTGAGCATAGAGATAGGTGTTAATTTCAAGACAGACAACTGAGAGGGGGGGTGAATCAGTTGTCTCAAAACTTTCCTTTTAGTACAACTTAAATCCTTCTTGTAATTCAGCAGCATAACAACAAATCAATCATGGAAACACAATGCAATAATTTAAGAGCAGAAACACATTAACACATATGCCACCAAGATTTTAACGTGGAAAACTCGGTTAAGGGAAAAACCATGGGGTGACTAACCCAAGATTGTATTCTCTATTAAAAGAATAAGAGGAACAAAATGGCACATGCCAATTAGGGCTCACTGCCCGAGTACACTAGTCACAAGAGGCTCACTACCTACAGGAGACACACTGTCTACAGAATAATAAATATTACATACTTGAACTGAAGAATAGCATCTTCACCATGCTTGAGTCAGTTCCATTTAAGCTCAACACATCTGCTCTACCTTTCCCTCTTCTCCTCTCTACCACACTCTCATCTTCGCCAGAATACTTTGAAATGACTTCACAACTCTTATTTATACAAGACATCAACTTTGGGATAATCATCAAAGTCAGCATACTTTCTTTTATTATAGAGAAAATACACCAATACAACTTGATTTATTGCAAAAGACTTCATGTGAATCACCATAATGTCAGCCACATATATCTATGACTTCAATCTTCTTTGACGAACACACCATCCTTCACAGAACATCTTCAAGATCATCTGCAAGATGTGTAAATCATCCAGTCAGCCAAGTTTAGGAAGAACATCATCATCAGAAGTAATTCTTCAATTACGAGCTCATTCTTCAATGCAGACCATCAATACAAACTAGACACAATCTAGAGACCCCCACAAGCTTGCCTGAATCACCAAGAACATCCACACTACTTCTGCTTACTGAAATCATTCTCTTCTTCATCTGAAACCTCAAGAACACAGTCTGTCATCACTGTCATAGTGGAATAAATGCTTGCGGACCTCTAGACCATGAACCAATTGAGTTGTCAATTCACATTGGCTTCCTAAACACTCCACCAAATCCGCAGAACAAGATATTGCATTTCTCGATCTCACCAAACCTATTTGTGTCACTCTGTCACCTCTGAACATTTGCCAGAACCGGTTTTACTCATTTGTCCATAACTTCTTCGAATCTTCATGCAGACCTCTCAAATCTTGACTAGATCATCTTTAGACACATATCTACAAACCCTTTGATGCGCATCCTCTAATCTTCATCTTGGCTGGGATCTTCACTTCATAGAGCTTCACTATCTTCATTGTTCTTCTCTGTTCCTGATAGGACTAATTTTCTCAATATCCTCATGACACAGCTCATGCAATCCTTGACATCAATGCAACAAGAGTATGTTGACATCAATGCCAACACTGGTTGGGCCCATACTTGCAACAATAGGGTGGTGTCATTCATCACTATTGTTGATGCACAAAAACAATTTGTTAATCCCAGTGACGATGATGAGGGTAAGGGCTAAAATAAAAACTATCGAGGTGTATCTAGGGTCAACTGTTGTTAACAACAAGATGGGTGTGGATCCTTTCTACACAACAATGATCATAAATGGATGGTTACATAATTGCATGCTTGATTCTAGTGCTTCTAGCAACATTATGCCCTTGGAAATAATGAATGAGTTGGGACTGAAAGTGTGCAAATCTTTTGGTAAGTGCTTTTTCATAGATTCCATGGAAGTTAATGTGATCGGTCTAGTTAAGGATGTTGAGGTCCAACTTATTGCTTACCTAGACAAGTCATTCTTGATGGATCTTATCATTGTGGGTTGCTCTGCAAAATGGGCTATGTTATTATCTAGAAAGTGGGCAACCTCTATGGGTGGAAGTATCCAAATGGATCTTTCATATGCCACTATTCTAGTCCAGAGCGTGGAAGTAAAGTTGTATAGGGAGAAAAGGTAGAAGATGAAAATATTGAGGACAGATCTAAGAACTAGATAATGATGTCAACTTCTTTGACACTGACATCAACCACTTAATGGGATATTGCAATGATGATGATCTTGGCCTTGATATTTTACCTTCCACCTGTTACTCATACTTATGATACAACTGATTTGTGGACAATGTATTTTGATGGTGCATATTCAAGAGAAGGATCAAGTGTAGGTGTGGTTTTAATTTCATCAGATGGTGAACATTTCAGGCTTTCCTTTAGGCTCAATTTCTAGTGCACCAACAACATTGTAGAGTACAAATCTCTTTTGCTTGGTTTGAATATTGCTCACAAGCATGGGGTAAAGTGTTTGAGCGTCTTAGGAGATTTAGATTTAGTGGTACATCAAGTCATAAATATTTATGTAGCCACGGACAGTAGGCTAAGATTGTACCGAAATGTAGTTTAGGACACTTTGGAACTGTTTAACGCTATTGGCATTGAATGTATTGAAAGAAATAGAAATGAAAAAGCAAATGCTTTAGCTATTGTTGATTCAAGGTTCAATCCATAGTCAACTTCTTCTTCATGTCAATATGTTGTTTAAGTTCTCACATGGCCAACAATCCCTGATAATATTTATAGTTGGTAGGTTTTCAATGACAACAACCAAATTTATAGCTTCTTGAATTGCATGGATGAGTTTGACAATCAATTAATTGATTGGAAGCCTATGATAGAAGTTGAAGGTTGTTACATCCCCATTTTGGCATGCTTTTACTTTTCACTTTTACATGGATAGAAGTAAATCTTTAAACAAGTATTTTTGTACATGAGTTAAGATGTTTTGTTAATGAGACTTAATGCAATCTTTTGGAGACATTAATTTCATGGAAAAACAATTTATGTAATTATGTTTATTTTGAATGATTACAGTTAATAGCATTTTATGTAATGGATGGTTATTTTTGTGTTTTATGATTGGGACACTGGTACACTGATCATGAGCTGTATGTGAAAGTTTTAAGAAGGAAAACAAGTATCTGGGACTCTCCAAGAAACATAGAAAGTATCTTCGAGGGAGAAGAACATAGACCTTGGGTTACCCACTGATATTTGTCAATTGAGTACAGTGTGAATTTGATAGTGGACTCAAGTTAGACGAGGTAAGTCTTATTTTTAGTCAAACCCGAGATTGACTCGATAGGATTGTTGACATCTTTTAAATTCTATCTTTTGAGTTAGTTGTGTATCAACTTTGTCTTTTGCAAAAAATGGCATTGTCAGATTAGAGCATCAGCTGTTTATGACTAACGCAACTTTTCAATGTTTATGTTGTAAATGGTTGCGTATGCTTCATCAAACATAGATGAATAAATTGTTATCAGTTAGTGTCACAATGCAAATTTATGGCAAGTCTGACTGACGCAAAATATTGTGTTTTCATGAAGGGGAGATATACTCGACCTTGTCACGCTTTATGTAAGTCCTTCAACTTATTTATTTTATTTATCATAAACGAAGTGGTATATATAGTTTAAGACTATTAATAATACCATGATTATTATTTTTTTTCAAAAGGATAACTAGCGGTTTATGAGATTAGCTAACATACCTATAATGTTGATATCAATCTATGTTATCGACACCCTTTAAGAACTGGGGTGGTGCGTGTAATAATAGTTATTAAATCTTGTTTTGTGTGGTATAAAACCTAAGTCTTTAGTGAAGCCGTGTGGCCTATATTATACTTTGATTATTTAATAACTATCATTTTAAAACTTAGAAGTTGGAATTATCTCTTAAGTTGATCAAATTCTTGTTGAAAAATAGGGTTGCATGCACATTTACCCACAATGACATTATCATCTTTCATGTCCTCCTTGAGTTGAGTCACCCTCGAATATGGGAGATTGATACAACTTCCTCATTGAGGTACCGCTAACTATATTTGCATGGCAAGAGTTAAAGATAAAAAAAGAAAACCGTTGCATGCATGGGGAGATAAAAAAAGATGGTTATCCACGATTTGAGGAGAAAAAAGAAAAGTTTGTAGAAACTTTTAAAAATTAGACAGAGCTCGTTGGTTGGGAGTAGAGATGGTATTTGGCAAGAAAGGTGATTTCTAGCTTTTTGGACAACGAGTGGAGTGCTTAGAGAAGAGCTTAAACCAACGTTGGGTCTTCTCGGAGTGGTTTGAAATCCAGGTGCTTCTCTCTCTGTTTGAAGTGTTATATAGTTTGCAAATTAGATTTGTATTCAAGTCTAAGAATCTATGCGGTAACATGTTAGGTTGACATCTTTGATTAACAAAAGGTCGAAGATAAAAGTATGTAATGATACATTAGTTTCCAATTTTGGTATATTCATAAGATAACAATCATATTTTAGAAATAATTCGTTGCCTTGAAGATTAAAATGAAGAATGGCCAAACCGTAATATCTATCATGATCTGTTTACTTTGAATGATGATTTTATCTGAGTTTAGAGTCTTGTCGACTGGTAGGGAACTTTGAATCTTGTCAAGACCAAAGATGTTTCGAACTATCAATTGTTATTTTATCAAACTATATAACAAATGTAGACGATGGCATATTTTGAGGGTACCTCTGTAGGTGTTTAAAAATGCATCCATAAATTGCTTGTTCTTATATTTCAAAAAACTATGTATATATATATATATAGGTATATTTAAAATGACTTCACAGCTACCAGAATTCTTTCCCCAAAAGTTGTAGAAAGAATTTAGAGAGGGAAATCATAGCGATATGCAAATATCTACCTATAATAGAACTTTTAAAACTTTAGCCTATGCTATATGATTTACCTTTCTAGGTTGATGTATATAGTCATATCTTAGAGAAAATTGTTGAGTCGTTGCTATAGATGCTACGAGGGCAACAACATAACATTATTTTGGACTGATATTAATAAGTTAGGAAGCCAACTTGAGTAGGAAATATACTATGCATGTTGGCCGATTAGTCCTAAGTATTATGATGCCAAATCACTCGATTATCCTGTCAGGCTAGGATAGGATAAGTTGGTAAATATTCAAAGTTAGTTAATGAGTATTACAATGTTGAAGAGCATTAAGTAACTTTGTATAAAAAGAGAACCCTAGAATCTAAGGAATAAAACCCTGTGATTATTCAGATTACTTGTCTAGTCAAGGAGACTAAACCAATTAAAGAGTGGATAAATTCATTTGACCAAGTCAACTGTAGGATTGCAATATTGTCCAAGTCGAGTTGGGGTGGGTGAACAAATCGACTGCATTTATTGCAAACACTTTTCATATTGAAACTTTGGCCAAAGTAATGCACATGTCTCTAAGTGCATTGTCGATTTACCATATCCGGGATTACATAACCTATTGGTAGGATCATACTTGGCTAGAGGGTATCTAGGCTTGTATGATCAATAGTGTTATGTAGGATACAAGACTGGTACTTGGATGGAAAATACCATAGGTCACCCTAAGTCTATGCTCTTTGCGAAGGGTAGAGCCACTTATGGAATCAAAGATGCACGGGAGACCATCAGTGGTCTGTGGTTGGAGGCAAAGCACTCCGAAGATGCTTTCTCTCTCTCCTTCATGAGGCATGTCGAGGCTTGTGATAAGGACGTCAACAATCCAGATGCATCAAATTCTAATGTTTTGTATAATTTAATATATTTCAATTACTTGGTATTGGAAAGACAAGTTTATGTCTTGTTGAAATTATTTACCCTTCAGGAAAGAAGATGGGATCAAATTATTACACTTTGTTTTCAAGTTAATTATGGAAAGAAAATTTTATTACTATTTTACCTTAGGAACCTTTTTACTTTATGGTAATTATTGGGAATTTTAGTTTTGTGAAGTAAGGATATTACATATGGTATCAAAGCAAAACCAGGTTTGGCACCAGGGCTTATGAGTCCATTATGCTAACCTGGAATCAACATTAAGCGGGTAGCTAATATTTTGATTTCTTGTGCTAGGATGGTATGTCTTAAAATGGTTGCTAGAAAGTCATTTTTTTGGGAAAGAACATTACTTGCAGGGTAAGAGAGAGTGCGAGGCCATAGAAAAAAAACCATTGAAGGAACTAATGATGAAAATGACATATGGTTAAGTGACACTGAAACCCTCGCAAATGCCATGACTCAAATCAAACGAGTGAAAAAGGAAATCCTAGAGACAACTAAGATGGTAGTTATGATTATGGTTGACTCATGCCCATATAACACACCTTTGATTATGAGAGATCCTTGTATAGCTTCAAATACTGAGATCATTGTAGTTATAGCTAGTAGTGAGTTTGAGGGTTATACACCCCTTGATTATGTGTCTGATGATGATTCAGAGGGATATACTCCCCTTGTAAAATGATATATGAATCATAATAAGTATGTATCCATGAGGAATGTATATACTCTTAAATAAACCATAATAAAGATGTCATGCCCACATTTTCCATGTGGTCACAACACGCATCACACGTGTCATGTCCACATCTGTCATGTGGTCATGACATGAAATATCAAAAAATTTTCCCACGCATCTCTAGAAACCCCCTCGCATGTGTAAGCATGCTCGGTGGTGTACGCTCAAGGCGAAAACACTACAGTTGTCGGCGTGGTACTAAGTTTAATTGCATTCACCCAAACACAACAAGTCCAACAAGGGGGTCTCCACGATGCAGTTAATGTCGCTACTAAGTTTGAAAGTTCAAGGTTTCTAGTTCTAAATCTCGAAAGATTCCGGCAGCATAACGCCTCACGGCATGAGTGGAGATTGTTACACACTACACTTATTTCAAGGTTCCCTGGAAGTTTAACAACTTCCCACGATGCCTTTTTCAATAGGGTTTTCACTTATTCTTCCTATATGGTCATCTTTTTAGCAAAGCACAGCTATCTGTAACACTTCTTGTTTCCTAAAATATACTCCTCCGTCAGAATTAGCATCCATTTGCCCTCTCTTCCATTTCTCTAGGTCTTAATTTTGATTGTATTTCTATCATGTTCACATTACCTATTTCTCTGAAATTTAATTTGTTTATATTTCGGTCTCTCTCTCTTTTGGTTTCTAAGTTTTCTTTATATTTATCCTATCTTTTCTTCATGTTCTTCATCAATCAGAGTTATCACTGTATTCATTACATCATTCCTAATTTCTGGATGAAACAGGTCTCGTAAACCAGTTTACTACTTCGCTGGACTCAGTCTCCTAGTTTCCTGTTCTAGGTTTCACCTCATTGTTTGTATTATTTTTAAAACCATCATGTTCCTAACCGGATTATTGGAAGGATGAACTTACTTAGTTCTCTTAGCCCAGTTCAAAAATGCCGCGCATTTTCTCCTCTTTGTTTTCCAATGTTAGTTTTTCTTCTTCTTTCTCTCTTTAATTTTTCTCAATTGGACGTTTACTAAACTATAGTTGAGTTTAAACTGGCCACACATGGAATGTCTATGATGGCTTCTTTACGTTTATTTCCAGTGTTCTTTTTAAAGGGAGACGCATAATTTTCCTCTTCAATTCCTTGATTGTTCATTTATGATAATTGTTGAAACTTCCGAGAAACTCTTCTTAAAATAAATTATACATATATATATGTGTGTGTGTGTGTGTGTGTGTGTGTGTGTGTGTTTATAATATTTTTTTTTTACATTTATAATATATTCTTCCTTTGTCATTATTAATCCTCTTAATATAAAATTTCTCTTTTTTTTTTATTTGTATTAAGGGAATTATGGCTTCTCTTTGAGATTTATAGCAAATAATTCTCATATATATATATATATATATATATATATATATAGTCCTTTATTTTATTGTAATATAGGCTCTCCTCTTTATAAAAAGCCCAAACTATGGAACCAAATCATATTTTATTTGGTTATTTTGTTTGAAACCCTAACTGTCTTTTTTTTTTTAATGCTGTTAGGGAAGAAGGCTGGAGAGGCAACGGTGTCCATAGGGCAGAGGGCAGAGAAGGAATGGAGATTGGGATGTCGCAGTGGACGGTGGAGTGGGTAGAGCGCAGGGATGGGAGCGCGGGGGAAGAGGGCAGGCGGTGGTGTGGAGTGTGGAGCTCGCAGTGGACGGGAGTGGGGCAGTGTTTGGGCCACGGTGGAGGTGTGCTAGCCAGGCAGGAAGTGACGAATGGGGATTCGCGGGTAGGGAAGTGTGGAGTCGGCGGCTTTAAAGCCGCGGCGTTGTGTTTCTTTATGGGGGGTGTGGGGAGGGGCGGAGCCCCCACCCACATCCCACTACATGGGGTGTGGGTGGGGGCTCCGCCCCTCCCCACACCCAAAAGGCTCGTCGATGGTGGTGGGAAGGTTCAAACCCTTCCCACCACCACCATATTTTGTTTTTTTTTTAATGTGTTGTGTACACAATGAGCAACCAGCGAACAATGCATTTTATTTTTCAATGAACTCTCTTTATGTTATTTTAATGACATCTCTAATTACAATTTTATATATATATATCTCATGACTTCTCTCAAAAATATTTTTTTTCATAGTTCATCTACTAAATAGAAAATTTATAAATACAGAGAAACAACAAAATAAATCTATTTTAACTGGTAATCACAGTTTCATATAATATATGAAAATTTCAAATACAGAGAATAAAGTTTAAATCTATCTAGCTGCCATTTACAATCACCGTTCATTTAAGAATTGAAATTATAAATGTAGAGAATTAAATATAACTCTATTTAACTGCCATCCACAATTTTCTTAGTATATGTATATGCAATCTTCTGAAATTTAACTTTATACAGATAGTGTTAAACCAGAGATATAGTAAAATCAATTTTTCCCTTATAACTTGTTAAATTCAATTTAATATATAAAGCATAAATAGTTCAAATTACATTGGCTCACATCTAGTAAGTTTATGACTATACCACATTTTTATTTTTATTATATTTATTTATTTATTTATATATATTTTTTCTTTTATTTCCAATAATAAAAAAATTACAATATATAACAAGGATAATTAACTAAATTCATTCCTTCCTTCCAAACAAAACTATAGATAAAATTTATCATCTTTGTCTAAATCAATAACAAATTTCAATACAAAAGATAAATTTATTCATCTTTGTCTAAATCAATACAAATTTCATTACTTAACGATTAGTTTCACCAGGTATAAAATAACTAAAAAAAACATCCATAATAAACAAACACTGAAGGGAAGAATTTCTCTCTTTCCCTAGACAATAATTCTTAGAACTTCAGAGGGAGAAAATCCCTCCACAATGAACTTAAACAGGATGAAGCTCAAAGAACCAAACTCTCCTTATAGTAAGGATGAGATACATTCTCCCTAATTACAGAACTCCTCCAATTCCATCAATAAGCTTCAAGAGGAAACCTGCATATCCAAAAAAAAGAAGAAAACAACACTCATCTAGCTCTCCTCCCTAACGTAGACCCGCAAGAGGGTCACCCCCGAGCTAGGGAGATCATCCACACACCTAGGGTATTTTCACAAACCACTTCACAACAAGGAACAACAACAAACCCAAAACACACATACACCCGTGGATAAGTTACACAACACAAAAACTCAACTACAGTGAGCTTCACAAGGGGTAGGAGAGTGGACACACTCAACTCTAGAGTGTCACCCTTTCAGATAATATAATCAACACAATTTTCTCTTGGCCTCAAACCAAATCTGATAACAAATTTTCCAAAGAGTTCGTATTTGACTCTCAAGACAAATAACACAATTCTTTTCAAAGTAACACACTCATACCCTCAAGGCTTTCAACATCCCAAAAGAACCAGGTATGCACCCGAGGAGGATCACTCCTCCCCTACCCCACACTTGATGAGCATTTCTCCCAAGTGGGAGAAGCTCTGTCAACAACCCAACAACATTTCCCCATAATAACAACATCTACATCACAAGCAAATAAATAACTTTCACACACTTTTCTTGCAACACATTAGAAATACAAAAGAAGGAGTATAAAACCAACCTTACAAAGCCCTTCAAAGGATGAAGCTGATGTAGAGCTCCACTGAGATCTCCTCCCACCTAAGCCACCAAACTCCCTCTCTCTCTCTTTTTTTTTCTCTTTTTTCAAACAAAGATTGTTTTTTTTTTTTTTTATCAAAATAAAACTCCCCAAATTCAACTAACTCTCCCCTCATCCCCCAAATGGGACTCAAATAACCCCAAAGTCTTTTCAGTTTAGAGGAATGGGGAGTGACACTTGTCACCTCCTCACTCTTCCCAAAACTACTATTTTGTCCCAAGGGATGAGTGTTGGCTTATGTCACTCACCCATCCCGAAAGTCCTCCTTATCCCTTACCCCATGTCATTTCTCTTACACATGGGAGAAATAAAAGGAGTTAAAGGAGGAAAAGAAAGGTGACCCATGCCTCTTCTTCCTTCCTTCATTATGGATGACCACACAACTCATGGGGAATCTCACTAATGGTGAGGGTGAATTCAAGTCAATTCCTCCATAATTGATGGGTTTGTAGTCATCTTTTACCTTGGGGATTGAAGAGGGATGGGTTTGAGTGTTGGTACAACCCATCCTATCCCTCCCATACCTCCAAAATTCGTCACTTAACTTCAGTGTGAAGTTAAGATGACCATATGGAGGTTACCCAAGGGTACCCATGCCAAATGGGACCTTGGACCCATGGGGTATAACCTAGGGTCAACTTTAACCTATTCATGACACCCAGGGTCAGGTTAAAACATAAGAAAAGGCCTCAAAAATTTAAATATTCAATTTTTTTTACAACACAAATCATAATTCAGTGTTACAAGAGGGTAGACCTAACCCATTCGACCTTATGAAAGACCACATTACAACACCACATCAAACATAGAGTTGATCTTGGTTCCTTATGGAACCAGATCAGCTTAACAAGGGATAACAACAAAAAGGTGTGGAATGATCTCTAGTATCTGTGGTTTGATTAGTAAATCCTGCACACTCAATTACAAGATCAGTTTCACATATAATCATCATAGCCGAAGCAACTTAAAACATGCATTACCATGACATAGTTCTAACTAGCATAAATGAAATCATATTGCAATTTTCTTTCCATCATCACCTAATTAACTTTTCTGAAATGTAAACATTATCCAAACATCACCCAATTAGTTTTTCCTTTATCATAATAAAGTTTAATAGTTTGAAAATTTGGGAACTACTGTCCCACAAATATAAAAGTATCAGTAAACAGTAATGTAAGTAGTCACAAGAACAGAAGTAAAAAGGGTAGTCCTCACAAAAGATGAGTTTGTTTTTGTATCGACCATTGTTTGTGTGAGTTAATTACGTTATGATTTTATGAGATGTATTAAAATCAGGGAATTAATAGATAACTCAATATTCCCAAGTGTGATAAAAATCTATAAACATGGTGCGAACAAGAACAAACCAGGGAGAGAATCAAGAGGATAACAACTCACAAGTAAACTCCGTAGATAAACTAGATCAAATTTTAGCTATGCTTGCTGAAACAAAAGAAAGGCTAGGTAATTTAGAAAAGAGAGTGAATGAGCAAGGTAACTCAGAAGGGGAATTTATGAATTTTCTCATGGTGTGAGTGGGGGAAGACAACATGACCATAGTACGACTAGTGAAAGCCCAAAAAATACTAAACTTCATAAGGAAACAAAAGATATACTTGCCCTTGAACTGTCTAAGGATATGAAAAAGATCATTCCCTCTAAGTTTGATGGAACAAAAACTAGTGATGCAGCTAAAGCCTGGCTGACAGAAATGGAAAAATATTTTGAAACTAGAAATTATTCGGAGGTAACTAAAGCCATTTCAGGAGCTTACCAACTGGTAGGAGAAGCATCCACATGGTGGATGAATAAGAAGATGGAATTAAATTTAAGTTCCCTAAGAGTAACTTGGGATGAGTTTGTAGAATGTTTCAAAAAAGGTGGCTACCACAACTCTACTTTGCTAAAAAATTGACTAACTTACAGAATCTTTGTCAGGGAGATTTGTTCGTGGTGGAATATATAGAAAAAATTACCTATCTCTTGAAATATGTGCCCCAATATCAGAAAGATGAAAGGTTTAGAATCAAGAAGTTTATTATGGGATTAAATGCTCAAATTGGTGGGGAAGTGGACGACATGGTCCGATAATAATGGATTAGGTATATGAAAAGGCAATCAAGTAGGAGCAAAAGCTAAAATCTATTTTAGCATACCACAAAATAAATCGTAAAAGATTTAATAAGACCCCAACTACCCAACCATCTAAGAGAAGAAATGACAAGGACTATGAGGACAAAAGAAATGGTAAAGGAAATTAGAAATGGTAAAAGAAATTTGATGATACCACTAGAAGGCCATCAGAAAAGAGAGGTCTTCGAGGAGGTTTTTTCACTTGTGGAGGAGATCACTATGCTGACCGTTGTCCAACTAGGAAACAAAATGGACAGCAAAAGAATATTACCTTACCTTCTCAATAATCAGCTTTCTAACAAAAAATTCATGCAGCTCTTGACAATCGTCAAGCAGAATATCAGATCACACCCATCAAAATGACATGTACCTTATTTGGAGTTCCTATTTCCATTTTGATTGACACTAGAGCTATTGAAAATTTTGTATCACCTAGAGTTTTGAATAAATTTCCTAGAAAAGTTGGATACATGTCTAAACCTTGGACTATAGAATATGCTAACCAAACCAAGGCTCAGGTAGAGCACTAT
Source organism: Cunninghamia lanceolata (assembly GCA_027924645.1). Taxonomy (NCBI): domain Eukaryota; kingdom Viridiplantae; phylum Streptophyta; class Pinopsida; order Cupressales; family Cupressaceae; genus Cunninghamia; species Cunninghamia lanceolata. The sequence goes on along the minus strand of BSBN01000917.1, from coordinate 12,121,476 downwards.
TTATTTGAGGCCAAGATTAATTTTCCAAGTTTTTCAACAGAGGTGAACCTATATGTAGCCCACTTAGGTTCCTATGATGTCGTTATAGGAATGAATTGGTTATGGAAGCATAGAGCTAGAGTTGATTATTTTTCAAAAGCAATTGAGAGTTTAGATGACTTGGGGAATAAAGTCAGTCTTCAGGGTATCCAAATAGAAGTCAATGTTAGACCTATTTCTTCTAAACAATTAAAAAGAGATAGGCACAAAGGCTATCAACTTTTTGCAATTAAAATGGAACAAGTTGAAGAAGCTCCTGAAAACCAGAGTATGTCTTTTGAAGTAAAGTATCCTCATCTCTGAGACTTCCAAGATATTTTTCCTGAGCAACTTCTTGGATTACCTCGCAAAAGGATTTTTGACTTTGCAATCGATATCAAACCAGGATTTGAGCCTATTTCCAAAGCACCATACCGTATGACAACTACTAAATTAATGGAAGTAAAAGCTCAATTACAAGAATTGCTAGCTAAGGGTTTGATTAGACCTAGTGTCTCACCTTGGGGAGCACCAGTTATCTTTGTTTAGAAAAAGGATGGAACTCTAAGATTATGTATTAATTATCATATGCTCAATAAGGCAATGATAAAGAATAAGTATGCTTTACCACATATAGATGATCTTTTCGATCAAATGTGTCGAGCTATGGTGTTCTCAAAGATCGATTTGTGATCAGGGTATCATCGGTTAAGATTGAAGGATGAGGATATCCATAAAACAACCTTCAGGACAAGGTATGGACACTATGAGTTCACGGTGTTACCTTTTGGTTTGACAAATGCCCTTGCAGCATTTATGAATCTCATGAACAGTGTGTTTAGAGATTGTTTAGATAAGTTTATTCTGGTTTTCCTGGATGACATTCTCATTTATTCTAAAAATGAAGAAGAACATAGGCAAATTTGCAAATAGTATTGCAATGATTGAGGGAACATAAGTTGTATGCAAAAATTTCAAAATGTTCTTTCTTTCAAAAAGAAATTTAGTATCTCAGGCATATAATTTCTGCTGAGGGGATATCTGTTGATCCATCCAAAATCAAAGCCATTCTTGATTGGCCTATACCTTCCAATGTGCATGAAGTACGTAGTTTCATGGGTTTGGCCATATATTATAGAAAATTTGTTCTAAATTTCTCAAGTATTGCAAGCACGATCTCCTCCTTGCAAAGAAAAGGAAAGCGTTTTGAGTGGACAAATGAAGGGATTAGGGGATGTACTTATGCAAGACAGGTGAGTAATAACCTATGAATCAAGGAAGTTAAAAACTTATGAGCAAAATTATGCTCCCTATGATTTAGAGCTAGCAATAGTAATTCATGTTTTGCAAATGTGGCATCATTATTTGTTGGGAAAAACTTTTATACTTAAATCAGATCATCAAAGTCTTAGATACATATTTTCTCAACCACATCTTAATGTGTGACAAAGAAGATGGTTAGAATTGATATCTGATTATGATTTTGAAATAAGCTACATTAAGGGAAAGGAAATCAGAGTAGCTGATGCCTTGAGCTAGAGGAGGTATATTGCTTTAATTGTTTCTATTCATACAAATTTTAAAGACTTAGTACTACAAAAATTGTTTGGGGATGAATATTATGAACAAGTCAAGAAAGCTCTTAGAGACAATCCTAAAGAATCAAGGTATGATGGATTTCATTTTGATTCCAATAGATTATTGAGATACAAAGGAAGAATTTACGTTGCAAATTTAGCTAAATTAAGAAATCTTGTAAGGAAAGAAGTCCATTGTGCGCCTTATTCTAGACATCCAAGAGTAACTAAACTTCTAGTAGATGTGAAGCCTCTTTACTTATGGAAAGGCATGAAGGGTGATGCTATAAGATTTGTAGCAAGTTTCCTGGAGTGTTAGAGAGTAAAAGTAAAATATCAACATCCCGTAGGATTATTGTATCCACATGATATTCTCGAGTGGAAATGGCAAGTTATAAGTATGGACTTTGTTCAGGGTCTGCCAATGTCTAGGAACATACCTGATGCCATTCTGGTTGTGGTTAATAAACTCACAAAGGTTGCACATTTTATACCAGGAAATTTGACTGATGGAGCACTAGTGTTGGCTTGCAAACTTGTTCAAGAGGTGTTTAGATTACACAGAGTTCTTGAAAAGATTATCTCAGATAGAGATGCACAAATAACATCAAGGTGTTGGCAAACCTTGTTTTCAACGCTAGGAACCAAACTCAATGTAAGTACAACATATCATCCTGAAACATATGGTCAAACTGAGAGAGTTAACCAAGTTTTAGAGGATTTCTTACGAATGTATTGCATGGATCAGCAATACAAGCGGGAAGAATATTTACCACTAGTGGAATTTCCTTATAACAATTCCTATCATTTTTCCATTAAGATGGCATCATTTGAAGCATTGTATGGAGGAAAATGCTAAACTACTATAACTTGGGATAAGCTGGAAGATAGGATTAGCATTGGTCCATAGATGCTAGCTGAAATGGAAAAAAAAGTTAAAATGATTAGGAAAAGATTGGTTGAAGCCAATGATAGGCAAAAAAGTTATGCTCATCACAAGTGGACACCTAGATATTTCTCTATTGGAGAGAAAGTTCTTTTGAGAGTTAAACCATAGAAAAGCTCTATCAAATTTGGGAAATCTTCTAAATTAGCTCCTCACTACATGGGACCCTTTGAAGTTCTTGAAATTATCAATCCAGTTGCCTACAAGATTGCTCTACCACCAACCTTGTCTAAAATATACAATGTCTTTCATGTTTCATATTTAAAGAAATATTTTGCAAGAGATAATCATATTCTGAATTGGAATGCATTACAGATGTAGGAACCAAGGGTGGTCACGATCGAGCCTCTTAGAGTGCTTGAAACACGCAAGCTTCGCTTGTGTAACAAAGAAGTTCTGTAGTGTAAAGTGCAATGGGACCAATATGCGGAAGACAGTGCCACTTGGGAAGATTACTATGAAATTTATCAGAAATTTCCTTATCTTTTTCATGCTTTTAACAATTAAACCAAAGACTTGTTTTAAAACTATATTTTGATACACTAAATCATTGGGGATGATGAATCTTTAGGGGAGAGATATGTTACATCCCCATTTTGGCATGCTTTTTCTTTTCACTTTTACATGGATAGAAGTAAAGCTTTGAACAAGTATTTTTGTACATGAGTTAAGATGCTTTGTTAATGAGGCTTAATGTAATTTTCTGGAGACATTAATTTCATGGAAAAACAGTTTATGTAATTATGTTTATTTTGAATGATTAAAGTTAATAGCATTTTATGTAATGAATGGTTATTTTTATGTTTTATGATTGGGACACTGGTACACTGATCATGAGTTGTATGTGAAATTTTTAAGCAGGAAAATAAGTATTTGGGACTCTCTGAAAAACAGAGATAGAAAGTATCTGTGGGGAAGAACATAGACCTTGGGTTACCGACTGGTATTTGCCAATTGTGTACAGTGTGAATCTGATAGTGGACTCAAGTTAGTCAAGGTAAGTCTCATTTTTAGTCAAACCTAGGATTGACTCGACAGGATTGTCGATGTCTTTTAAATTCTATCTTTTGAGTTAGTTGTGTATCAACGTTGTCTTTTGCAAAAAATGACGTCGGATTGGAGCGTCAGCCATTTATGACTAACTCAACTTTTCGACGTTTATGTCGTAAATGGTTGTGTATTCGTCATCAAACATAGATGGATAAATTGTTATAACCTAGCGTCATAATGCACATTTATGGCAAGTCCAACCGACGTGAAATATTGTGTTTTCATGAAGGGCAGATATACTCCACCCTGTCACACTTTACGTAACTCCTTCAACTTATTTATTTTATTTATTATAAATGAAGTGGTATATATAGTTTAAGACTATTAATAATACCATGATTACTATTTTGTTTCTAAAGGATAACTAGCAGTATATGAGATTAGCTGACGTACCTATAATGCTGATATCAATCTATGTTATCAGCACCCTTTAAGAACTGGGGTGGTGGGTATAATAATAGTTATTAAATCTTGTTTTGTGTGGTACAAAACCTAAGTCTTTAGTGAAGTCATGGCCTATATTATACTTTGATTATTTAATAACTATCATGTTAAAACTTAGAAGTTGGCATTATCTCTTAAGTTGATCGAATTCTTGTTGAGAAATAGGGTTGCATACATGTTTAGCCACAATGGTATTATCATCTTTCATGCCCTCCTTGAGCTGAGTCACCCTCGAATATGGGAGATTGTTACAACTTCCTCATTGAGGCACCGCTAACTATTTTTGCATGGCAAGAGTTAAAAAAGAGAAAATCATCGCATGCATGGGGAGATAAAAAAAGATGATTATCCACGATTTGAGAAGGAAAAAGAAAATTTTGTAGAAATGTTTAAAAAGTAGAGAGAGCTCATTGGCTGGGAGTAGAGATGGTATTTGGCAAGAAAGGCAATTTCTAGCTTTTTGGATGACGAGTGGAGCGCTCAGAGATGAGCTTAAACCAACGTTGGGTCTTCTCAGAGTGGTCTGAAAACCAAATGCTTCTCTTTGTGTTTGAAGTGTTATATACTTTGTGAATTAGATTTATTCAAGTCTGAGAATCTATGCATTAACCCGTTAGGCCGACGTCTTTGATTAACAAAAGGCTAAAGATAAAAGTCTGTAATGATACATTAGTTTCCAATTTTGGTATCTTCATATGATAACAGTCATATTTTAGAAAGAACTCATTGACTTGAAGATTAAAATGAAGAGTGGCCAAACCATAATATCTATCATGATATGTTTATTTTGAATGATGATTTTATCTAAGTTTAGAGTTTTGTCAATTGGTAGGGAACTTTGAAACTTGTCAAGACCAAAGATGTTTCAGACTATCAATTGTTATTTTATCAAATTGTATAACAAATGTAGATGATGGCATATTTTGAGGGTGCCTCTGTAGGTCTTTAAAAATGCATCCATAAATTGCTTGTTCTTATATTTCAGAAAACTTTGTATATATATAGGTATATTTAAAATGACTTCACAACTACTGGAATTCTTTCCCCAAAAGTTCTAGAAAGAATTTAGAGAGGGAAATCATAGCGATATGTAAATATCTACCTGTAATAGAACTTTTAAAGCTTTAGCCTATGCTATATGATTTACTATTCTAGGTTGATGTATACAGTCATATCTTAGAGAAAATTGTTGAGTCATTGATATAGATGCTACGAGGGAAAAATTTAAATAACGTTAGTTTGGACTAATATTAATAAGTTAGGAAGCCAATTTGAGTAGGAAATAATACTATGCATGTTGGCCAATTAGTCCTAAGTATTCTGATGCCAAATCACTTGATTATCCTATCAGGCTAGGATAGGATAAGTTGGTAAATATTCAAAGTTAGTTAATGAGTATCTGGTGCATGAGCACCTATCCCAAGGTGGTCTCCATGAGGCATTTGAATCATGTTTTGTTTAGAAAATCATGTTTGCGTTGTAATAAGGTCTATTTGACCAATGCATTTTCATTTTAGTTTGTATCTAGGTTCAATTTGTAAGTCCCAAGTGACTTAGGAGACATTTGTCCAATTATAATCACATAATGCTAAAAATAGCAATAATGCCAAAAATAGGCAGTAGTGTTTCCCAGACGCTTGGATTGGTCTCCCATCTGCTTGGAGTTAGTTCGGTACTACTCAGGGCGAGTTGATAAATACCCTGAGTAAGGAACCAAATGATCATATATTGTAATCAGATTGAAATAGTGTGATCGAATGTGATTGTATTGTGCTCAGGAGAAATAAAACAATTCTATTCTGTCCATTTGATTTCCATTTCTTATAACTGTAAATCATGTAACTATAGATTTCCATTCATTTTGCATTTTCCATTGTTGTCGTATGTCATCATGAAGCATTCCACTGGTGAGATTTCTGTCGAAATCAGTGGAATGGCTTTATTGTATAAATATTTGTTTTCATTTTCTATTTTGTTCCATTGTTCAACGGGGCAGATGTTCAAGACTGGGTGTTTCGCGCAATAAGGATGACCTAGCATCTCCATGTGCTAGGGTTCACAGGAAGTAAACTGTGTGACGGTGTATTGGTGCATCGGCCCAAAGGCTACGAGTGTTCATTGATGGAACGAGTCTCAACAACGGCAAATGCCATTGGGGCATTGGAAGAAAGATGAGGGACTTGGCTAATGGAGTTGAATCGGTGGCTCATCAGTTAGTTTGTCGACTGTGAGAAATTAGGGCATTGGTCTATGGTATCCGTTGTGTGCTCCCCATCATATTAGTATCAGAGCTAGCAAAAGATCTGGGCGGAGGTGTTGTGTATTTGATTTCTGAAGGCAGATGAATACTACTCCTATAGTGTGTGGGCAGACGATGATGAGGTCTATCGTGACCATTCACCAATAGAGATTTGGCTGGAAGAGGGTGCAGAGTGAGGCCACTGCGAGAGAGAGTGGTAGTGCATCTCTAAGATCTGTTGTTGGATGAGAGGAATGGGTTTGTAGTAGCATAGGATGTACATATGATTGACTGTTGTAGTGGAATTAAGGATTTGTAGAAGTGTTGGCATTGTCTGTGAATGTTTATGTTAGATAGAGAAAGTGAAGGAGAGGCTAGCGATATGCCTCCAAAGGGGATGACCACCGAAGTGGTCAAGAAATTTCAAGAGATGGAGGAGCTGATCAAAACTAGAGTCAAGGAAGCACTCCAGGTAGAATTGAAGGCAATGAAGATAGGCAAAAGGATAGAGGAAGATTCAGATGAAGAAGAGGAGAAAGAGGAAGAAGTAGAAGAATAAGAATCGGCAAAGATACCAGCTGAACAAAAGCAATTCCTGGAAGCCATCAAGGCAATTGGCAAGGATTCTTCGGAGGCTCAAATAGATATTCCCATGTTCAGTGGAAAGATGAATGCTAATGAAGTTATGGAGTGGATTGAGGCTCTGAACAACTACTTTGAATACGAGGAAGTTCCTGAAAGTAAAAAAGCTAAGTTTGCAAAAACTAAGCTCAAAGGTGTTCCTCTTACATGGTGGAATTACACCCAAGGAGAGAGGGTAAAGAATGGGAAAAGTATGATATCTTCGTGGAGCAGAATGCTGGAGAAGATCAAGTCCCAGTTCCTTCCATCTGACTACAAGGTGCAAATTTACAGGAAAATGCAGAACCTTAACCAAAAAGATATGGATGTGGCTACTTATACCGAGGAGCTTCACAAATACACTCTTCGTTGTGGTTACATGGAAGATGAAAAAGCCAAAGTAGCAAGGTATTTAAATGGTCTGAGGATCAATATTCAAGATGAGATAAGTTTGTTTACCCCTGAAACCGTGGAAAAATGCTTTCAAGTAGCATTAAGAGTTGAAGAGAAGCTGCAGAGGAAAGGTGAGCAGCAGAGTAAAGGAAGAGGTGACAGAAATTTTAGAGACAGTTTTGGAGGTAGAAGTCCTAACCAAAGGCCTAGTGGTGAGTCTAGCCAAGAAGAGCAAGCTGGAGACTCAAGTAGTAGAGGAGGCTACCGAGGAAGAAGGCCAAATGAAAGAGGTGGGGCAAATGGATCAGACAGAGGATCCAAGTTTTCCAACATGCGATGCTATAATTGTAATCAGATAGGGCATCCGACCTATAAGTATCCAGAGAAGGCCTCAACTTCTCATGGTAATTAGAGAAGAGCCACTTTGACTTAAGAGGATGTAGGGAGTGTGACATCCCCTAAAGTAAATTTGGCATCAGAAGTGGGAGAAAGTCTGATGATCAAAAGGATGTTGCTCAAAGCACCAGTGAAGATTGAACCATCACAGAGGAGAGCTCTTTTCAGGATCAATTGCAAAAGCAAAGGTAAAATATGCAAGGTAGTCATAGATTCTGGTTCAACAAATAATATGGTGTCTAGGGAAATGGTGGATAAATTGAACATAGAATGGATTCCTCATCAAACTCCTTATAGAGCATCTTGGGTAAGTGATAGTCAATCACTTTTGGTAAGTGAACAAGCATATGTTGATTTTCAGATTGGTGAATATAAGGAGAGAATTTTATGTGACATTTTGCCCATGGAGTGTTGTCACCTACTTTTAGGTAGGCCATGGCAATTTGATAGGCAAGCATTGTATGATGGATATGCTAACACATACACCATCAAGAAGGATGGAAAGACTTTTGTGATGACACCATTGCAGGAGGATGCTGAAGCAAAGAAGGCAGCCAAGGTCATTTTGACAGGTAAGAAAGAGTTTTTGAAGATCAATGAAGAAGAGACAACGATAGTTGAGGATGTCTCAAGGAGTGGGGTTACCAAAGATCACAATTTGAAGGTGATTTCAGTTTTGAATGATGGAGATCAGATGGTAATGTCTAAGATGGATCAGATGAAGGTCAAAGAGCAGGTTTGCAAGTAGCCACAAGTTGATTGGAAAGAAGAGGATGCTATCCTCATAGGGACTATTGTTTGTCCTCTAGAGCCAACAAGAGTTGCAAGGCAAACATATTCTACCATAGCAGCAGTACAAGAAGAATCAAACAAGGTTTTGAATGGAGGTGTTCAGGTAGAGATGGCAGTAAGGAAGAATGGCGAGCAAGGTATGGGTTTGGTTGCAAACACTCACTCATGGCAAGGTGTGAGTAGAGCCTACAATGCTAGGCATGAGTTTTTGATTCCATGGAAGCAAGTTGCAGTCCAGAGATCATGAGGAAGGCATGATGCAGCAAAGGATATAGGTGGAGCAAGACATAGACTCAACTCATGGGACATGAGTTCTTTTCTAGGTGGGGTGTATGGTGCAGGAGCACCTATCCCAAGGTGGCCTCCATGAGGCATTTGAATCATGTTTTGTTTAGAAAATCATGTTTACGTTGTAATAAGGTCTATTTGACCAATGCATTTTCATTTTAGTTTGTATCTAAGTTCATTTTGTAAGTCCCAAGTGTCTTAGGGGACATTTGTCCAATTGTAATCGCATAATGCTAAAAATAGCAATAATGCCAAAAATAGGTAGTAGTGTTTCCCAGCCACTTGGAGTCAGTTCAGTACTACTCAGGGCAAGTTGATAAATACCCTGAGTAAGGAACCAAATGATCATATATTGTAATCAGATCGAAATAGTGTGATCAAATGTGATTGTATTGTGCTCAAGAGAAATAAAGCAATTATGTTCTATCCATTTGATTTCTGTTTCTTATAACTGTAAATCATGTAACTGTAGATTTCCATTCATTTTGCATTTCCCATTGTTGTCGTATGTCGTCGTGAAGCATTCCACTGGTGAGATTTCTGTCAAAATTAGTGGAATGGCTTTGTTGTATAAATATTTGTTTTCATTTTCTATTTTGTTCCATTGTTCAACGGGGTAGATGTTCAAGACTGGACATTTCACGCAGTAAGGACGATCTAGCATCTCCATGTGCTAGGGTTTGCAGGAAGTAAACTATACAATAGTGTATTGGTGCATCGGCCCAAAGGTTACGAGTGTTCACTGATGGAACGAGTCTCAACAACGGCAAATGTCATCGGGACATTGGAAGAAAGATGAGGGACTTGGCCGATGGAGTTGAATCGGTGGCTCATCAGTTAGTTTGTCGACTATGAGCAATTAGGGCATTGGTCTGTGGTATTCGTTGTGTGCTCCCCATCAGTATCATGATGTCAAAGAGAATTAAGTAACTTTGTATAAAAAGAGAACCCTAGAATCTAAGGAATAAAGCCCTGTGATTATTTGGATTACCTGTCTAGTCAAGGAGACTAAACCAATTAAAGAGTGGATAAAGTCATTTGACTAAATCAGCTGTAGGATTGCAATATTATCCAAGTCAAGTTGGGGTGGATGAACAAATCGACTGTGTTTATTGCAAACGCTTTTCATATTGAAACTTTGGCCAAAGTAATGCACATGCCTCTAAGTGCATTGTCGATTCACTGTATCCGGGATTACGTAACCTATTGGTAGGATCATACTTCGCTAGAGGGTATCTAGGGTTGTATGATCACTAGTGTTATGTAGGATAGAACACTAGTACTTGGATGACAAATACCGTAGGTCACCCTAAGTCTATGCTCTTCATAAAGGGTAGGGCCACTTCCAAAATGGAAGATGCGTGGGAGACTATCGGTCTGTGGTTGGAGGCAAAGCACTCTGAAAATGCTTTCTCTCTCTCCTTCATGAGGCATGCCGAGGCTTGTGATAAGGATGTCAGCAATCCAGATGCAACAAACTTTTGGTAAGATGCCTTGTAAATTCTAATGTTATGTATAATTTAATATATTTCAATTACTTAGTATTGGAAAGACAAGTTTATGTCTCGTTGAAATTATTTACCCTTCAGGAAAGAAGATGGGATCAAATTATTACACTTTGTTTTCAAGTTAATTATGGAAAGAAAATGTTATTACTATTTTACCTCAGGAAGCTTTTTACTTTATGGTAATTATTGGGATTTTTAGTTTTGTGAAGTAAGGGTATTACAAAGGTGACAAGGAAACATTGTTTTGGCAGTGAGGTCATATAGCCAAAGACAAATACCATCCCCAAGGGCTTGGATGCACTTGAATGGATATTTGATAATGTTGATCATTGAAAGAGTAAAGGTAAACGCGTTGAAGAGGACAATATTGAAGGTGTTAACCTTGGCATTAAGGAGGTACCTAAAATGGTTTACATAGACAAGAAATTGAAGCCTCATGAGAAACAGGTGTTGATTGCTCTATTGAGAAAAAATTCAAGAAGTGTTTTGCATGGTCCTATAACAAGCTCAAGGCCTATAAGGAGGATTTGTTTTAGCATACTATTCCCCTTCAGCCTAATGCAAAACCATTTAGACAGAAGCAAAGACCTATAAACCCTACCATAGCTCCCAAGATGTAGATAGAATTGTTAAAGATGAAAGAGGGAGGTATTATTAAACCCATTAGACATTCTGAATGGGTATCCAACCTTGTCCTAGTCAGAAAGAAGAATGGGGAAATCAGGTTGTGTGGATTTTTGAAATTTAAATATCAAATCTCTTAAGCAGAACTATTCACTCCCAAGCATGGACCATTTACTGCAGAAAGTGACGGGATCAGAATTGATGTCCATGATGGATGGATTCTTTGGGTACAACCAAGTGATAGTTAAGGAATTAGAGTAGTACAAGACAACATTTACAACTCCATGGGGTACCTACGTTTATGTGAGGATGTAGTTTAGTTTGAAGAATGCGGGGTCAACATTTCAACGGGCCATGGATGTGGCTTTTACTGGTCTTATTGATGAGATCATGGTGGTCTATTATGATCACTTGACTACATTCTCAAAGGAAAGAGGTGAGCATTGCAAGCACCTTGAAACCATCTTCAAAAGATGTGTAGAGTATGGGATTTCACTTAATCCCAAGAAATGTATATTTGGTGTTGAAGAGGGCAAGCTACTAGGACATATTGTGTCAAAGAATGGGATAAGAATAGATCTAGAATGAGTCAAGGCTTTTGACCTCATTCCTCAGTCCAACTCAGTTAAGGTAATTCAGTCTTTCTTTGGGAAAATAAACTTTTTTAGGAGGTTTGTTCCTAATTTTGCAGAGAAGATTAAGGCCATTTCTAAAATGCTCAAGAAAGGATAGTCAATTTATGGAGTGCGAGGCCATTTGAAGCATTCAAAGATATAAAAGAAGCCATTAAGGAGGCACTGATACTGATAAGTTTGAATTATTCTAAACCCCTTAAGTTGTTCTCCTTTGCTTCATTTTATACTGTTGTTGTTGTCTTACTCCAAAAGAATGAAGATGGATATGAGCAGCCTGTCTTTTTTCAACAAATCATTGTAAGCAGCTGAGTTGAAGTACTCCATAATGGAAGAGCATGCTTATGCATTAGTGAAGGCTATGAAAAATTTTAGATCATACCTCACAGGTGCGAAGACCATAGTATATGTGCCACACACAGTAGTAAAGGACATATTTATGTAGCAGGAAGCTTTAGGTAAAAGATGCAAATGGATCATTAGGATCCAAGAATATGATATGGACATACAAGTCACAAAGTTGGTTACAGGCCAAGGCTTAGCTAAGTTGATGGCTAATTCAAATCTTGAAGCAGTAGAGGTAAATGAAACGGATATAGAAAATAATCCTTCTCATTGTAGATTGATTGACAATGCATGGTAAGAAGATGTGATATTTTACCTTCAAAATATGAATTGCCCATCATGTGTGGATGAGAATCAAAAAAGGACCCTCAAGATGAAATCTTAGAGATATGTCTTGTTCCAAAATGAGATGATGTGGAGAAATCACGAAGGTGTATTACTCAAGTGTTTGGATCAAGAGCAAGCTGAGGCAATAATGAATGAGTGTCATAATGGCATTTGCAGGGGACACTTCAAAGCTAAGACCACTACTCATAAGATCCTTAGAGCTAGGTATTGGTGGCCTACTTTATTCAAGGATGTACTATAGAAGATAAGAAAGTGTGATGCTTGCCAACAATTTTTTGGTAAGTTGAAGTTTGTTGGAGCATTACCCCTTTTGCCCCTCATAGTTGATGCACCTTTCCAGCAGTGGGGAATTGACTTCATTGAAGAAATACAATAGATATCCAGCAATGTATTTAAGTGGATCCTTGTGGCCATGGATTACTTCACCAAGTGGGTAGAGGTAGTCTCCACTCACAATGTAACTTCCAAGATGGTTATCAATTTCATAGTCAGCAATATAATAATCAGGTTTGGAGTGCCAACTAGGATTTTGGCATACAATGCAATGTGTTTTAGGTCTCAAGAAATGTTGAACATGTGGTCTAAGTTTGGTATAAACCTTTTGCATTTGTCCCTCTATCACCCCCGAAGTAATGGACAAGTTGAATCAAGTAATAGATGCTTGATGAAGATCATAAAAAGAACACTGGATTAGAATAAGAAAAGATGGGATGATAGTTTGAAATATGCTCTATGAGTTGACAGGATAACTTTCGAAAAGGCCATAGGTAGAAGCCCATTTGAACTGGTATATGAAACAGAGGTGAAGATGCCCATCAGGATGGAACTACCAGTCTATCAGTTGCTACAAGATATAGAAGAAGATCAATATGATGCAATGACCTAGAGGATCATGCAGTTGACTAAGTTAGAGGTGTTGTTATATGGAGCCTAATCAAACTCGGAGTTTAAATTTTTCCCACTTTTATTGGTGCAATTTCCCCCCAAATTCCTACTGGGTCAAGGGGCAACGCCCCTTGCGGGGGTTTGGGGGCAGCACCCCCAAGATGGGGTAAAGGGGCAACACCCCTGGCGCATTCCTTGTCGCGATACAGGGCAGGGTTAAGGGGTAGCACCCCCGTGGGGGTTTGGGGGCAATGCCCCTGAAACCTCACATGATTTTTTATTATTTTATAAAGGCACCGGGAGTTATTTTTCATTGACCGACATAAGAAAACCCTATTTTTGTAACTGACAAAAAGCTTGATAAAAAGTGGCTAAGGGTTAGGGTTTTTTATATATATTGTATTGTAGCATTTTGTAGCGGTATTGAGTTGCAGGGATTGCTGGTTGTAATCGGTTTGATTTACTAGATAATAATATTAGACTCTCTATTTGGTGGATGTAGCCCGAGTTTAGGTGAACCACGTTAAAACTTGTCTCTCACTATTATTTTTTATGTGTATTTCCATTCCTCTATTTAATCTTTATTTGCATTTAATTGATATCTTCTACTGGCTAACCCTAACAAGAGGAACATAGAAGAGTTGCACATGATAAAAACTTGAATCATAAGTAGGTAATGAAGTGTTTATTTGATAAGAATACCGTATCAAAAGGTTTTCAAACTGGTGACTTGGTTCTCCTTTGGAATGCAAATTTGAAGATAAAGGGAAGCATGTTAAATTTGATTCATTGTGGCTTGGGGCATATGAAGTGGTTGAGAAGTTTGAGCTCAACATCTACCGTTTGATGACTCTAGAAGGAAAATTCATGGAGTTTCTCATTCATGGTCAACATTTAAAGCACTACTTTTCATAAGTAATGACTTCCTTCAAATTTTGAATGGTGAAGTCAAGTTCTATCTTTCATATTTTGGAGCTCATGTAGTCTTAACCATTTTCAGTCATGATGGTGTGTTTGTGTTGTGCTTTACCCATCCCTTTTTTTGTGGTATGCTTGGAGATATTCTAGATTATCGATGTGCCACTACTTCATACATGTCCCTAACTAGAGTCACTGTTGGGATTCCTATTTTCAAGCCAAGTATTTGTAAAATCTTGCTAAATTCATCAAATTTTCCTAAGGGGTCCTTGTGCTTTTACCCTAATGCATATTGTTGAACCACTAATTTTGGTTGTCTAAAACACTAAAAAGTTAGCTAAGTCTAAAAGATTCATGGCTTTTCCAAAAGTTCTCTCTTCTATCATGCCACTCCTATCGGCTCTAAAAACTCTGCCTTGATAATTCATAATTTGCCTAAGTGTTTCAGATCTCATAGATATGGAGGTTTCTCTTCCTCTGTCCTTTTTAAAGGTAGTAGGCAGAAAGCTCAATCACTGAAGTCTGACGAAGCTCCAAAAGTTTCTAAGTCTTTCAGGTGTTGAAGATTGGGAGGTTTCTCTTCCTCTTTCCTTTTTGAAGGAAGAAGGGTAAAGGTCTGAGGCTTGATCCCTGATCATTTCTCTAGGGTGTCAAGTGTTTAGGCATCGGACTCTGGAGAGTTTCTTTTTTCTCTTGCAGGTTACAAGCGTTAGCAGTAGGGTCTGAGGCTCAATCCTGATGATCTTCAAATTCTTCTAAGTATTTTGAGATCGGGGAATCGAGTAGTTCCCTTTCTTCTCTTCCAAATGCACAACATATGGTGAAGGCCCGATCTTCGAAACTCAATGTTTTCCCTTTGTTTCTTTCAGACTTTGGAGATTGGGGTTTGTTTCTTCACCTTTTCAAAGGTTGATTACCTGGTGGAAGCCCGATTGGTTGGGGCCTGACTGTATTTCCCTCCCTACTCCTTCCACTATTCAGAAATGCAGGAAAACATGCCAACTACTCTCTAGATCGCCATTAATGTGAAATGGGTAGTTGAAATTTATGTTTTTATTGTAGTTGGTGGGGATGTTGGTGTTTTTCCCACCCATTTCATCCTCTGATCCAAGCTGCCAAGGATATAAAGGCAAGATTAGAACTCTTTCCAAGGGTTGGTCTTGGTGCAGTCACTGTAGGAGGGTTCACAGAATGAACTATGCAGAGCGTGCATCAAGAATAAACACAATGGAAACAACTCAAAGAAACAAAGCAAATGCAAATTTAGTCATTCAGTATATCATAGAATTCAAATAGAGATCGACCGACAACATGCGGACTTATAATTAGGGCTCACAGGCCTGATTACATACATGAGCAAGATAAGGTTTTGAAGCTCCCTTTGCGCAAAATCTAAACTAGGAATTATGAATCAATTGCTAACTACTTTCCTAAGGATCTATTACATCAATATATATCAACTTCAGACCAATAGGTTCCTTCGCGTCGACCAAGGAAGATCACAAATTCCAAAGAAGAGGTGTAATGTGTAAACACAAATAGGTTGGACCTAAATGCATAGAACACTTCCGATAAATGAATGGAATGAAGTGCGGATCTTTGAGGAAGGTTGGCCATTAACCAAAGATCATTATATGATGTGTCATTAGGCTCCAAAGATCAGGAAATGTTTTTGCAAGTTTCTCCTTTAGCTAGTTGTCAGTGAATATCAGGATGCTCTACTCTGAGAAATAATCAACTTCTGATAGCAGTATCTTTCCGGTAACTAATCAAAATGCTCTAAATTCTTGATATGATGTAGATGAATGAATGTATATTCTAAGTCCAGATCCACAAGATGTGAAATGCCAATACCGGACCACAAGTTGAAATTGCTTCTAACTGAACTGCCTGAACTGAACTAGAAGATGAAAGAAAAAAATTGAACTGCAAACAAACTGAAATGCAAATGTTTTTGGTTGATGCAAGATTTCTCTTGAACCAGGGATGCTCTTGCATCAGACATCAGGGGTTATTGAAAAAAAGTGAGTCCCTCACTTTGCTGGGGCTAGGGAAGAACCAAGACGGTCTACCTCAGCCTAAGAAATCCATGATGAATCTTCTTCCGCCTGCCTTTCCACTTCACAAGATATTCTTTGTATTGTCTTCCTCTAGTGCTGGTCCAACTCTACTATCCAAAATGTCTTCAATCTGCTCTGGTGCTTGTTGTGGTAACTACTTCTTCAAGTCTTCTTCCATGTTGTCATTGAACTCTGCTTCATGATACTGATGTAGATCTGCAATATTTAAAATAGGTGAAATACCCAATGTCTCTAGTAATTCCACTTCATATGCATTTCCTGAATCAGATTTCTTGAGTATCCTACAAGGTCCAAACTTCTTCATCTTCAACTTGTTATATGTCCCAACTAGAAATCTTGAGTAGGAACAAATGGTCTTATCTGTGAATGTGGTATGGTTGAATGAGTTGAATTTATGATTATCCTAGGAGATTGTGCATGGTCCAAATAAAAAAATTTGGGGTAAATAGTTGTTTGAGATGCAATTTGATTGCACTAATATAAGCATAATGTGATAATTATTTTTATCCTGATTAGAAAACCCCCTTATATTGCTGAGTTGTATGCCAATTTAAATTCAAAATGCAAAGCCCTTCAAATTCCTTTTCCTTGAATTACATCAATAGCTCCCAAACAAGCACTTGGCCAGGACACTTCTAAAAATATCCCATCAACTACTAAAAGGTTTAAAAAATCCACCAAGACAAGGGAAGCTTTAGCTTATCTTGAGGGGTGTCTAATCAAAGCAAGTGACACTAAGAAATATTAATAGGTTTGAACAAGAAATGTGTTGCCATTTGAAGAGTACTCTCTAAATAAAGGATTTGGGCATATTTTTTTGTTTGTAAGAATTCCTAGGACAATTTTTTTTACAAATTTTGTTGTATGAAAACAAATGCATATGACTTAAATGTGATATGAGTAAGACAAATGTTAATCATCCTAATGAGGTAAGCATCGCCATCTTCCTATAAATAGAGGTTATTTTTTTGTGTAAGGATCTTTTGGCTATCTTAAGTTTCTCAGTGTTGTTTTATCCTTAAACATATTCTAGGTTGCCAATGTAGTATGTCTTGTTTTAGACTTTTTGTTCATTGAAGACTATAAAGTCTTTTGAAAGTTAACATATGACAACTTGTTTTGCATATATTTCTCCATTATTAGCATAATATTTCATGAGATCTCATACATCTTTGGGTTAACATTTCCTATTCTGTTGAGATTAATTAGTCTTTTGTGGTAGTAGATGTAAACTATTTTTAACACAATATATGGGATATTGTGGGTTAATAATGGATTGTTAAATTATCTTTATGGAGAGCATTGGTTGTCTCATTTTGAGTTCATAAGCTCTTAAATATAACAATGGTTTACATCTAATCATTTAGGTTATAAAGATTTTCATTTTCATTTTGCACTAACTCATGATTTGATTGTCACCCAGGGATGAACATACCAATCTTAAACTTCAAGTATATATTATCGTACTATAATTTATAGTATCTTAGCCTACATATCATATTTAATGATATAAACAATCATTGTAAAAAGTGCCATTTGAATTTTTTTATGAATGAACATCTTGTAGGTTGTAAATTATAATCTTCTCTAAAGATATCTAGCTAGAAGATTACAGAGACTAGCATAGAAGGAAGTTTGTGAAAAATAATTGCAATAAAGGTTTAATATTTAGTCTATGCCATTTAAGGTTTAATCTTCTTTACCATTTAAGGTTTAGTCTTTGGTTGCACCTTTTTTTTTTATCATTTCTATTTAATATCCGATGAGATCAAAAGGGAATGCCCTCACAATCTTGATAGAGCTTAAAGTGTAGAGAAGTTGTACCTACTCCTATCAATTGGCCTGAATTACTTACATGATTTGATTATAAGGCCCACCTAATCATATAGCGCAACATATTTCCCAAAGGTAAAGCTTTTAGTGTGCATCCTTTAGAATCATAAGGAACAATTTGGAGCATCAACAAGGTGAAGTAGAACTCTACTAGCTCAAACCCTTAGTGGACCAACTTAATAGTCTTGGGAAAGATTGATGCAAGTTCAATTCCTTTAATGCCCTTAAATTCAAAAGTAAACATGTTCTAATAATTCTCCAATTCCATCATGATATGTTTAAGTGCATAACAAATGTCTTTGAATACCATAACATAACATGTCACACAAACATATGCTAGGTTGGCTCACAATGGTTAGTATAAAAGGGTGGGAAAGTTTAAATTTGAATCTAATGCCTTGGAATTTGGGAATCATTCCAACACTCATCAAAATTGACTTGGATTGATTCCATGCCACTCGAAAATGATCAAAAGAGATGAAGTGCTAATTTTGAGGTGGGGAATGAATATCTAGGAGTTAGTGCAAATGGGGTGAAATACAGATAAATAGGGATGAATGCTAGCTAATGTATTGGGATTAGTCCAAACAAGGGTGAAATGAAGATGGATCGGTATCAGTCCATGAGCCAATCCCAGCATAAGAGTATGCCACTTGTCAATATGTTATTGGATAAACACATTCCCATCAAGGTGGGCACAAAACTAAATAGAAAATGACATAGGTATATGCTAATTTCACCATAACAATATGTATATGTATGTATACACAAGTACATATGTACATAGCGAAATGAAGATGGACAAGGATTGGGCTGTGATCTAAACCTAGCACAAGAGTATGCCACTTGTTGCTATGCTATTACATTAAGACATTCCATCAAGATGGATACAAAACTAAATGAAAAATGGCATAGATATATATATACATAATTAGCCTATAGGCGTGTGAACATTATAATGCTTGGCATTGTCTCATACCGTAAAAAAAATTAATGCCGAAATTTTTTCTGGAGTCATTAGCTGTTCCTATCTACATATTCCTTGAACCTCCTATGGGTGCAAGTGCTAGTATATGTACATGGTGAAACCCTATAGTCATAGTCATAGGGTACTTAACTCCATGCAAAACACCCAAATTCATTCAAGATGCAAGCTGTTAAGTCTGCAGCATGGGACGTGGGGTTGTGTTAAGGCCGTAGGAATTTCAATGCAACATATACTTGGATTCATGACGCATTAAATGTTCAAGCTGAAAGTCTGTAGCTGTCACGCTGCTTTTTTTATTGATATTCTGGCAAGAGCGTCCGGAGGAAAGCAACACATATTTAAACAGACACATATAATTAAAGCGTTATTGGGCTTTAATTATGGGCCTACGACACAGCAGCGGCTATCAGCATGAGCAGAGTGATTAAGCCATTGAGTATGCATTACTTACTCATGTCAGTATCAAGAAGACTCTTGAATTGTAGACTGAATTTACAAGTTTGCACCACACTGGAAAACACAAACAAGAAACAAATACCAATCTATGATGTAAAGGACAATACCTCCAAGGGAGGTCCAACCATATCGTTGTGTCTTATTGAAGGGTACATACACAAGTACCAATGGTAAGACTACTCAAATCACATAGGGATTCTAATGACTGCTATGAATTTGAATGCCATTAGCGTAGACAAGCTACGCTGACAATCAATGCAAAGAGAAACCCCATTCTATGTACATTCTACTTGAATTTCACTCAATTTAATGGTCAAAACAATCAATAGCAATTTTACATCTGATGTACATCAAAAATTGATAAATAATTGTTGTATTTTTATTGACTAAAATTTACTTTTAACCATTGAACTCAGTGATGTTTAAGAATAACCATCTATATATCATAATGTTGCAATGCAAAGAGTCCTAGTATAATGACATGCAATGGTGACAATGTGATTGTCTAATGTGATCAGATAATTATAACTTTAGCCTTAATTTTGCACAAGACAAAATTCATGTGCACAAGAACCCTCTTAAAAGAAGCAATGAGATATCTTACTCACAAAATGCCACCATTATTGCATAATGTTTAAAACTTAAATGGAAATGGAAATTGTGGCTATAGTGGTTGATCCAAAGATAAGTCATGAAGATAGCTAAACTTTACTTTGACACTAGATACTACTAAGAGGACTACAAATTTGATGATTTTTTTTTCTATAATACTTTTTGGTGCCCACTTATGACAAACACTGGCCATGGTTTTGCTATTTTAAGTTCATTGTTAAAAAAATGAGACTTGAGAAGTATTTCTTGTTAGAAAGAAGAGCATAATCTAGGTGATCAACAAGTTTGTAAGATCAACTACATCACACAATAAATAAAATAGCATATCATCTAATTCATTTTTGTGATGTGGCCTTTTCAAAACTAAATAATTAAGTAGACTTTAGGGCATTATTTTATTTCTCATAGGAAAATAATTGTAAGAAAATAATATTAATAAGTTGGTCCTTATATTATTTTAAAATATTATAAAGGACAACTTAATTATTGTTATTTTAAGTAGATAAGTGGGGCCGTCTAAATGGGGCAAATGAGGCCATTTGTAACTCCTAGGAATATTTTAATTATTTCTCTATCTTTAGGAGTGGGAGTTATAGTCTAAAATTAGGGGGAATCTCTTGAGGGGAGTTACAAGCTAAATATAGTCTAGAATATCTAAGAAAGAAAATATGCTAAATGATGGTATTGTAGGGGAAAAAAGGAAAGTAAGAAATAATTACGCCAGAGGCGTTCCTACAGTCACAGGAGGGGTGGAGTGCACAAAGATTCCAAGATTCCGTATAATTTTATAAGATTCCAATGGAAAAAACAAAAAAATAAGATTCTAAAAAAAATTAAGAGCGCTCTTTGAATTTATGGCATCTATTACATACTCTCCAAAAAGAACAAAAATTAAAATATGTTATTTGGTTTTTAGCACAAAAATTAAAACAGAAAAGCCCCTTACATACTCTTCAAAAACAACAAAAAATAAAATATGTTCTTTGTTTTTTCAGCACAAAAAATTAAAACAGAAAAACCTTTGTTTTATGTAAATATAATTTTTTAATACATTTATGTACTAAAATGTTGATATAAATTTTGTAAATACAAGTTGTAATTTATTTTTTAATTGCACCTTAGAAATATTAATTATTTTGTGTTGTAGCATATATGTATCAAAAACTTCTAGATTTGACAAGATCAAAAATAAAAGATTTTGGGTTTTATCTAGAATCTAAAAACAATTGTAGGGAATTAATGGTCCTTCCCCCTTTTTTTCTAAAAGGAAGCCCTAGCTCTTCCAAAAGGATAAATCACAGACAATCCTTTACTCCTAACTCTAGAAATCCTATATGCTTGGAAAATGAACTCATCTGGAACATAATATATATTAAGTTAATAAATAAATAAATTTTACTTTGAAGATTGGAGAGAATGAATAGAGAAAAGAAAAAAAGAAAAAAAACTGAAATGATACAATTTAAGAATAAATTTATTTTAGTAAGTTCTAGAAAATCATTTCTTTCTAATCCATAAATCTTATCCTTGATTTATTATAACATGCCTTTTTTAATTAATTAAGAGTGAGTGATACATTTAAATTTATATTTAAAAATGATTTTTTAAAAAAAATCTCAATATGTAATCATATCCCTAAATTTTAGTTATTATAACATGCCTTTTTAAATTAATTTAAAAGTGAGTGATAACAATCATATCCCTAAATTTCAATATGTAATCATATCCCTAAATTTTAGTTATTATAACATGCCTTTTTAAATTAATTTAAAAGTGAGTGATAACAATCATATCCCTAAATTTTAAATTTTAGTTTATGGATTGTTTAATTAGAGGATGAATTATTATGAGTGATTTTTAAATAATTTTAAATAATTTTTATTTAATGAAAACACTATTAGGGGTAAGTCACTATTGGGAACAAATGGAATGAGTGTTCGTTGATGTAATAAAATTATTGTTATTTATTTTTAATTAAAATTATTAGTTATTAATATAAAAAAATATATATTCTTGGATGATATTTAATTTCATTTTTAATTTTCTATGCTAAGGACCCTCTGGCGCAAGTAACTAAATTTCCTTTATGTAACTACTACGTACTTGTTTTACATAATATTATAATATATTAGTTGTCATACTGGTAGCTACTTATCCATAAAAAAAATTATATTATATTTAATTATTATTATAATATTATATCTAATCTACATTATAATATTATATTATATAATTTTAATAATTCATATAATTATGTAATATAGTTAGAATTAGGCTTGCCGCTCGGGATGCTACTAGCATACCTATATTTAAAAAATATATCTAAAGTACGCCAAGAGATATCCTTCTCAAGGCGCCTATTTCCAACTATGTGAGGTAAATTGATTAAAAAATAGGCGCATCAAGAAGGATATCTCTCACTGTACTTTTGATATATTTTTTAAATATAGGTATGCTAGTAATTAATTACACCCTCAACAAATCTATAAAGGAAGGGGAAAAAGCTCAAGAAAATATTCAACTTAACTCATATTTTCTAGAATACCTGTGTTTGATCCAATCCAAAGACAAAACCCCTTGAAGTTGTAGGATCCAAGGATGAAAACCCTTGAGGTCTTTTGGATTCAGGAATAAAAACTCTCAAACTCGAGTGGCTTCAACAACATTTCTAGCTTCATTGATTTTGAAGATTTTCTAGTTTGGAGGGTTTGATATTATAATATTTCTAGATTTTGGTTTTGGTGTGGTTTGTTTTAGAGTGGTTGCTTCAATTTTCAATTTGTGTGATTTTCTAGGTGATTCCATCTTTAAGTGTGGTGTGGAGAATTGAATATTAGTTGTACTAGGCAATACCCCGTTCTCATTCTATAATATCAATCCATTGTTGCTAATCTAAATCTTAATTTGTGTTTGCATTTATTATTGCAATTGTTCATTCCTTCTGTGTAATCTGTATTTGACTCATTGAGAATCTATCATATGAAATTAAGTGGGATATATATCTTTAGAGGAGATCATATGAATACTACATGAGTTTTAGGGTCATTTAGTTTTGTTTTGACTACTCCCCTTGATAGATGCAGATTGAACAACATTTAGGAGGGTGAATTAATTTCTGAAGGTTTAAAGGGTTGTACTAGATGAATTTCAACCACTTCATTTAAGAGGCAATCAATGTAAATAGCTTTTTGTTGTTACCATTTGATGAATCATTGGCCTGGTACCATTCAAATTAGATCTTAGTTATTGGTGGGGTCTACCATTTATTATATAGATTTGTGTGAGGTGACCAAATCAAATTTTAAGAGAATATCATTCATTAAGGATGTCATACCAAATTGGATCTCTATTTCCTTGCCGTGATTTATACATATAGCTTCCTATTTTTAGATTTACTCTATGACACAAGTTTAGAAGGGAATTTTTCCTACTGTACTTTATAATGCTAATTATAATATTCTAAATTGTATCAAGTGTAGAAGGGTTTAGATGATGATTGAAGTGGTTAATATTCATGAATCTTGTTATGTTGCTAATAAGAGCTCTATAAGTTGTATTCAACCCCATTGAAATCATTCTGGCTTTAGTCATCATTGTTGTTAAGGGTGAAGATTATTTATTGAACATGACAACTTTAGCTTGGGTGGAATCTATTCATATAAGTTGAGTGATTTATTGTGTCTTATGTGCGGTTCACCGCAATAACTAATTGTGTTTGTAATTAATCTCAATCTTGTAAGTTTGGAAGGCATAGCCACCAAACAGTAGGTTATTTATATTTCATGATTTGCATTCTTTTAGATCTGAGCAACTTGCTACTAGAAAATAATTTTCCCAGCCACCATATGCTTTCACCTTGCCCACATCAGGATTTGGGCAATCAAAAAGTGCTAAGGCTTGCATTTGCATCATTCAAAAAAATCAGTTGGGGACATTTCAATTTTTAAACATTGGTCAAATAATATATGAATACTTGAATATTAACTTCTTTGTTAGTTATTGCTAAATTCACTTGCAGGCAAAAACCTCATATCAAAATCTTGGAATAAAGAACACCATGATTACACATACACGAAATTAGTGGTGTAACCACTTCATCACCAATAACCATGCATGTTCCAAGAAACACTAACATGAGGAGAATAAGGTGGATTTTATGATGTTTCTCAAAGAATGATTTGATTGTAGAACTCTAAAAATGTATCTCAAAAAGGACTTTCTAGATTCTATATTGAATTACTTATCTAAAGGTTGATGGTTGTGTAGAAGGCTCAATTTTGTATGTCTGTGAAGTAATGAATACTACATAAAAGTCCCACTTGCACTTAAACTAGATGAAGAATCATGTAAGTTAAAAATAGACAAAGAAAAAGGCATAGGAATAAAGAAATTAAAAAATAGGTAGTTTTAGTATTCGTGTAAACAGATACCATGTAAATATATTATTGAGTGTACTGTTAAAATATAAAATGCTAGTAATTATGAAAAAATGTCACGGTTGAGCTCGATCTGGAGGAAGAAGGGTTTTTTTGCACACAGGCAACAACTTCCAAGTAGAACAATGAATTTCGCTGGCACTACCCCTCTTCTTATAGGAGCAAACACCATTCCATTAGGGGTTGACAAAGCAAATCAAAAGCATGATCCAAGGTTTTTGAAATGGATGACTCCACATTTCAAAGGTACAAAGGGGTTTGGCCAGTAGGTGCAAAATATTGCAGCAAGAAGACCATTTAGGGCACAAGAGAGTTTAAAGCCAAGAGGAAGTAAACTTTTCGAGCTCCCCACCTGGTGCAGTCATGGTAGGAGGGTTCAAAGAATGAACTGTCTGGACCGTGTAGCAAGAGTAAACACAGTGGAAATAACTCAAAGAAATAAAGAAAATGCAGATTTAGTCATTCAGTATTTCATAGAATTCAAATAGAGATCGGTTGGCAACATGCAGGCTTACAATTAGGGTTCATAGGCTTGATTACATACATGCGCAAGATAAATCTTTAAAGCTCCTTAGTACAAGATATGAACTATGAACTTATGCGTATGCTTACAACTTGACAACTACTTTCCTAAGGATCTATTACATCAATATATATCAGGTCCAGATCAATAGATTCCTTCATGTCAGCCAAGGAAGATCACAAATTCCAAAGAAGAGATGTAAAGTGTGAACACAGATAGGTCAGACCTAAATGCATAGAACATTTCCAAAAAATGAATGGAATGATATGTGGATCTCCTGGGAAGGTCGACCACGAACCAAAGATCATTGAATGATGTGCCATTAGGTTCCAAAGAACAGTAAATGCTTCCACAAGTTTCTCCTTCAGTTGGTTGTTTATGATTATCCAGATGCTCTGTTCTGAGAAATAGTCAAACTTATGATAGAGATATTTTTCTGGTATTGAAGTGTGGATCTTTGAATTCTGGATATGATGTAGATGAATGAATGTAGATGCTAATCTAGCTCCACAAGATCTGAAAATGCTATTGGACCAAAATACAAAATCTGTTTCTGACTGATCTTCCTGAACTGAACTGGAAAATGAAAAGAAACAAACTGAGATGCAAATAAACTGAAATGCAAATGTTTTGGTTGATGCAAGATTGCTCTTGAACTAGGGATGCTCCTGTATTAGACATCTGGGGTTATTGAAAAAGTGAGTCCCTTACTTTGCTGGGGCTAGGGGAGAACCAAGACGGTCCACCTCAGCCTAAGAAATCCATGATGAATCTTCTTCCAATCTGCCTTTCCACTTCACAAGATATTCATTGTATTATCTTCCTCTAGTGCTGCATCCAACTCTACTATCCAAGATGTCTTCAATCTGCTCTGCTGTTTGTTGTGGTAACTGCTTCTTCAAGTCTTCTTCCATGCTGTCACTGAACTCTGCTTCATGATACTGATACAAGTCTGGAACATTGTTGAAAATAGGTGATATATCTAATGTCTTCAATAATTCTACTTCATATGCATTTCTTGAATCAAATTTCCTCAGTATCCTACAAGGTCCAAACTTCTTCATCTTCAACTTGTTATATGTCCCAATTGGAAATCTTTCTTTTCTCAAGTACACCATCACTTCATCTCCAACTTTAAATTCCTTATGTCTTCTCTTCTCATCTACATTTTCCTTATACTTATTGTGCATATTCTCCAAATGTTGTTTAACCTGATTATGGACTGTCTTCATATGATCTACAAATTCTTCTGCCTCTGCACCTCTCTTTTCCTCTGTACTAATATCTCTTAATTCTGCAACTCCTTTAGGGTTTACTCCGGTAATAATCTCAAAAGGTGTTCTTCCGGTACTCCTATTCACTGAAGTATTGTATGCAAACTCTGCTTGTGAAATAATTAAATCCCAACTTATTATCTTCTCTCCAACCAAACATCTCAACAAATTTCCCAAACTCCTATTCACTACCTCTGTCTGTCCATCTGTTTGTGGATGAAAAGCTGAACTGAAATTCAAACATGTCTTCATCTTCTTCCAAAGTGTCCTCCAAAAATATCCAACAAACTTTGTATCTCTGTTTGAAACTATACTCTTAGGTAATCCATGCAATCTCACAATCTCCTTGAAAAATAGATCTGCTACATGCACTCCATCAGTTGGCTCCTTGCAAGGTATGAAATGAGCCATCTTTGAAAATCTATCAACCATTATGAATATTGAATCATGTCCTCTCTGTGTCTTAGGCAATCCCATTACAAAATTCATGCTTATGTCTTCCCAAGGTCTCTCCAATACTATCAAAGGTTTATGCAATCTGGTATTCTGACTACTCCCTTTTGTAACTTGACAAATTCTACAACTCTGCACCAATCTCTGAACATCCTTATGTATCTGAGGCCAAAAGTAATTTTCACTTAGCAAAGCCACTGTCTTATCAATGCCAAAATGTCTTACCAATCCACCACTATGCTTCTCCTTGATCAAATTATCTCTCATTGAACTTCTAGGTATGCACATCTAACTTCCTCTGAACAACATATATTCTTGAATGAAATAGTCCAACCACTTACTCCTATCTATCACAACATGTTCCTTACATGCTTTCCAAGGTTCGACAAAATCAATGTCTCCATCATACATGTTCTTCAATTCATCAAAACCCAATACTTCAATTCTCATTTTTGTCAACAAGTTTATTCTTCTACTCAATGCATCAACAACTTTGTTTTATTTTCCACTCCTATCCTTCAACACAAAAGTATAACTTTGCATGAACTCTACCAATCTCATATGTCTCTGATTTAACTTACCTTAAACTTTTCAAATATTGCAAAGCTTGATGATCTGTATACAACACAAACTCTTTAGGCAACAAGTAATGTCTCCACTTTTTCAAGGCTTGAATTATGGCATAGAACTCTTGATCATAAACTGAATATCTTCTCCTTGCATCATTCAACTTCTCACTGAAATATACTACAAGTCTACCTTCTTGACTTAACACTGCTCCAATTGCACTTCGACTAGCATCACAATCAACTTGAAATACCTTATTGAAATCTGGTAATGCCAAAATAGGTTGCTCTGTCACTTTTTGCTTGAACAACTCAAAACTTTTATCTACTCCTAATGTCCACTTAAAGTCTTTTCTATCACCTCTCATTGTCTCTGTCATAGGGTTACAAATTAAATTGAAATTTCTGATGAACTTCTGGTAGAAACTAGCCAATCCATGAAATGATCTAACCTCTCCAATGCTCTCCAGTGTAGGTCATTCAACAATTGCTTTCACTTTCTTAGGATCCATCTTCAATCCTTCCGTAGAAATCACAAATCCCAAGTATACTAGTTCTTCTTTCATGAAACTACACTTCTTGATGTTTATCAACAATTTCTCATCTCTCAGTCTCTGCAAAACTTGTCTAATATGCCACAAATGTTCCTCTTTTGTCTTACTAAAAATCAAAATATCATCCAAACATACAATCACAAACTTACCCAAGAATTTCTTCAAGACTTCATTCATCAATCTCATGAAAGTACTCGGTGCATTTGTCAATCCAAAGGGCATCACTAACCACTCATATAATCCTTCATTTATCTTAAAATCAGTCTTCCATTCATCACCTTCTCTGATTCTAATATGATGGTATCCACTTTTCAAATCTATCTTTGTGAAATATTTTTCTCCACTCAAACAATCCATGATATCATCCATCCTAGGTAAAGGGAATCTATACTCAATTGTGATCTTGTTTATTGCTCTAGAGTCAATACACATTCTCTATTCTCTATCTTTCTTAGGTGCTAACACTGCAGGTACTACACAAGGACTCAAGCTTTCTCTGATCAAACCTTTCCTCAACAACTCTTGTATTTGTCTATTTAATTCTTCATTCTCTGCCAGTGTTATTAGGTGTGCTGCTTTATTAGGCAAACTTGCTCCCGGTATAAGATCCATGTGTTGACTGATACTCCTTATAGGTGGCAATCCATTAGGCACATTATCTGATATGATGTCTTCACTCTGTCAACAACTCTCTTATCTCCTCCAGTTGTGATTCTTCAGTCTCTTTCTTCAATGCTTCAGGCTTCTTAGGAATCAAGGCATAACACATATTCTCATGTCTCAAACCATCTATAAATTTTCTTTGCTCTACCAAATAGATTCTAGCATTCCCACATACTTCATCTTTAGGATCATCTTCTAAAGGAATTAAGGTAATTCTCTTTCCATTTGATGTTATGGTGTATGAATTCTTTCTCCCATCATATATAGCTTTTCTATCATACTGCCAAGGTCTACCCAACAAGATATGACATACATCCATATGCATAATATCACACAAGACTTCATCATGATAAGATCCAATATGAAATTTCACCAAACATTATTCACTCACTAGTACCTTATGATCATCCTGAATCCATGCTATTTGATAGGGCTTAGGGTGTTTCAATCTTTCCAACTTTAGCTTAGTCACCATCTCCTCTTAAACTAGGTTATCTGAACTACCACTATCAATTACAACTTTACAACACTTACTTTTTGATTTACATCTAGTTCTGAAAAAGCTCTTCCTCTGTGGTGGTTCCTCATTTGTCTCTATTTGAAATAGTGCTCTCCTCATTACCAATGATTCTCCTTTCTCTAGTTTACCCATAGAAAAGTGTTAGTTTAGGTTTTTTATTCCTTATTATAAGGTTTTTTCTACACATTTATTTAAGCTTGCTTAGGTTAATAAAGCATGTCTTATTATGTGAGTGGTTGTGAGGTGTCACCTTCCTACATGTGAGCTACTTTGCTATCTTGGGAAGATACTTTGCTATCTTTAGTCCGATAGATGGTTGCTCCTCATTGGTCGGTGTTGCCACCACCTCCCTTTATCTGGTCTATATAAGCATGCTACGTAGCTTGTATTTTCATTCAATATTGGAGATAATTATCTGATGCTATTTTGTCAATTGAGCATTTCATATCAATCTCATGGTATAATTATTGTTTTTTGCATTTACAGTTTATGTTTCTAACTCTTTCAATTGATTCTAGGTTATAATCTATTTTACGGATTTAAACATGGTAGCAGAGAAAGTTTTGTAAGGTTAGATTCTTTGTAGAGATCTTGCAAAATCTAGTATGCTCTTCTCTTGCATTTTTCAAATGATCTGGAGAATCAGAAAGGATTTATGAAGATCTGGTAAATCTTGATTTGCTCAAATCTGTCAATCGGCTTGCATATTTGATGTTTTAAACAGTATTACAAGTTGCAACATGCCTTTGCTTGTCTTAGGTAGCTAATTTTACCTTTGCATGCCATTTTTTGGTTGCTGGGGTCATTTTTTATGGTTAAAGGCATCTATTTTACACTAGATCTACATATTCTGTACATCAGAAAGAAAAATGCCTTCTGGGTTTTGTTTGCAGCACAGAAAAACCATCTGGGTATCTTTTAGTTTTTGCATGCAGATTATATATTTTACAGAAATGAACTCGAAAAGCTATAGTAGACCCCCTCTCCATTGGTAGTTGCAGATTTGAATGCAGTTTTCAAATGCTCCATTCTTGCTCATATGGACTTTGTTTCTCATTATTTTTTTTTGATCTTGGCTATTGTTTCGTGCTCTATGCACTAGTGAAGTCATTTTTTTATTTTAGTGTAGAGATTTTTTAGAAATTGTAGATTCTCAGACGGGACACTGTGCAGTCCTCATTTTGGGAACTCCAAAGAGGCATAACTTTTGCATAAAACCTCAGATCGAGGCTATTCTTTTTTTGAAAGTGGATGTTTTTTCGTGTAGTTTGCAGTGGTGTTGTTTATTTTACTAGGGATTGGCCCTAAGTATTATTTTCAGCATATGCTTTTCTGAGGATCTGTAATAGCATTGAGATCAAGTCCACTCAATATTTCTTGCTAGTGGAAATTGTAAATGCACTAAATATAAAGTGCTAAATCAAATTTTCTTGGGGGGTTCTTTGTTTGAGTGAAAAATGGGGGGTGTCTTGTGTATTCTTACATCTTTTCTTTCCTCACAACAACAACAACAATCTAATTCTGCATTAAGATGGATCAATTAACAGTGCCTATTCTAACACCCTACAACTACTATGAGTGGAAGTCCAAGATGACTATCCAACTTAAGAAGTTAGGACTATATAGAGTAACAATGGGTCTAGAAACTGAACCAACCTTAATTGCAGAAAGGCCTAAATTTCATAATAGGCTAGATGAAGCTTTTGGAACTCTATGCATGTCTGTATCTCCTAATCTTCTTTTGCATGTTGAATTTGCTACAACACCAAATGATGTATGGACTACTTTAGAAAATCTCTTTGGTAAACAAGATGAATTAAGGGGACATCAATTGGAGAATGAGCTAATAGGGTTAAATCCATGTAATTTTGATACAATACAAGACTTCTTCACAAAGCTAAAGGCCATTAGATTATAGTTGAAGCAATGTGGGATTGAAAAGAAAGATCCACAATTGATCTTAAGTATTCTTTCTAAGCTTGGTCCTAACTACTCAGTGTTTGTTTCTACATTTTATGCCACCAAAAGTGCTCTTGGGACTACCTACAAAATGCCTTCTTTAGATGAATTTGCTACTGAACTCACTAAAGAACAGGATAAATTAGTTCACATGGGCACTGTTAAGCCTTCTAAGTCTCATGCCTTGGCTACAAATCAGGGCACTAAAGATCAGAAAGGCAATGGAAAGCAAAATAAGAAACAAAAGGATCAAGGAGAGAAGAAACAAGGTCCAAAACAAGCTACAAACAATGCAGCCCCTGAGTCTTCCTCTAAAGACAACATGTCTAAAAAGGAAAAGACAAAGTGTGCCTTTTGTAAGAAATCTGGTCACGATGAGCATAAGTGTTTGAAAAAGCAAATAGCTCATCTCACTTATCTTCTTGAGAAGAATAATATCAAAGTGCCAGATTAATCTTCAAAGGACACGAAAAATAGTAAGGGGAAGGGCAAGGCCCTTGTTGCAATTGCTACACTACCAGATAGTTGGGTAATTGACTCAGGTGCTTCTCACCACATGGCCAAACAAAGGAAAGTTTCTCATCCTTGGAGTCATGTTCTATGCTTGATATTCTTATGGGTAATGATACACCAGAGGAAGTTCTTGGGAGAGGGTCTATTGACATTGGTGATGGGACATTCCATGATGTTCTTTGTGTGCCTTCTTTGTCAACTAATCTCCTATCTGTCTACTAGATCACCCATACAAGTTCCAGCAAGAGAGTTGAATTTACACTTGACTCAGTGGTTATCAGTGATCTGCACTGTGGGACTACAGTTGCTATAGGAAAAATTGATAACCATTCTCAGCTCTATCACTTTTCTCATTTTGTTCCTAATTCTCCTTCACTTGCATTGCTCACTCACCTAGATGAAGTGAGCCGTTTGTGGCATCAGCGGTTTGGCCACTTGAACTATAGCTACTTGCAGCAGCTCAGTCAGCATGACATGGTTACAGGGTTGCCTTCTATTCAATTCTCTGATGGAGTTTGTCAAGGTTGCATTCTTGGCAAGCATCCTGAAGAAAAATTTGACAAAGGCAAAGTACAGAGAGCCACACAGCTCTTGGAGTTAGTACACAGTGATTTGGTTGGTCCATTTCAATATCCTTCATTCAACAGAGCTAGATATGTATTGACCTTCATTGATGATCTTTCCCGATACACCTTTGTATACTTTCTTAAATAAAAGTCTGAAGTCTTTGAGTCTTTTCAAGACTTTAAAGCTTTTGTAGAGAAACAATCTGGGAAGGTTGTCAAGATTCTGTGCACCGATAATGGTGGGGAATATGTCAACCAAAGGTTTGAGCAGTTTAGTGCCTCAGAGGGCATTGATCTTCAGTACATAGTTCCCTACAGTCCATAGCA
Source organism: Cunninghamia lanceolata (assembly GCA_027924645.1). Lineage (NCBI taxonomy): Eukaryota > Viridiplantae > Streptophyta > Pinopsida > Cupressales > Cupressaceae > Cunninghamia > Cunninghamia lanceolata. The sequence goes on along the minus strand of BSBN01000917.1, from coordinate 12,089,128 downwards.
AAATGGAGTTACAGAACGAAAGAATCGGTCATTGAAGGAAATGGCCAATTGCATGATTCACTCCAATTCATTGGCACCTCAGTATTGGGCAAAGGCCATCAACTGTGCATGTTATATCCAAGACCGGGTTCCTTACCGAGCTGTGAAGGGGGTACCTCCTTTTCAAGCTTGGACTGGTCAGAAACCCATAGTCAAGCACTTTCGAGTGTTTGGGTCTCCTGCATGGGCCCACATTCTAGCAAAGAAATGCAAGGCTTTGGATCCGTAGAGTAGGCCTTGCATATTTGTTGGCTATCCAGATGGTGTCAAAGGCTACAGGCTACTCCACCCTACCACACATGAGCTCTTTATTGAGAGGAGTGTTCAGTTTGAGGAGGATACTTCTTCTACCACTTCTCCATCTTTCATTCCCATGGAGACACTACGACTTCATGATGATAGTTCTTCTAAGGACCTTAATCCTCCTGAGGAGTCTTCTTCCTCCACTTCAGATGGCGATGATGAGGGTTCATCTTCCTCCTCTCTTAGTCATCATTTAGAGGGTGTTGATTCTCCTCTAGATTCTCCTATCATTGGGCCTCTTTGGGCTCGTCAGACTTTGGAGTCAGCAGGTGATTGGGTTGGTGATCCTTCAAATTCAAGAAGAACAAGGTCACAACTCAAGCAGGCTCCTCATCTCTTCTTTGCTTCAGCTTCTGATCCACAGTCCTTCAAGGAAGCTTATGGTGTCCCCGAGTGGGATGCTACTATGCAGGAAGAGTTTAGTTCCTTGGAAAGGAACCATACATGGGATTTAGTCCCACTTCCTAAGGGAAGAAAACTTGTTCGATGCAAGTGGGTCTATCGAACAAAATTTGTTGCAGATGGGTCAGTCGATAAACATAAGGCTCACTTGGTCGTAAAAGAATTCTCCCAAGTTCCTGGGATTGACTACTCTGAGACTTTTGCGCCAGTTGCCAAGATGAATTCAATCTGACTTGTCCTTGTCATTGTTGTAGCCCATCGCTGGGAAGTTCATCAGATGGATGTGAAGAGTGCTTTTCTTCATGGTGACCTTCAGGAGGAGATATATATGGAGCAGCCACAAGGGTTCGTCCAAGATCCTTCACTTGTCTGCCGACTTCAGAAGTCTCTCTATGGACTTAAACAGGCCCCTCGAGCTTGGTATGCCAAGATGGACTCCTTTCTTCTATCAGTTGGGTTCACTCAGTGCCATTCTAATTCGAATGTCTACATTTTGCAACAGGATGATACTCTCACTTTCCTTGTTCTCTATGTTGATGACTTGCTAATTACAGGGAGTTCCTCATCCACCATCAAGGCAGTGAAAACTACCCTTCATGATCATTTTCTGATGTCTGACTTAGGTCTTCTTCACTATTTATTGGGCATTGAGATTACATAGTCTTCAGCTGGTATCTTTCTTTCTCAGCCCAAGTATGCTCTTGATATGCTCTCCAGATTTTGCATCGCTGACTGTAAGCCTGCGCCGACTCCCTTTTTGTCAGGAGTCAAACTTGAGGCTTCTTGTTCTTCACCTTTGGTAGATGCTACCTTGTATCACCAATTGGTTGGGAGTCTCATATACTTGACTCACACGAGGCCTGATATTTCATATGTCGTGGGCCTAGTCTCCAGGTTCATGCAAGAGCCACATGAGCTGCATTGGAAAGTAGCTAAGTGGATTCTTCACTATGTACAGGGCACTCACAGTTATGGGATTCATTATGCAGTAGGCGTGGATATTAACTTGGTGGGATACACAGATTCAAATTGCTAGGTGATTCTCAGGATCGCAAGTCTACTTCAGGGTATTGCTTCTCTCTTGGTTCTGGTCTGATTTCTTGGTCAAGCAAGAAACAGTCTGCTATTGCTCTTTCATCTACAGAAGCTGAGTATCGAGGAGCAATTAATGCTGTTATTGAAGCCATTTGGCTTCAACACATTCTCACTGAGTTTGGTATTTCCTTCAGGAAGCCTACGGTCATCTTTTGTGACAACTAGAGTGCTATTCAGATCTCTCACAATCCAGTCCATCATCAGTGGACCAAACACATTGAGATTCACATGCACTACATTCAGGAGCTGATTCATGAGTAGGTTCTTGATCTTCAGTATTGTTCGACATCATATCAAACAGCTGACATCTTCACCAAACCCTTCACTGAGAGAAAATTCATTCATTTGCGAGCTTTGCTTGGGGTGCGGCAGGTGTCCTCCTTTTAAGGGGCTTCTTAGCTCCTTTCTCTCTCTATTCAGGAGGGGTGTACTCTCTTTTGTGGGGGGGGCTACTTCTCTTTTGGGGGGGAATTCATTGTACATGGGTACCTCATCAAGTTTGATTTGTCGGGACCCATCTCTTTACCCACCTAAGCTACGCTTAAGGGGGTGTTAGTGTAGGTTTTTTATTCCTTATTATAAGGTTTTTCCTACACATTTATTTAAGCTTGCTTAGGTTAATAAAGCATGTCTTATTATGTGAGTGGTTGTGAGGTGTCACCTTCCTACATGTGAGCATCCATTAGCTATCTTGGGAAGATACTTTGCTATCTTTAGTCTGATAGATGGTTGCTCCTCATTGGTCGGTGTTGCCACCTCCTCCCTCTCTTTGGTCTATATAAGCATGCTACCTAGCTTGTATTTTCATTCAATATCGGAGATAGTTATCTGATGCTATTTTGCCAATCGAGCATTTCACATCAATCTCATGGTATCGTTGTTGTTGTTTTTGCATTTACATTTTATGTTTCTAACTCTTTCAATTGATTCTGGGTTATAATCTATTTTACAGATTTTAACAAAAAGGGGTCACCTAGTTCAACAGGTTCTTCTTCAACATAAGCTGCTCTTCCACTATTTTTTGTCCTCTTATTTGTACTACCCTGATTACATTCAAATGCTCTATGTCCTTCACCTCCACACTTGAAACAAGCACCTCTGAATGTTCTCTTATCAAATCCTCTTCCTTCTCTTATGTACCCTTCATTCTGGTATGAATTATAGTTGCCTCTAGGATGAAAATTTCTATCATTTCTCTAGTATGCAATAGTATCTTTGTCATCCTTCTTAAATGGGCTGTCAAACTTGTTCTACTCTAAAAATGATCTGTCTCCTCCAGAATAAGTCCTACCTCTCTAAAATTTACCTCCTCTTCATCTCTGTCTCTAATCATGTCTTTTATTTAGCTTGTCTTCAACTTTCAGGGAAAACTGATATGCTTCCTCCAAAGATGTCATCCTCACCAAACTTAGTCCTATTCCTATGATCATTTTATGAAATTCTTCAGTATACTCCTTCACATATTTCTCCTTTTGTCTCAAGTTTTGCAATCTTTTCAACAACTCCAACTCATAATCAGTGGGTATAAACTAATTCTTCAGCTTTGTCACCATCCGGTCCCACTTTGTAATCTTTTATTTTCCTCTTCTATTTCTTTCCAACTGAACTTCTTTCCACCATATAGCAGCATGTCCTTTCAACTTTGTCTTTGCAAATTTCACCTTCTCTGGATCTTGAATTTCCTCATATTTAATGTATTCCTCCATATCATTTATCCAGTAAATCAATTCTTCAAGGTTCAGATTACTAGTATGATTTGGTGTCATGCCCACATTTCCCATGCAGTCACAACACGCATCACACGTGTCATGTCCACATGCACCATGTGGTCATGACACGAAATACCAAAAATTTTCCCACTATAACAAAATTTACAACACAAACAAAATAAATAATTTTCACACATCCTTCATGCAACAAATAAATAATTTTCGCACATCCTTCATGCAACAAATAGAAATACATAGCAAAAGCCATGAAATCCAAATAAATAATTTTCACACATCCTTCATGCAACAAATAGAAATACAAAGGAAAAGCCATGAAATCCAACCTTAAAAAGCCCTTTAATGGATGAAGTTAATGAAGAGCTCCACACTTAGTCTCTTCTCCCAATCTCTCCTCCAAAAAAAACAATCTCTCTATGATCACAAGCAAGGGATAATGAATAGAGGATATATGATGGCTAGAATAATTTCGGCATTATGAGGCTATGAAGAGGAGAATAGAGAAGGAATTGGGCATTATGAGGATGCCAGAAGAAGATTTCCTAGAGGAAATTAGGCATGATAAGAATGCAAGAATGAAGTCCCCCTGCAAGAATGAAGTTCCCCTGCAAGAATCAAGTTCCCCTGCAAAAATCCAGTGTTCTCTAACTGCTTAGAGAAGGGTCTTATTTATAGATTTTTTGAAAAGGGAATGGAAGGTGAGGACCAAGAGTTGAGATCAAGGGCTCACATTATTTGTAAATTTTAAATTCATAGTGGATGAATTAAAAAAAAAAAAATTGGGAAGAGTGGATTATGACATCAAGGGCTCTCATTATTTGTGAATTATAAATTCATTGTGGATGAATTAAAATTTTATTTTTTTGGGAAGAGTGTATTATGACATTAAGGGCTCTCATTATTTGTGAATTTTAAATTCATAGTGGATGAATTAAAAATTTATTTTTTTGGGAAGAGTGGATTATGACATTAAGGGATCTCATTATTTGTGAATTTTAAATTCATAGTGGATGAATTAAAAATTTATTTTTTTGGGAAGAGTGGATTATGACATTAAGGGCTCTCATTATTTGTGAATTTTAAATTCATAGTGGATGAATTAAAAATTTATTTTTTGGGAAGAGCGGATTATGACATTAAGGGCTCTCATTATTTGTGAATTTTAAATTCATAGTGGATGAATTAAAAATTTATTTTTTTGGGAAGAGTGGATTATGACATTAAGGGCTCTCATTATTTGTGAATCTTAAATTCATATGTGAGGACAAAAAATAAATTAAAGATTGTAATATTTATGAATTTTTTTAAGATTGTAATATTTAAATAACCCCACTCCTTTTTTCACTATCCTAAGTGGAATTAAAAAACATATCCTTACCCATGAAGGACCACACCACTTCATGGAAACTCTCACCAAAAGTGAGGGAACAAGAAGATAAGCCCCTCCATTATTGGTGGACCATGGAGTCATTTCAAGCCTTGGAAATTGAGAAAAGATGGGCTTGAGTGTTGATCCCACTCATCCTATCCTTCCCATGCCTCCAAATTCGTCACTTAACTTCACTGTGAAGTTAAGGTGACCATACGGAGGTTAACTAAGGGTTACCCAAGTCAAAAGTGACCCTAAACCCATGGGGTATAACCCAGGGTCAATTTAAACTTAGTTAGGACACCCAGGGTCAAGTTAAGACACAAGAAAAGGGTCTCAAAAATTTAAATTAAATAAATAAAATTCAAATACAATTCTTACAACACAAATCATAATTTAATTTTACAAAAGGGTAGACCTAACCCATTCAACCTCATGCAAGACAATATTACAACATTACAACATTGCACCAAACACAGAGTTGATCTTGGTTCCTCATGGAACTAGATCAGCTTCACAAGGGATTATGACATAAGGTGTGGAATAATCTCTTATATTTGTGGTTTTGTTAGAAATACCTGCACACTCAATCTCAAAGTTAATTCCACATATACATATCATAGCCGAAGCAAATTTAATACATGCATTTCTAAAGCATACCACAGTTCTTATAAACATAATGAAATCACATGAAAATTTTCTATCTAACCTCACCCAATTAGTTTTCTTGTAATGTAAACATTAAACCCGATTAGTTTTCCTAATAGAATAAACATCTATTTAACATCACCCAATTTGTTTTCTCTTAAAGCAAACATCTAACTAACATCACCCAATTAGTTTTCCTTTAACATAATAAGGTTTAATAGTTTAAAAATCTAAGAACAACAGTCCCATAAATATAAAAATACCAACAACAGTAAGCTAGATAGTCACAAGTACGGAAATTGAAAAGTGTAGGCCTCACATCCTCCCCCCCTAAGACTGTACTTCCTCCTGGAAGTCATCAAAGAGGTGAGGATACAGAGTCCTCAGTCTCGCTGCATCCTCCCATGTTGCGGTGACCTCGTCATACATGTCCCACTAGACCCTAACCTGGTCCAGCTGTCGACCTTAAAGGCCCAGTGTCCGACGAGCCAATATGCGAATTGGCTCCAACGCCAGTTGTCCGTCTGCCTCTACCTAAAGAGCACTCCAATTCAATATGTGAGATAAGCCAGAGATATAACAACATAAAACTGAAACATGAAAAACATTGTGGATACACAACAGGCTAGGTGGCAAGGCGAGACGACAGGCTACAGGTCCTACCCGCTCCAAAATCTCAAAAGGTCCTACAAACTGAGGTGCGAATTTAGAGCCCTTTTCGTAATGGATTGGACTCTTGTGCGATTGCACTCTCAAAAATACTCTATCACCTAGTGAGAAGCTCCGATCAGTTCTCTTTGCATTGACATACTTCTTCTATCTATCATGTGCCTCCTGATATCTTTGTTTAATCAGTGCAATCTGCTACTCCATGTCCTGAACTAGTTCTGGACCAATGGCGACCCTGGCCTCTATCCGATCCCAACTCAATGGTGTCCTACACAGTCTGCCGTATAAAGCCTGGAAAGGAGGCATACCCAACGAGCTGTGATGCCTATTATTGTAAGCAAACTCAACCAGATACAGATACTCCTCCCATCTAGATTGGTGTTATATAAAATACATACGAAGCATATCTTCTAACACCTGATTAACTCTCTCTGTATGTCCATCGGTCTCTGGATGGTATGCTGAACTGAAGTTGAGCTGTGTGCCAAACGCTTGATGTAAGGCTCTCTAAAATGATGAAGTGAATACAGAGTCTCTATCAGTAATGATGCGGCGAGGTACTCCATAAAGTCTAACAATCTGATCTAAGAACACTCTCGCCACTGATGGTGCATATTACGTCATGCGTATAGGTGAGAAATGTGCCACCTTGGTCAACTTGTCAACTGTCACCATGATAGCATTATGACGACGTGATGACATAGGTAGACCAACGATAAAGTCCATGGATATGGTGTCCCATTTCCACTCAGGTATCTCATGAGGGTACAATAGTCCTACTGGATGTTGATGCTCAGCCTTGACCCTCTGACACTCAAGGCAACGAGCAACATATTCTGCAATGTCTCATCTCATCCCAGCCCAATGATATAACTGTCGCAAATTGGCATGCATCTTCTTCACTTCTGGATGTGCTACATAAGGTGCCCTATGAGCCTCTGAAAGAATCACTATATGCAGGTCACTTGCACAGGGTACATAGATGCGCTGCCAATGTCTAAGCAAACCATCAGACTCAAGAGAATATCCTGTGAATTTACCCTTATAGGCCCCCTGATTCTAAATTTCTTGCTGCACCTCAAGAAACCACTCGTCCTCCAGTAGATGCTATAAGATGCGGTCCCTCAAGTTCACCTTTAATGTCAAGGTTAGGATCTCGTGGCGCCTCCGACTTAAAGCATCAGCAACCATGTTCTCCTTCCCTTTGATGTAGTGGACATCAAAGTCGTACTCGCATAAGAACTCCATCCAACGCCGTTGGCGAGCATTCAGATTTGGCTGTGTAAAAATGTACTGTAAGGTATGGTGATCTGAATGGAGCTCAAAGTGTCAACCTAAAAGAAAATGTCTCCAACGAACAAGAGCATGAATAACTGCTGTGAGCTCTAAATCGTGAGTAGGGTAGTTTAGTTCATGTGTCTTAAGTTTGCGCGATTCGTATGCAATCGCTCTACCTCCCTACATAAGCATGGCTCCCAAACCCTCTAATGATGCATCTGTGCAAACAACAAAATCTTCTGCAGGATCTGGAACTGCTAAAATGGGAGCACTAGTAAGACACTCCTTGAGGATCCCAAAGGCCTTCTCACACTACTCAGTTCAAGTGAAACTTTTCCCTTTTTACTGAAGGGAAGTGATGGGATGTGCTATCCTAGAAAAGCCCTCGACAAATCTACGGTAATAACCGGCTAATCCCATATAGCTCCTGACTTCTGTCACACTGGTGGGTGCTGGCCAGTCCTAAATTGCTCTGATCTTCGATGGATCTACGGAGATGCCATCGCCTGATAAGATGTGCCCCAAGTATTGCACCTCTGTCTTGAAGAAGGCACACTTCGCCAGGTTGCCATAAAGTTGCTGCTCTCATAAGCGCTACAAAACTTGACGCAAATGATCCACATGTTCCTCCTCGATTCGCGAATAAATCAAAATATCGTCAAGAAATATGATCACGAACTGATCCAAGTAAGTACAGAACACCCCGTTCATGAGACTCATGAATACTGCAGGGGCATTTGTCAAACCGAAGGGTACCATGGTGAACTCATAATGGCCATATCTAGTTTGAAAAGTAGTCTTATGAATGTCTGCCTCTGTGATGCGCAATTGGTGATACCCAGATTTTAAATCAATTTTTGAGAACACTCTGGCTCCCTGCATCTGATCAAAGAGGTCATCAATCCTAGGCAGAGGATAACGGTTCTTCACCGTCACCTTGTTCAACTGCCTGTAATCCATGCATAGTCGAAGAGACCCATCCTTCTTCTTCACGAAGATGACCGGTGCGCCCCAGGGTGAAACGCTAGGTCGGATGTGCCCCTTTTCAAGTATCTCCTCTAACTGTAGTTTAAGTTTTGTAAGCTCATGTGTAGTCATTCTGAAAGGTGCACAAGACATAGGTTTTGCACCTGGCACTAAGTCGATGTGGAAATCGACCTCTCTGCGTGGAGGCATACCTGGTAACTCCGGTGGGAATACGTCAGCAAAGTCTCTCAAGATAGGGTGATCATCTAAGGTAGTCTTAGGCTCATCCTCTAATCTGTTACTGACCGTAATAGCAAACATCTGACAACCCTTCTGCATGCAGCGCTTAAGCTGCTGAGCAGATATCATACGAACCGTTGTGGGCTTTTAAATGCCCACTATCTCAACCAATGTGCCATGATCGTCTAAGCAACTAATCATCCTCTGGCGACAATCTAGTTTAGCTCTATGAGCCGCAAGCCAGTCCATACCCAGAACTACTCTGTAGGATCCTAATGGCATAACCCTAAGGTCACATGTTGTAGTGAAAGAACCTAAGGAGATCTCACAATCTCTAACCACGATATCTATTGACATCCTGACCCCAAAGGCCAAATCAACCTCCCACCTAATGTCCTGCCTATAAGCCACCAGCCTGCAATGTTCTACTAACGATGTAGATAGGAAAGAATCAGTAGCTCCAGAGTCAAAAAGAATAGAGATAGGGAAATCTCCAATCGTACCTGCTGTCTCAATGACTGAAGCCTGGAAATCAGCCTAGCGGTTGTCAACCGCTGCAAACATGCGGTGGGATCTGCCCACGTCACCTACAATCTGCTCAAATCCTCCTACTGTAAATCCTTGTGGACACTCCCTGGCTAAATGCCTTGCCCCACCACATACATAGCACGGGCCCCTAGCCTATAACTGTACAGACTGAGTCCTGCTCGACTGCTGCTGTCCAGTCTGCCTAGTGGACCCCTGTAAACCTCTGTTTGATTATTGAGACCTTGCGGGTTCCGCAGAAGATCCCTTCTGTCTCAGGTCTCTACGCTGACCCCGCTATTGCCATCCATGGTTCTGCCCCCCCTGAATCCTCTGTTGGGGCCTAGATTTTTGCTGATGCTGTTGTGGAGGCCTAGGAGGTAATGATGAGGAATTAAACCCTCCTCTCTGTGGTGTAAATTGCGGTCTACAAAAATTATGTTGTTGTTGGGAATTATGATCTTGATACTGCGAGTGTGAATTCTGCCCTCGTCCCTGAATTTCCTCTGCAATAAGAGCCTTTTCAACAGTCTTGCTCATGGTCTGGGGATCTGCCATATGTACTGGTCCTGCTATCCCGTGATTCAGGCCTCTGATGAATTTGTGTACCAAAAGTTTCTTGTTCTGGAGGTACTCCGCGTAACGAGAAAGCTCGATGAACCAGCTCTCATATTGAGCAACAATGAGTCCTCTCTGCTATAACTCATGGAACTCATCAATCCTGCGATGTCTGTAATGCTTTGACAAATATCGTGCATTAAAGCGCTCTATGAAGATATCCCAAGTGAGTGTATATAGGGATAGTCGGCGCTTGCACTCCTCAGTGGGCCACCAGGTAGCTGCTACATCTCTCAGGAGATGCACTACCACTCATGCTTTCGTGTTGCTCCCGTAAGGTCGCAACGCAAAACACCTGTCCAGACTAATCAACCAAGCCTCAGCCACAGCTCCCTCGGTAGCTCCTATGAAAGTAGGTGGGTTGAGCCTAAGCAGATCTCGAATGGGATCTCCTCTGTCTCTGAGCCCTATAACCGGCTCATCTAATCCATACTCATATGGTCCATGGTATACCTATCCTACCCTCCTGGTCTCATCTTGTCTCAAGTGTCTTAGAGGACTCCTACTCCGTGCACGGTAGGCTGACCCTACCTCTTCTACTATAGTGTCAGGAATCTCAACGAAAGGCTCCATGCGTGGCACCTCTAACGGATCTATGCGGGGTTCCACATATGGCTCCGCACGCAATTCCGCACGTGGCTCATTACATGGCTCTTCTCATGGATCAACGCGAGGCTCATTATGTGGCTCTGGAATAGCTGGTGGTAACCACTCTAACAAAACCTCCAGTGTCTGAAGAATCTATGGGCCTAGGTCAATTACTGGTTGTGCCTATGGTACGGGTGGTGCCTGTGGTACGGGTGGATCTGCGATAACTGCGGGTCCTTGTCCCTCAGCCAAGGAATCACTATGCACCTCAACGGATGCCGTGTTGCGTGATCGCGCTCGTCAAGCATGCTGGGGAGGCATCCTACAAAACATGGTAGACTCTAATTAATCAACGTTGTGGAATAATAACGTGCCCAATTATGCCCAGTGTTTAAACTTAGCTCTGATACCAAATGTTATGCCCACATTTCCCATGCGGTCACAACACGCATCACACGTGTTATGTCCACATGTGCCATGTGGTCATGACACGAAATACCAAAAATTTTCCCACTATAACAAAATTTACAACACAAACAAAATAAATAATTTTCACACATCCTTCATGTAACAAATAAATAATTTTCGCACATCCTTCATGCAACAAATAGAAATACATAGCAAAAGCCATGAAATCTAAATAAATAATTTTCGCACATCCTTCATGCAACAAATAGAAATACAAAGGAAAAGCCATGAAATCCAAGCTTAAAAAGCCCTTTAATGGATGAAGTTGATGAAGAGCTCCACACTTAGTCTCTTCTCCCAATCTCTCCTAAAAAAAAAACAATCTCTCTATAATCACAAGCAAGGGATAATGAATGGAGGATATAGGATGGCTAGAATAATTTCGGCATTATGAGGCTATGAAGAGGAGAATAGAGAAGGAATTGGGCATTATGAGGATGCCAGAAGAAGATTTCCTAGAGGAAATTAGGCATGATAAGAATGCAAGAATGAAGTCCCCCTGCAAGAATGAAGTTCCCCTACAAGAATCAAGTTCCCCTACAAAAATCCAGTCTTCTCTAACTGCTTAGAGAAGGGTCTTATTTATAGATTTTTTGAAAAAGGAATGGAAGGTGAGGAGCAAGAGTTGAGATCAAGGGCTCACATTATTTGTAAATTTTAAATTCATAGTGGATGAATTAAATTTTTTTTTTTTTGGAAGAGTGGATTATGACATCAAGGGCTCTCATTATTTGTGAATTTTAGATTCATAGTGGATGAATTAAAAATTTATTTTTTTGGGAAGAGTGGATTATGACATTAAGGGCTCTCATTATTTGTGAATTTTAAATTCATAGTGGATGAATTAAAAATTTATTTTTTTTTGGGAAGAGTGGATTATGACATTAAGGGCTCTCATTATTTGTGAATTTTAAATTCATAGTGGATGAATTAAAAATTTATTTTTTTGGGAAGAGTGGATTATGACATTAAGGGCTCTCATTATTTGTGAATTTTAAATTCATAGTGGATGAATTAAAAAATTATTTTTTGGGAAGAGCGGATTATGACATTAAGGGCTCTCATTATTTGTGAATTTTAAATTCATAGTGGATGAATTAAAAATTTATTTTTTTGGGAAGAGTGGATTATGACATTAAGGGCTCTCATTATTTGTGAATTTTAAATTCATATGTGAGGACAAAAAATGAATTAAAGATTGTAATATTTATGAATTTTTTAAAGATTGTAATATTTAAATAACCCCACTCCTTTTTCCACTATCCTAAGTGGAATTAAAAAACATATCCCCACCCATGAAGGACCACACCACTTCATGGGGACTCCCACCAAAAGTGAGGGAACAAGAAGATAAGCCCCTCCATTATTGGTGGACCATGGAGTCATTTCAAGCCTTGGAAATGGAGAAAGGATGGGCTTGAGTTTTGATCCCACTCATCCTATCCTTCCCATGCCTCCAAATTCGTCACTTAACTTCACTGTGAAGTTAAGGTGACCATACAGAGGTTAACTAAGGGTTACCCAAGTCAAAAGTGACCCTAGACCCATGGGGTATAACCCAGGGTCAATTTAAACTTAGTTAGGACACCCAGGGTCAAGTTAAGACACAAGAAAGGGGTCTCAAAAATTTAAATTAAATAAATAAAATTCAAATACAATTCTTACAACACAAATCATAATTCAATTTTATAAAAGGGTAGACCTAACTCATTCAACCTTATGCAAGACAATATTACAACATTACAACATTGCACCAAACACAAAGTTGATCTTGGTTCCTCATGGAACTAGATCGGTTTCACAAGGGATTATGACATAAGGTGTGGAATAATCTCTTGTATCTGCGGTTTTGTTAGAAATACCTGCACACTCAATCTCAAAGTTAATTCCACATATACATATCATAGCCGAAGCAAATTTAATACATGCATTTCTAAAGCATACAACAGTTCTTATAAACATAATGAAATCACATGAAAATTTTTTATCTAACCTCACCCAATTAGTTTTCCTATAATGTAAACATTAAACTCGATTAGTTTTCCTAATAGAATAAACATCTATATAACATCACCCAATTTGTTTTCTCTTAAAGCAAACATCTAACTAACATCACCTAATTAGTTTTCCTTTAACATAATAAGGTTTAATAGTTTGAAAATCTGAGAACAACAGCCCCATAAATATAAAATACCAACAACAGTAAGCTAAATAGTCACAAGTATGGAAATGAAAAAGTGTAGGCCTCACATTCGACACATCAACTCTAGGTCTCTTTCCAATCTTTGAAATAGCTCACAACATCTTTACTTGATCTGATTCTTCTTCTTCATCACCTCCTAGGGTTTTGCTAGTTAGTTCAACAGATTGAAATTCTTATTCCTCATCACTTTCAACATTAGGTCTTAATGTCAATCCTCTTCGCCTATCTTCTTCAACCACATCCAAATGAATTCGCATAGTTTTCATTATCTCCATCATCTCATCTATTCTACTAGCCATTGTTCCAACAACATAAAGTTTCCTTAGCAACATTCTTCCTAGGATCAAATGTAAACTACCTCAGGTTTGGCAATCGGGCTACAAGGTGACAACTGCCTCACAATCGGCTATTGGTTGTGACACAAGTAACCTGCATCAATTCGGTGATCTATCCAAAGCCATATCTTATGGAATTCTAGTGCAGGAGCACCTAACACAAGGTGGCCTCCATGAGGCATTTAAAATCATGTTTTGTTTAGAAAATTATGTTTGTGTTGTAATAAGGTCTATTCGACCAATGCATGTCATTTCTATTTGTATCTAGACCTAGAACAAACTTTGTAAGTCCCAAGTACTTAGGTTGCAATTGTCAAATTGTTAGTGGTTAGACGATTGGTCTCCTAGCCGCTTGGAATCAGTTAGTTTTCTCCCAGCTGCTTGGAATCAGTCTCCCAGCCACTTGGAATAGGGTTGGCATTCCTCTGGTGAGTTTATAAAACCAGGGAAATGAATAAAATTAGATATATGATATTGTATTTGAATGCAATAGTGCGAATGTAATTGAGCATTGTGAAGGAGAAATCAAACTATTCTGTGTCATCAATCTGTTTTCTGTTCTCTATAATTACAAATTCCATAGCTGTAGATTTCTTTTCCTTTTTGTACTTCCATTGTTGCAAAATGTCGATGTGAAGCATTCCATTGGTGAGATTTCTGTCGAAATCAGTGGAATGGCTTCATTGTACCATATTCATTTGTTTCATGTTTTGTTTCATTGTTTGACGGTGCAGATGTTCTAGATCGAGGAGTGTGCACAATAGGCGGCCTAGCATCTCCATGTGCTAAGGTTTGATCGAAGGAGTTGGAGCTGATATCAGTGAGACAGAGGCCATCGACGAAACATTTCTCGCTTAGAGCGACGAGGATAGTCCGACCGAAGCAAGGTTCGAGCCGCTGAATGAAAGTTGCGGCCTAAGATTTCGATCGGGGTGACAAAGCACATCAGCCAGAAGTTGTGTGTGCTTGCCGATGTGTAGGGTCTCACCGATGATAACACATATCAGCATATCAGGAGAACAAACATGGAGTTCGTCGATGATCTAGGTCTTGCCAATGAGTGTGGTTCGAAGGTATATTGAGAATGTATGTTGAGAAAACATGTGGGGAATGTATATTGAGAATGTATCTTTCATTAGATACAAACGATGACTGGTCATAATGGTGAATCAGGGTATAGAAACTTTAGTCCACTAGTAATAGCAAGTCACGCCAAGCATATACTAAGTTAGTGTATTGGCATATCGACAACAGGTTGTAAGTGTTCGTCGATGGTAAAGGTCACAGCGATGAGAGTTTGGCGATGGTTGAACTGACTGTTGGCTTGAGCGAAGAGGGAGTAAATCTTACCGACTGAGGCTCCCCATCAAATTCCTTCTCCAACTTTGCTCAATCCTCTCCCAAAGATTCAAAATTTTGCTTTGATGTCACTTGGTGCAGTCATGGTAGGAGGGTTCACATAATGCACTATCCAGACCATACAGCAAGAGTAAACACAACGGAAACAACTCAAAGAAATAAAGCAAATGCAGATTCAGTCATTCAGTACATCATAGAATTCAAATAGAGATCAGCTGGCAACATGCAGGCTTACAATTAGGGCTCACATGCTTCATTACATACATGTGCAAGATAAAGATTTAAAGCTCCTTAGCACAAGATTTGAACTATGAAATTATGCATATGCTTACAACTTGATAACTAATTTCCTAAGGATCTATTACATCAATATATATCAAGTCCGGATCAATAGATTCCTCCACATCAGCCAAGGAAGATCACAAATTCCAAAGAAGAGATGTAACGTGTGAACACAGATAGGTCAGACCTAAACGCATAGAACACTTCTGGAAAATGAATGGAATGATATGTGAATCTCCTAGGAAGGTCGGCCACGAACCAAAGATCATTGAATAAGGTGCCATTAGGTTCCAAAGATCAGGAAATGCTTCCGCAAGTTTCTCCTTCAGCTGGTTGTCTGTGATTATCCGTATGCTCTGTTCTGACAAATAGTCAAACTTCTGATAGCGATATCTTTCCAGTATTGAATAGTAGATCTCTGAATTCTAGATATGATGTAGATGAATGAATGTAGATGCTAAATCTAGCTCCACAAGATCTGAAAATGCTACTAGACCAAAATACATAATTTGCTTCTGACTGATTTGCCTGAACTAAATTGGAAAATAAAAAGAGACAAACTAAGATGCAAACAAACTGAAATGCAAATGTTTTTGGTTGATGCAAGATTGCTCTTGAACTAGGGATGCTCCTGCATCACCACGAAATATTTTTCTCCTTTGATGAATCATTTGAAGGATAGGGCTCTGTTGGAAAAATGGTGTGGGGAAGGATGCCCTAACCAAGAAATTATGGACTGGTGGAGAAGCACTTTCAAGGATAGGGTATGTATTTGACATCTCCATAACTCTTTTTCCTCATTGAATGCATTGATACAAACCTCAAACATGAAATTTTATATGGCAACCCAATCCTTTTCAATGGTTCGAGTTTTCACTACATAAACTCGATGCCAAACTTTGGTCCATGGAAGCACAAAATCACGAAAATCCCTATGTGGATTACTCTAGAGGGCCTTACAATAGAATATTGGAGCTTAGATGCCCTAATGAAAATTGGGGATGCATTGGGTTCATGTCTGGGCATAGACGAAGGTTTTTTGAATGGCAGGGCAAGCTCAGATCCAAGCATATTAGGCAAAATTGATGCAGCTGTTGGGATTTATGGGGAATTGGAGATTCTCACAGCCCTGGGTAGATGGTGTCAATGAATTGTTAGAGGAGTAGGGAAGAATATCTAGAAATATCTCTACAAGAGAGCTACAGGGGCTGGGGGTTCAAGATTGGGCGCTTAGGAAAAATGGCAGCCATAGGCTTCTCTTCCAAAGAATTGGAAGGATGACAGGGCTCCTTTGCAAAAGGGTGAACAGAAAGAATAACATTCAAGTATGGAAGTTCAAAGTATTGATGAATTGCAAAGCTTTAAGGACAACTCCAAGGCAAATGAATGTTGCGAAAGTAACTTACAGGCCAGAAATGAAGAAGAAACAATCCTTCATCCCCATGAAAATCCAATGATGCCTTCACAAACTAAAGAGGAATTACTCTAGCTTCTCAAAGGCACTAAACTCCTCCATAGAGACATCAATCATCAATTGGAGGGCTTGGGGACTGAAGGCAACACAATTATGGAAGTAACCTCTTCCAAGTTGGTTGGTGATGAGGCAGGCGTTAAGAATGCAGAGGCTGAGATAGCCATTTCAAGAGAACCCGAAAGCCCAAAAGGGGATGAGGAGACATCTAAGCTAAACATAGTCTATGAAATCCTTGGGGATTTTGAAGATGAGAGTAGATTAAGTGGGTTGGGACAACCTTCAAACCTAGAAGAGGAAAACAAAAAACAAGTAATTTTACAGGAACTGCTAGAGGAAGGAGACCTAGAGTTGTAGGAGAATGAATTACTTTTTTCAAATAGCAGTGGTAAAATTGAACATCCCAAGTTAGGCATTCAATAGGTTTCCTCTACTAAGCCCAAACCATATTTTGGGAATAGTTCAAATAGAAGAGTGGGGAGAAGATCTATGATTGAACTAAGAAGCCAGGATGGTGAAGTAGTGGGTCAACTAAACATAACCACCTTGATGGAAACAGGGAAGGGAAGCCCCCTTCCCAAGGTGTCATTAGGTTTCTTTCCTAGAATGTTAGAGGTTTAAACGCCCCTAAAAAAGCACTTGGTAAAGTGGAGGATCTGCTTAACCAAGGCAAAGTTTATTCTATTCCAAGAAACTAAACTTAAACCATCTGAAATGGAATCCTTTTTGATCAATTTTAGAAATTGGAAAACTATGGTAGTTCAATTGGAAGGGACTTCTGGAGGCCTGGCTGTTCTTTGGAATTCGACGGAGGTGTCTTTGAAATGTTAGGGTTTGGGAAAAACTGGATTGGAGGCAAGATTGGCTCTCTTTCATCCAACTTCTAGTTCCTTTTAATCAACATGTATGGGCCCACATCATGCATCAGTAAAAGGGATTTGTGGGCAAATCTTGACAATTTTATGTCACCCTTTCTTTTTCCTCGTAAATAGAATCATTGGGGGGGATTTCAATGCCACTCTTCACAGTTGGGACAAGAGAGGTGGGATTTCCAGGTCTGGGCAATCTCTGAAGGACTTTAGTGATTGGGTTCATAGAAATAATTTGTTGGAGATTGATTTTGGAAGAGAGTCATATACTTGGAATACAGACAGTCTAGCTTCAACAACATTGCAGAAAAACTAGATAGGTTCTTTTTTGGAGACCTTTGTACTTATTCTCACACTTTGAAAGGAAAGATCTTGCCTTGTTCTGGTTATAATAATTTTCCTATTATGTTGAATATTGTTGAGGAGGTGAAGCCTGCAAGGTCTCCATTCGAATTCAAGAATATGTGGTTAAAGGATGAAAATTTTCTCCATTTGGTGCAAGGATGGTGGTTTGAAGAATCTTTTGAAGGCTCTAAATTGTTCTGCTTCATGTCAAGACTTAAACATGTCAAACATAGACTTCTAGAATGGAATAAACACCATTTCAAGAATATTTTCAAAACAAAGGAAATAATTGAAGAAGATCTGGTTGAATTAAATGAAGAAGTTATTAAGAATGGGATGACTCAAAAAACTATTTAAGGAAGAAAGAATTGTTGGGGGAGTATGAAGATGTGATTTCAAAAGAAGAGATCTTTTGGAAGCAAAAGTCTAGAGAAAATTGGATTGAGGCTAGAGTTAAGAATACGAAATACTTTCATAATATTACAAAACAAAGAAGAGGCATTAATAGATTTCTTAGTTTGGATAGAGAAGATGACTCTCACATTGAGGATCCTAAAGAAATAAGAAACCATATTCTAGATTTTTATCAAGCCCTTTTGAATAACAGGGAAGACTCAAACCTTGCTGCTCAACAAATTCTTTTGCAACACATCCCCATAATGGTTGATGAGGATCATAATGGAGCTTTAAATGCCAAGTTTTCACTAGAAGAGGTGGAGGTGGCTCTCAAACAACTTCATCCAGACAAGGCCCTGGGTCCAAATGGCTCCCCAACTGGTTTTTATCAGGTTTGCTGGCATTTTCTTGGCCAAGAACTAACTGATGCACTTGAAGCTGCTAGGAACTCAGGGAGGTTACTCAAAGAGGTTAATAACACATTCATTATCCTCATCCCTAAGAAGGAGAAAGCTACTAAGTTGGAAGATTATAGACCTATTGCATTATGTATCACTCTTTACAAGATTTTGACAAAGGTCTTAGCTAATAGGCTTAATCCTTTCCTCCCCATTATCATATCAGAGGAGCAAATAGGGTTTGTTCCTGGGAGATCCATCTTGGATGGAGTCATCATTGCCCAAGAGGTCATCCATACTTTTCAAAATACCAGAGCTCCAGGAATGCTCATTAAACTAGATATTAGGAAAACTTATGATAAGGTTGATTGGAGATTCCTATGCAAGGTTCTGGAGGCTTTTGGGTTTGACAAGCAGTGGATCAGTTGGATTTTTGAATGCATTTTAGGCACCAGCTATTCGGTGTTAATCAATGACTCACTAGAAGGTTTTTTTGAGGCCTCTAGAGGTTTGAGACATGGGGACCTAGTCTCCCCTTTCTTATTCATCTTAATGGTTGAAGCTCTTGGGAGGGCAATCAAAAGCATTCAATTAGTGGGTCAACTTGAAGGCATCTCAGTAGAAAGAAATATCGAAGTAACACATTAGCAGTTCGATGATGACATGATGTTATTTGGGGCTGTGAAGAAGTCAGAGGCTCGGGCCTTCTTGAGATTGTTAACTTCATATGCAAAAGCATCTAGCCAAGAAGTGAATCAAAACAAGTATGAAGTCTTCTTTCTCTCAACACCATTAAGGAAGGAAATGGAAATAATAAATATTTTCATGTTTAAAAGGGGATGTTGCCATGTCTATATCTAGCACTACCAATAGGCAAAGGCCTCAGAAACATGAAGCTTTGGGACCCTCTGAAGGATAAAATGGAAAAAAGGTTGACCTCATGGAAAGGGCGGTGGCTTTCTTGGGTTGGTAGATTGCTTTTCTTGAAAATAGTCATATCCTCTCTCCCAATTTACTTGTTGTCCTACTTAGCTCTTACCTCTAGAGAAAACAATGATATGATCCATAAAATGAGACTTTTTTGGCAAGGTACAGATGATAAGAACAAAATTGCACTTATTGCTTGGGATAAGGTTTGCAAACTAAAAGAAAAAGGGGGTTCGGGTCTCAGAAATAATATGTGGCAAAACAAGGCTCTAGGGGCCAAATTAATGTAGAAAATGCTCTAAGAGCCAGATTTGAAATGGGCTAAGATTTTGCAAGCAAAGTATCTTAACAGTGATGAGCCAACAGATATTGTTAAAATTGATCACCCTCCAAAAGGGTCAAGAGTTTGAAATTTCATGTTGAGTTGCAGACCAATTATTTCTGATCTTATGACTTGGGATGTTCAAGATGGTGAAATGACTTTGTTCTGGGAGGATTCTTAGGGAGGATATCCTAGCATAGACAGTGAGATCTCAATAGATCAATCCAAAGCTCATCTCAAGCGATCTTGGGGGGACAAGATCAAGGACTATGTGATTTTTTTCCAGAACGATCCTTCTCTTGGCTGGAAATGGAAGGAGCTGTCCTCTCTTCTCATCCCTAGTGGAGAAGCTACCTTACTCAAGAGGACTCTAGCACAAAGAAAGATGTTTTTAGGAGAGGGTCAGAGAAACTAATTTGGGCGGGCTCCAAAAGTGGATAATTTAATGCAAAGGATAGATACCAAATAGCTGTTGGAGTGGAAACAATGGAGAAAACTAATCTTTGCATCCACCTTTATTGGAATAAATAGTGTGTTCCAAGAGATGGAATATTTGCTTGGGCAATGCTTCAAAAAAAGATTTTAACAGTTGAAAAATTCAAAAAATTAGGTTTTGAGGGACCCTCTTGGTGTTGTTGAACACAATGAATACTGAGAGGGGGGGTGAATCGGTATTCTACAAAACCACTTCTTCGCATGATCTATAATCCAATTACCAAATTCAATAACATGAAAGTAGAATAAACATAATAACAACAACCATAAAGTCATAACACATAGACACTAGGATTTTTACATGGAAAACCTAAATAGGGAAAAACTACAGTGAGTGTTAGCTCACAATATATTATGATAATAATACCGAATTACATGAAGGCTCACTACCCAGGGACTCACTATCCAAGAAGTGCTCACTGGAAAAAGGCTTATTGCCGGGAAGATGGAAGAGAAAATGGAAGAGGATTGGTTCACTGCCAAGAGATGACTGCTATAAATGCATCTATAGAATGTTAATGTGCAGTTCTATGTACAACTCAGTATACAAACTCAAATGTCTTCATAATGTCTACTTTGCTTTTTCTGCTCTACTCCACATATGCTCTGCTTTTCTACCCTTACTATATTTTCTAGTCATAAGACTACCTTAGATCACACACACATTACATTCGTACACTTGTCACACACCTCCACACCTCTAATGCTGAAATATATCAAGTATATGTATTCGCATCAAGATTTATCTCACAATCAGGTCGACAAGCCAAACATGAAACATGTATACAAATGTTATACCTTGTCAGCTTGAACTTGTGCACAAGCAGCAATGCGGACCCAAATAAACATACAAAAGTCTTCATATAGGTTGGTACCAATCATTCCATCACTTAGATTGATTGTTCAAGCAATATATCTTTTCTGCATATAGATCCAACATACTTGTCAACTTATCCCTTAAGTACCCACTTGATCAATTCACCTGTCACATCATAACTTCCACTATGGACCATATGAGACTCTAAAAATCATATCCAACATTCATCATTGACCTCTTAACATACCTTCAAAACCACAGGACATAATAGTCCTTTATAGCAAAATTTAGATCTTGGAACAAATACTTTGGTACTCACTTTGTGTGGGCATATGTACACAAATACTTTGAGATTCATTTTGTGTGGGGTGTATGTACACAAATACTTTGAGATTCACTTTGTGTGGAGTGTTTGTGTGTCTGAATGAACTTTGAGTTTCACTCTCTTTGTGTGTGGGTGGGTTTGAAAGTTAGCTTTGGCATTCATTGTGTGTGTATATGTGCGTGTGTGAATAAACCTTGACATTCACTTTGCATGCAAGGACATGTATGTGTGTGTGAATGAACTTCCACATTCACTTTGTGTAAAGTGTATATGTGTGTTTAAATGAAATTTGACTTTCACTGTGTGTATGTGGGTGGATTTAAAAGTTAGATTTGACATTCACTATGTGTGCACATGTGTGAAAAAACTTTTGCATTCACTATGTCTATGTGTACAAAATACTTTGATGTTCACTTTATGTACAAAACTACTTTCATACTTCAATGATGTTAACTTTGTGTATACTTGTAGATGTGATTGAGCGAACTTTGTCTTTGACTATGTGTGTGGGGGTTTGAAAGTTAACTTTGGTATTTACTGTGTGAATGAACTTTGGCATTCATTGTGTGTGTGTGTGTGCACAAAAATACTTTGGCGGTCACTTTTTGTGAAGTGTATGTAGAAAAGTACTTTCAAACTTTAATGATCTTCATTTTGTGTGTACACGTGTGTGTGTGTGTGTGTGTGTGTGTGTGTGTGTGTGTGTGTGTGTGTGTGTGTGTGTGAGAGAGAGAGAGAGAGAGAGAGAGAGAGAGAGAGTGAATGAAATTTGGATTTCACTATGTGTGTGGGTTTAAAAGTTAACTCTCACATACATTGTGTGGGCAGGTTTGAAAGCTAACTTTGGCTTTCATTATGTGTGTGGGTTTAAAAGTTAACTTTGGCTTTCATTATGTGTGTGGGTTTGCAAGTTAACTTTGGGTTTCATTATGTGTGTGGGTTTAAAAGTTAATTTTAACTTTCATTATGTGTGTGGGTTTGAAAGTTAATGGTAATCACTGTATATGAATGAACTTTGGCATTCATTGTGTGTGTGTGCACAAAAATACTTTCACTTTCACTTTGTGTGAAGTGCATGTACAAAATACTTTTAAACTCTAATGATTTTCATTATGTGTGTGTGCACAAAAATACTTTGACATTCATTCACTTTGTGTAAAGTGTATGTAGAAAAGTACTTTCAAACTTTAATAATGTTCACTGTGTGTGTGTGTGTGTGTGTGTGTGTGTGTGTGTGTGTGTGTGAGAGAGAGAGAGAGAGAGAGAGAACTTTGGGTTTCACTATGTGTGTGGATTTAAAGGTTAACTTTCACATTCACTGTGTAGGTGGGTTTGAAAGTTAACTTTGGCATTCATTATGTTTGTGTGAGTTTGAAAGTTAAATTTGGCATTCACTATGTGTGAATGAACTTAAGCATTCATTGTGTGTGTGTGCACAAAAATATTTTTTTTCACATTGTGTGAAGTGCATGTACAAAAATACTTTTAAACTTTAATCATGTCCACTTTGTGTGTACACATGTATGTGTGTTTGAATGAACTTTGGTTTTCACTATGTGTGTAAGTTTGAAAGTTAACTTTGGCTTTTCACTATGTGTGTAAGTTTGAAAGTTAAATTTGGCTTTTCACTATGTGTGTGGACTATTTGAAAGTTAACTTTGGCTTTCACTATGTATGTGGACCATTTGAAAGTTAACTTTGGCTTTCACTATGTGTTAGAAAGTTAAATTTTGGCATTTAGTTTGTATGAAGTGTGTGTGTGTGTGTACTAGCTTTGGCAAGTATTGTATGTGTGTTTGAAAGAACTTTGGCATTCATTTAAGTGTATGAGTGTACTTCAACTTTCACTTTATGTGGAGTGTGTGCATGTTTAAAATTTTTTGGCATTCACTTTGTGTGGAGTGTGTTTGTGTATGTATAATTAAATACTTTGACATTCTTGTGTGAGTGTATGTGTTTGAGTGAACTTTGACATTCTTGTGTGTGTGTGTGTGAGTGAACTAACATCTAATTTTTTGTGTATGAATATACTTCAACTATCACTTTGTGTGGAGTGTATGTACAAAAAATTTTGACATTCACTTTGTGTGGAGTGTACAAAAAAATTTGATGTTCACTTTATGTGGAGTGAGACTATGCATGAATGAACTTTTTCCATTCACTTTGTATCATGTGTCTATGTGTTTGAGTGAGCTTTGACATTCTTGTTAGTGTTTGTTGTGGTTGAGTGAACTTTGGCATTCTTGTGTGTGTGCATTTTTGTGTTTGAACAAACTTTGGAGTTTCTTCTGTGTGTATGTGTTTGAGTGAACTTTGGCATTGTTGTGTGTGTTTGAAAGAACTTTGATTTTTATTTTGTGTATAAATGTACTTCAACTATCATTTTATGTGGAGTGTGTTTATGTATGAATGAACTTTGACATTCATTTTGTGTCATGTATATGTGCGTTTGAGTGAACCTTAACATTCTCGTGTGTGTAGAGTTTGTTTATGTTTAAAATACCTTTGATGTTCAATTTTTTTGTATGAATGTACTTTAACTGTCACTCTGTGTGGATTGTATATACAAAAAATTGATGTTCACTTTGTGTGGAGTGTGTCTATGTATGAGCGTACTTCAACATTCAATTTGTGTCATGTCTATTTGTGATTGAGTGAACTTTTTAATTCTTTTGTGTAAGATCAATAATAAGGGGGCTAAGAAAAATAACATATTAGATGAGATTAAAGGGTAAAAATAAGAAGTTGGATCTACATATAGGGGAAGCATCGGGCAAAAAAAAAATCTTGACAGGAACATGTGCCCGAGCGTAAACAGGTACCCACTTAGACTCAGGAACCCATTCCTAAACATATTCCTTTTTGTATAAAGGATTAATAAGCATATTCCTCACTGGATATTGTATTTCTCCACATCTGGGTATCTAGAAAGTGCTTGTTTCATTTATGTATTATCTTATCCTCTGCTAAACTGTGAACTCTGTAGCCCATCCTAATAAGTACTAGTCTAAAATGTCTGATCACCCACACCTCTTTTAAAAAACTAAAATAAATTTATCAAGTGTGAAGTAAATAGTTACTACTGTATGCATTTTAGCAAACCAAACATGCATACCAACACTTTCCATTTTTGCAAAAGTGCTTTTCATCAACTTAAACAGAGGTTTTAGTGCAACAAGCTTGTCTTAATCTAGTGACTATATTTAGGGATTAAAACAACAATTGGGTATTGTTGCAATGATATGACCTTGAAAACATCTTCCATTGATGTTAATCCTTGTAAAGGGATACCTCTAGGAACACCCTCCTTCGCTTAGTTGAGCTAGAAGTGAAGGGGAGATTACCCATTCCCAACCATTGGCCCTTAATCATCCTTATCCTATTGATGAACCTCTTTTCTATCTCCTTGATGACATCCCTGGCCTCGAAGATTGAAGAATGTTCTAGGGATTAGGATAAGCTATTTTGGAACCCAATAGATTGACGCTATTTTTGGGGACAAATTATTTCTGGTTGAATTGTCCTTGTCCTATGACATAGTGAAATTTCTAGTATTTCTTCCCAACAAGGAAGTGGCGACTCTGTTTAGTCAAACCCAAAAATCATCTTTAAACTTGAAAAAAATTAAGATGAATCATAGGAGAAGACCCTGAGAGATATTCTGACCATTCAAGAAGCCAAAGGAATAGGTGGAGAATAAGAAATCCTAATGCCCAAGGTCAGGTAGGTACTTCTAGCAAAGATGATGCATTTGATGATTGTACAAGTCAATATCAGGATACTTCTAAGGATTTTTCTCATAATATACTCAGAATGAATAGGAGAATGAACAGAGATGTGTATGAGGTCTGAAGAAATTAGAATATTATTGGTAGGGGAAGAAGAGACATGTCTCATAATGCAAACATGAGAACATTTGGCATGCCTAATGAAAATGAGGAGGCCCACTAGAATAATGAACATCATATTTCACCCACAAGGTCACTTAGAGGCCAGCAAGACAATGTCCATGATGAGAATGATCAACAAGAACAACCTAATACTAAGGAAAGGAAAGGACCCTTTATGATGAGTTAGACTTACTCGATCACATCAAAAATAGGCAGAGAGAAGTGCAGGCCCTGCTTGATTTACAGCAGACCCAACTTGAGCTCAAAATGCATAGAATCAGCCTCAACATCAAAATATTCCCAATCCTAAGCAGGCAACAAATCAAAGACAACATCAACAAATGGGGCAACAGGGTAGGAATCAGAATCGAAATTGACAAAACAATCAATTTCCAAATCAACCAACCCAACAATAGGTAAATCAACAATATGTGAATGCCCCAAATCCCAAACTTGCAGTTCAAAGGCAGGCACAGAGGCTTCCTCCTTCTAGATAGCCCTTGGGTGTGGAAAGATACAAGTAGTTGAAATTTTTTAGTATTCCTAATTTTCCCAACCTGATTCCAAATGATATCAAGGGAAAAATTTCAAGGTTTCAAGGCAACAATGCAGTCATAGAAAAGGAACACTTGAGACACTTTATCTATATCACCGATGAGTACGAGATCAAGAATGAAGATGTGATGATGAAGTTGTTTGTACACTCATTGGAAGAAAGTGCTAAGGAATGGTATAAGGCTCTTCTTGATAATAATATTGACTCTTGGGAAGAATTCATGAGGGTGTTTAGAACACATTATGGATACAAGATTGACCCCAAGTTTTCCATCCACAAGCTCACTACAATCAAGAAATGAATCAATGAGACTGTTGCAAACTTCAACAATAGATTTATCATGACAATGAGAAATGTACCTACTAATCTCAGGCCTAATGAATCAATGTGCTTAGTATTGTATTATGGTGCATTTGATTCAAAGATAAGTTATTACTTGAGCGATAAAAGTCCTCAAACACTAAGAGAGGCTTATGCTGTAACCATAAACATAGAAAGTAATATGAGAGCTTTCGGAAAGCATGTGAAGAGGTTGGATATGAATATTCCCCAGCCAGACAAAACAACTTTCAACATGCCCCTCACAACTGATGACAAATTGGACAAACTTATGGGAGTCATGAAAGATGTCTTATAAGATAGCACGAAAAGAAAAAGGGTTGCCTCCACAAGGTTTTGCAACACATTTCAATGAAGGTCAAAGGTTGCATAACAAACCTTATAACATAGATTAGTTTAAAAGGTCACAACAACAAAATGATAGACAAGCTACCCCTAGGCAGGTCATTTTCAAGCAGCCTAAAAGAGATACGTCTGATCTATTGAAGAAGGATTAGATAAATTACAAAAATGCCTTGTCTTGATGTAGTTCATGTTATCTCCTGCATGATTCAGCAAATTGTGTTATTGCTCACTCAATGGGAAGAGATGAATTTCCAAATGAAGAAGGTGTAGCTGCGTACTATTAGGAGGAGATAAACCATTTTAATACAGAGGAGTATCAACATATGGGTCAGGATGTCGATTATGACAACTATAAAGAGGATGATCATTATGTAGGTCCAAAGAAATATCAACTTCCTACTCATGATTTGGGCACTTGAGGGATCTTATACATAAAAAGTACAAATAGTCTAGACCTTCTGAGGAAGATATGAAAGCTTTGACTGATGCAACCATTATGTAGGTTCAGGGGGCTATCAATTGAGGAATAGGCAAGTGCCTATGCAGAAATCTCCTACTACAGAGTCAAGACAAGGTGCATTAGATGGTGAGAAAGAAAAGAAAAAGATAAATATGGGGAAGAAAGACAATAGTACTCCCAAGAAGAATGTGCCAAAAAAAAGAAAATTCCAATGCAATCATTAGCCACAAAGAAGAAATATATGTAGAAAAGTCTGACACAAGTAGCACAACCAGCTACTACATCCATCTTGAAGGTTCACAATCCAAAGAGTACTGAGAAGCATGATCAACCTCAGATACAAAAGGAACCAGAAAAGGACAAGGAGACAATGAAGGAAAAAGGTATGGATGTGTCTTCCAATCAAGTGATACATTACATTCATTGTGCAAATGATATTACCATCTCATGCGATGCTCCTCTACCAAATTATATCCGAATTGACATGGCTCAAGTTTTAAGCCAGGTTAGAATATTAGTGCCTATAGGGGAACTTATTAGGATCCCTAAGCATAGAGATAGGGTGGTGTCATTCATCATTGTTGTTGATGCACAAAAACAATTTATTAATCCCAGTGACAATGATGAGGGTAAGGGCTAAAATAAATAGATGGTTACATAACTGTATGCTTGATTTTAGTGCTTCTAGCAATATTATGCACTTGGAAATAATGAATGAGTTGGGACTGAAAGTGTCCAAATCTTTTGGCAAGTGCTTTTCCATGGATTCCATGGAAGTTAATGTGATTAGTCTAGTTAAGGATGTTGAGGTCCAACTTATTGCTTACCCAGACAAGTCATTCTTGATGGATCTTATCATTGTGGATTGTTCTACAAAATGGACTATGTTGTTATCTAGAAAGTGGGCAACCTCTATGCATGGAAGTATCCAGATGGATCTTTCATAGGCCACTATTCTAGTCCAGGGCATGGAAGTTGTATAGGGAGAACAAGGTAGAAGATGAAAATATTGAGGACAGATATAAGAACTAGATAATGATGTCAACTTCTTTGACACTGACATTAACCACTTAATGGGATATTGCAATGATGATGATCTTGGCCTTGATATTTTACCTTCCACCTGTTACTCATGCTTATGATACAACTAATTTGTGGACAATGTATTTTGATGGTGCATATTGAAGAGAAGAATCAAGTGCAGGTGTTGTTTTAATTTCACCAGATGGTGAACATTTCAAGCTTTCCATTAGGCTTGATTTCCAATGCACCAACAACATTGTAGAGTACGAATCTCTTTTGCTTGGTTTGAATATTGCTCACAAGCATGGGGTAAAGTGTTTTAGGGTCTTAGGAGATTTAGATTTGGTGGTACATCAATTCATAAATATTTATGCATCCAAGGACAATAGGCTAAGATTGTATCGAAATGTGGTTTAGGACACTTTTGAACCATTTGACGCTATTGGCATTGAATGTATTGAGAGAAATAGAAATGAAAAAGCGGATGCTTTAGCTATTGTTGATTCAAGGTTCAATCCACAATTGGCTTCTTCTTCATGTCAATATGTTGTTGAAGTTCTCACATGGCCAACAATCCTTGATAATATTTACAATTGGTAGGTTTTCAATGACAACAATCAAATTTATAGCTTCTTGAATTGCATGGATGAGTTTGACAATCAATTAATTAATTGATTGGCAACCTATGATAGAAGTTGAAGGTTGTTACATCCCCATTTTTGTATGCTTTTACTTTTCACTTTTACATGGATAGAAGTAAATCTCTAAACAAGTATTTTTATACATGAGTTAAGATGCTTTGTTAATGAGACTTAATGTAATTTTTTGGAGACATTAATTTCATAGAAAAACAATTTATTTAATTATGTTTATTTTGAATGATTAAAGTCAATAGCATTTTATGTAATGAATGGTTATTTTTGTGTTTTATGATTGGGACACTAGTACACTGATCATGAGCTGTATGTGAAAATTTTAAGCAGGAAAAAAAGTATTTGGGACTCTCCAAGAAACATAGAAAGTATCTTCGAGGGAGAAGAACCTAGACCTTGGGTTACCGACCGAAATTTGTCAATTGAGTACAGTGTGAATTTGATAGTGGACTTAAGTTAGTCGAGGTAAGTCTTATTTTTAGTCAAACCCAAGATTGACTCGATAGGATTGTCGACATCTTTTAAATTCTATCTTTTGAGTTAGTTGTGTATCAACTTTGTCTTTTGCAAAAAATGGTGTTGTCGGATTAGAGCATCGGCTATTTACGACTAACACAACTTTTCAACGTTTATGTTGTAAATTGTTGTGTATGTTTTATCAAACGTAGATGGATAAATTGTTATCAACTAGCATCACAATGCAAATTTATGGCAAGTCCGATCGACACAAATTATTGTGTTTTCATGAAGGAGAGATATACTCGACCCTGTCACGCTTTATGTAAGTCCTTCAACTTATTTATTTTATTTATCATAAACGAAGTGGTATATATAGTTTAAGACTATTAATAATACCATGATTATTATTTTGTTTCAAAAGGATAACTAGCAGTTTATGAGATTAGCTAACGTACCTATAATGTTGATATCAATCTATATTATCGACACCCTTTAAGAACTAGGGTGGTGGGTGTAATAATAGTTATTAAATCTTGTTTTGTGTGGTATAAAACCTAAGTCTTTAGTGAAGCCGCACGACCTATATTATACTTTGATTATTTAATAACTATCATTTTAAAACTTAGAAGGTGGAATTATCTCTTAAGTTGATCGAATTCTTGTTGAAAAATAGGGTTGCATACACATTTACCCACAATGGCATTATCATCTTTCATGTCCTCCTTGAGCTGAGTCACCCTTGAATATGGGAGATTGTTACAACTTCCTCATTAAGGTACTACTAACTATTTTTGCATGGCAAGAGTTAAAGATTAAAAAAAAAGAAAACCGTCGCATGCATGGGGTGATAAAAAAAGATGGTTATCCATGATTTGAGAAGGAAAAAGAAAAGTTTGTAGAAACCTTTAAAAAGTAGAGAGAGCTTGTTGCTTGGGAGAAGAATTGGTATTTGGAAAGAAAGGCGATTTCTAGCTTTTTGGACAATGAGTGGAGTGCTCAAAGATGAGCTTAAACCGATGCTGGGTCTTCTCGGAGTGGTCTAAAATCTAGGTGCTTCTCTCTCTGTTTGAATTGTTATATAGTTTGCAAATTAGATTTGTATTCAAGTCTAATAATCTATGTGGTAACCTGTTAGCCTGACATCTTTGATTAACAAAAGGTCGAAGATAAAAGTACGTAATCATATATTAGTTTCCAATTTTGGTATCTTCATATGATAACAATCATATTTTAGAAAGAATTCGTTGCCTTGAAGATTAAAATGAAGAATGGCCAAACCGTAATATCTATCATGATCTGTTTACTTTGAATGATGATTTTATCTGAGTTTAGAGTCTTGTCGACTGGTAGGGAACTTTGAACCTTGTCAAGACCAAAGATGTTTCGAACTATCAATTGTTATTTTATCAAACTGTATAAAAAATGTAGACGATGACATATTTTGAGGGTACCTCTGTAGGTCTTTAAAAATGCATCCATAAATTGCTTGTTCTTATATTTCAAAAAACTACGTATATATATATATAGGTATATTTAAAACGACTTCACAGCTACCGAAATTCTTTCCCCAAAAGTTGTAGAAAGAATTTAGAGAGGGAAATCATAGCGATATGCAAATATCTACCTATAATAGAACTTTTAAAACTTTAGCCTATGCTATATGATTTACCTTTCTAGGTTGATGTATATAGTCATATCTTAGAGAAAATTGCTGAGTCGTTGCTATAGATGCTATGAGGGCGACAACATAACATTATTTTGGACTGATATTAATAAGTTAGGAAGCCAACATGAGCAGGAAATAATACTATGCATGTTGGCCGATTTGTCCTAATTATTTTGATGTCAAATCACTCGATTATCCTGTGAGGCTAAGATAGGATAAGTTGGTAAATATTCAAAGTTAGTTAATGAGTATTATGATGCCGAAGAGTATTAAGTAACTTTGTATAAAAAGAGAACCCTAGAATCTAAGGAACAAAATCCCGTGATTATTCGGATTACTTGTCTAGTCGAGGAGACTAAACCAATTAAAGAGTGGATAAATTCATTCGACCAAGTCAACTGTAGGATTGCAATATTGTCCAAGTTGAGTTAGGGTGAGTGAACAAATCAACTGCGTTTATTGCAAACACTTTTCATATTGAAATTTTGGCCAAAGTAATGTACACGTCTCTAAGTGCATTGTCGATTCACAGTATTTGGGATTGCGTAACCTACTGGTAGGATCATACTTGGCTAGAGTGTATCTAGGGTTGTATGATCAATAGTGTTACATAGGATACAACATCAGTACTTAGATGGAAAATATCGTAGGTCTCCCTAATTCTATGCTCTTTGCGAAGGGTAGAGCCACTTCTGGAATCGAAGATGTGCGGGAGACCGTCGGTCTATGGTTGGAGGCAAAGCACTCTGAAGATGCTTTCTCTCTCTCCTTCATGAGGCATGTTGAGGCTTGTGATAAGGACGTCAACAATCCAGATGCATAAAACTTTTGGTAAGATGACTTGTAAATTATAATGTTTTGTATAATTTAATATATTTCAATTACTTGGTATTGGAAAGACAAGTTTATGTCTTGTTGAAATTATTTACCCTTTAGGAAAGAAGATGGGATCAAATTATTACACTTTGTTTTCAAGTTAATTATGGAAAGAAAATTTTATTACTAGTTTACCTCAAGAACCTTTTTACTTTATGGTAATTATTGGGATTTTTAGTTTTGTGAAGTAAAGATATTACATATGGTATCAAAGCAAAACCAGGTTTGGCACTAGGGCTTATGAGTCCATTATGCTAACCTAGAATCAACATTAAGCGGGTAGCTAATGTTTTGATTTCATGTGCCAGGATGGTATGTCTTAAAATGATTTCTAGAAAGTCATTTATTGGGAAAGAACGTTACTTGCGGGCTAAGAGAGAGCGTGAGGCCATAGAAAAAAAACCATTGAAGGAACTAATGATGAAAATGACATATGGTTAAGTGACACTGAAACCCTCACAAATGCCATGACTTGAATCAAACGAGTGAAAAAGGAATTCCTAGAGACAACTAAGATGGCATTTAGGATTATGGTTGACTCATGCCCATATAACACACCTTTGATTATGAGAGATCCTCATATACCTTTAAATACTAAGATCATTGTACTTACATCTAGTAGTGAGTCTGAGGCTTATACATCCCTTGATTATGTGTCTGATGATGATTCAAAGGGATATACTCCCCTTGTAAAATGATATATGAATCATAATATGTATTAATGAGGAATGTATATACTCTTAAATAAACCATAATAAAGATGAGTTTGTTTTTGTATCGACCATTGTTTGTGTGAGTTAATTATGTTATGATTTTATGAGATGTATTAGAATCAGGAAACTAATAGATAACTCAATATTCCTAGGTGTGATAAAAATCTATAAACATGGTGCAAATAAGAACAAACCAGGGAGAGAATCAAGAGGATAACAACTCGCAAGTAAACTCCGTAGATAAACTGGATCAAATTTTAGCTATGCTTGCTGAAACAAAAGAAAGGTTGGGTAATTTAGAAAAGAGAGTGAATGAGCAAGGTAACTCAGAAGGGAAATTTATGAATTTTCTCATGGTGTGAGCGGGGGAAGACAACATGACCATAGTACAGCTAGTGAAATCCCAGAAAACAATGAACTTCAGAAGGAAACTAAAGATAGACTTGCCCTTGAACTATCCAAGGATATGAAAAAGATCATTCCCCCTAAGTTTGATGGAACAAAAATTGGTGATGTAGCTAAAGCCTAGATGACAGAAATGGAAAAATATTTTGAAATTAGAAATTATTTGAAGGTAACTAAAGTCGTTTTGGGAGCTTACCAACTGGTAGGAGAAGCATCCACATGGTGGATGAATAAGAAGATGGAATTAAATTTAAGTTCCCTAAGAGTAACCTGGGATGAGTTTGTAGAACTTTTTCAGAAAAGGTGGCTACCACAACTCTGCTTTGATCCAAAATTGAATGACTTCCAGAATCTTTGTCAGGGAGATTTGTCCGTGGTGGAATATGCAGGAAAAAATTACTTGTCTCTTGAAATATGTGCCCCAATATCAGAAAGTTGAAAGGTTCAGAATCAGGAAGTTTATTATGGGATTAAATGCTCAAATTGGTGGGGAAGTGGACGTACATGGTCTGATAATAATGGATCAGGTATATGAAAAGGCAATCAAGTAGGAGCAAAAGCTAAAATCTATTTTAGTGTACCACAAAAGAAATCACAAAAGATTTAATAAGACACCAACTACCCAACCATCTAAGAGAAGAAATGACAAGGACTATGAGGACAAAAGAAATGGTAAAGGAAATTAGAAGAATAAAAGTGGCTCTAGAAATGATAAAAAGAATGATAACTACAAAATAAATTTGATGATACCACTGAAAGGACATCAGAAAAGAGAGGTCCTCGAGGAGGTTGTTTCACTTGTGGAGGAGATCACTATGCTGACCATTGTCCAACTAGGAAACAAAATGGACAGCAAAAGAATATTGCCTTACCTTCCCAACAATCAGCTTTCAAACAAAGAATTCATGCAGCTCTTGACAATCATCAAGCAGAATCAGATCACACCCATCGAAATGACATGTACCTTATTTGGAGTTCCTATTTCCATTTTGATTGACACTAGAGCTATTGAAAATTTTGTATCACCTAGAGTTTTGAATAAATTTCCTAGAAAAGTTGGATACATGTCTAAACCTTGGACTATAGAATATGCTAACCAAACCAAGGCTTAGGTAGAGCACTGTTTGTTTGAGGCCAAGATTGTTTTTCCAAGTTTTTCAACAGAGGTGAACCTATCTATAGCCCCCTTAGGTTCCTATGATGTCATTATAGGAATGAATTGGTTATGGAAGC
The DNA here is from genome assembly GCA_027924645.1 of Cunninghamia lanceolata. Taxonomy (NCBI): domain Eukaryota; kingdom Viridiplantae; phylum Streptophyta; class Pinopsida; order Cupressales; family Cupressaceae; genus Cunninghamia; species Cunninghamia lanceolata. The sequence goes on along the minus strand of BSBN01000917.1, from coordinate 12,055,031 downwards.
ATAAAGCTAGAGTTGATTATTTTTCAAAAGAAATTGAGAGTTTAGATGACTTGGGGAATAAAGTCAGTCTTCAGGGTATCCAAATAGAAGTCAATGTTAGACCTATTTCTTCTAAACAATTAAAAAGAGATAGGCGCAAAGGCTATAAACCTTTTGCAATTAAAATGGAACAAGTTGAAGAAGGTCTTGAAAACCAGAGTATGTCTTTTGAAGTAAAGTATCCTCATCTCTGAGACTTCTAAGATGTTTTTCCTAAGGAACTTCTTGGGTTGCCTCCCAAAAGGATTTTTTACTTTGCAATTGATATCAAACCAGGATATGAGCCTATTTCCAAAGCACCATACCATATGACAACTATTAAATTAATGGAATTAAAAGCTCAATTACAAGAATTGTTGGCTAAGGTTTGATTATACCTAGTGTCTCACCTTGGGGAGCACTAGTTATCTTTGTTACAAAAAAGGATGGAACTATAAGATTATGTATTGATTATCATATGCTCAATAAGGCAACGATAAAGAATAAGTGTCCTTTACCACATATAGATGATCTTTTCGATCAAATGTGTGGAGCTATAGTGTTCTCAAAGATCAATTTGTGATCAAGGTATCATCGGTTAAGATGGAAGGATGAGGATATCCATAAAACAACCTTCAGGACAAGGTATGGACACTATGAGTTCACAATGTTACCTTTTGGTTTGACAAATGCCCCTGCAGTATTTATGAATCTCATGAACAATGTGTTTAGAGATTGTTTAGATACGTTTATTTTGGTTTTCCTGGATGACATTCTCATTTATTCTAAAAATGAAGAAGAACATAGGCAACATTTGCAAATAGTATTGCAACGATTGAGGGAACATAAGTTGTATGCAAAAATTTCAAAATGTTCTTTCTTTCAAAAAGAAATTCAGTATCTCGGGCATATAATTTCTATTGAGGGGATATGTATTGATCCATCCAAAATCAAAGCCATTCTCGATTGGCCTATACCTTCCAATGTGCATGAAGTACGTAGTTTCATGGGTTTGGCCAGATATTATAGAAAATTTGTTCTAAATTTCTCAAGTATTGCAAGCCTGATCACCTCCGTGCAAAGAAAAGGAAAGCATTTTGAGTGGACAAATGAAGGGATTAGGGGATGTACTTATGCAAGATGGGTGAGTAATAACCTATGAATCAAGGAAGTTAAAAACTTATGAGAAAAATTATTCCCTGCATGATTTAGAGCTAGTAGCAATAATTCATGTTTTGCAAATGTGGCATCATTATTTGTTGGGAAAAACTTTTATACTTAAATCAGATCATCAAAGTCTTAGATACATATTTTCTCAACCACATATTAATGTGTGGCAAAGAAGATGGTTAGAATTGATATCTAATTATGATTTTGAAATAAGCTACATCAAGGGAAAGGAAAATAGAGTAGCTGATGCCTTGAGCCAGAGAAGGTATATTGCTTTGATTGTTTCTATTCATGCAAATTTTAAAGACTTAGTACTACAAAAATTGTTTGGGGATGAATATTATGAACATGTCAAGCAAGCTCTTAGAGACAACCCTAAAGACTCAAGGTATGATGGATTTCATTTTGAGTCCAATGGATTATTGAGATACAAAGGAAGAATTTATGTTCCAAATTTAGCTAAATTAAGAAATCTTGTATGGAAAGAAGTCCATTGTGCGCCTTATTCTAGGCATCCAAGAGTAACTAAACTTCTAGCAAATGTGAAACCTGTTTACTTCTGGAAAGCAATGAAGGGTGATGTTGCAAGATTTGTAGAAAGCTGCTTGGAGTGTCAAAGAGTAAAAGCAAAATATCAACATCTCGCAGAATTATTGTATCCACATGATATACTCGAGTAGAAATGGCAAGTTATAAGTATGGACTTTGTTCAGGGTCTGCCAATGTCCAGGAACATACATGATGCCATTCTGGTTGTGGTTGATAAACTCACAAAGGTTGCACATTTCATACCATGAAATTTGATTGATGGAGCACTAGTTTGGCTTGCAAATTTTTTCAGGAGGTGTTTAGATTACACGAAGTTCCTGAAAAGATTATCTCGGATAGAGATGCACAAATAACATCAAGGTTTTGGCAAAACCTTGTTTTTAGCGCTAGGAACCAAACTCAATGTAAGTATAACATATCATCCTAAAACATATGGTCAAACTGAGAGAGTTAACCAAGTTTTAGAGGATTTGTTTCGAATGTATTGCATGGATCAACAATACAAGTGGGAAGAATATTTACCACTAGTGGAATTTTCTTATAAAAATTCCTATCATTTTGCCATTAAGATGGCACCATTTGAAGCATTGTATGGAAGAAAATGCTAAACTACTATAACCTGGGATAAGCTGGAAGATAGGATTAGCATTGGTACATAGATGCTAGCTGAAATGGAAGAAAAAGTTAAAATGATCAGGAAAAGATTGGTTGAAGCCAATGATAGGCAAAAAAGTTATGCTGATCACAAGCAGACACCTAGACATTTCTTTATTGGAGAGAAAGTTCTTTTGAGAGTTAAACCACAGAAAAGCTCTATCAAATTTGGGAAATCTTCTAAATTAGCTCCTCACTATGTGGGACACTTTGAATTTCTTGAAATTATCAATCCAGTTGCCTACAAGATTACTCTACCGCCAACCTTGTCTAAAATGTACAATGTCTTTCATGTTTCATATTTAAAAGAAATATTTTGCAGGAGATAATCATATTCTGAGTTGGAATGTATTACAGATGCAAGAACCAAGGGTGGTCACGATCAAGCCTCTCAGAGTGCTTGAAACATGCAAGCTTCTCTTGCGTAACAGAGAAGTTCTGTAGTGTAAAGTGCAATGGGACCAATATGTGGAAGACGGTGCCACTTGGGAAGATTACTATGAAATTTATCAGAAATTTCCTTATCTTTTTCATGCTTTTAACAATTAAACCAAAGACTTGTTTTAAAACTATATTTTGATACACTGAATCATCGGGGATGATGAATCTTTAGGGGAGAGATATGTTACATCCCCATTTTGGCATGCTTTTACTTTTCACTTTTACATGGATAGAAGTAAATCTTTGAACAAGTATTTTTGTACATGAGTTAAGATGCTTTGTTAATGAGGCTTAATGTAATTTTTTGGAGACATTAATTTCATGGAAAAATAGTTTATGTAATTATGTCTATTTCGAATGATTAAAGTTAATAGCATTTTATGTAATGAATGGTTATTTTTATGTTTTATGATTGGGACACCGATACACTGATCATGAGTTGTATGTGAAATTTTTAAGCAGGAAAACAAGTATCTGGGACTCTCTAAGAAACACAGATAGAAAGTATCTTTAAGGGAGAACATAGACCTTGGGTTACCGACTAGTATTTGCCAATTGTGTATAGTGTGAATCTGATAGTGGACTCAAGTTAGTCAAGGTAAGTCTCTTTTTTAGTCAAACCTGGGATTGACTTGACAGGATTGTCGACATCTTTTAAATTCTATCTTTTGATTTAGTTGTGTATCAACTTTGTCTTTTGCAAAAAATGACGTTGTCAGATTGGAGCATCAACCATTTACAACTAACTCAACTTTTTGATGTTTATGTCGTAAATGGTTGTGTATGTGTCATCAAACATAGATGGATAAATTGTTATCACCTAGCGTCACAATGCATATTTATGGAAAGTCCAACCGATGTGAAATATTGTGTTTTCGTAAAGGGGAGATATTCTCCACCTTGTCACCCTTTATGTAACTCCTTCAACTTATTTATTTTATTTATTATAAACAAAGTGGTATATATAGTTTAAGACTATTTATAATACCATGATTATTATTTTGTTTCTAAAGGATAACTAGAAGTTTATGAGATTAGCTAATGTACCTATAATGCTGATATCAATCTATGTTATCAACACCCTTTAAGAACTGGGGTGGTGGGTGTAATAATAGTTATTAAATCTTGTTTTGTGTGGTACAAAACCTAAGTCTTTAGTGAAGTCATGGCCTATATTATACTTTGATTATTTAATAACTATCATGTTAAAACTTAGAAGTTGGCATTATCTCTTAAGTTGATCGAATTCTTGTTGAGAAATAGGGTTGCAAACATGTTTACCCACAATGGCATTATCATATTTCACGTCCTTCTTGAGCTGAGCCACCCTTGAATATGGGAGATTGTTACAACTTCCTCATTGAGGTACCGCTAAATATTTTTGCATGGCAAGAATTAAAGATAAAAAGAGAGAAAATCATCACATGCATGGGGAGATAAAAAAAGATGATTATCCATGATTTGAGAAGGAAAAAGAAAAGTTTGTAGAAACGTTTAAAAAGTAGAGAGAGCTCATTGGCTGGGAGTAGAGATGGTATTTAGCAAGAAAGGCAATTTCTAGCTTTTTGGATGACGAGTGGAGCGCTCAGAGATGAGCTTAAACCAACATTGGGTCTTCTCCTGGAGTGGTCTGAAAACCAAATGCTTCTCTTTGTGTTTGAAGTGTTATATACTTTGTGAATTAGATTTGTATTCAAGTCTGAGATTCTATGCATTAACCTGTTAGGCCGACATCTTTGATTAACAAAAGGCTAAAGATAAAAGTCTATAATGATACATTAGTTTCTAATTTTGGTATCTTCATATGATAACAGTCATATTTTAGAAAGAACTCATTGCCTTGAAGATTAAAATGAAGAGTTGCCAAACCGTAATATCTATCATGATATGTTTACTTTGAATGATGATTTTATCTAAGTTTAGAGTCTTGTCGATTGTTAGGGAACTTTGATTCTTGTCAAGACCAAAGATGTTTCGGACTATCGATTGTTATTTTATCAAACTATATAACAAACATAGATGATGGCATATTTTGAGGGTGCCTCTGTAGGTCTTTAAAAATACATCCATAAATTGCTTGTTCTTATATTTCAGAAAACTCTGTATATATATAGGTATATTTAAAATGACTTCACAGCTACTGAAATTCTTTCCCCAAAAGTTCTAGAAAGAATTTAGAGAGGGAAATCATAGAGATATGCAAATATCTACCTGTAATAGAACTTTTAAAACTTTAGCCTATGCTATATGATGTAATGTTCTAGGTTGATGTATATAGTCATATCTTAGAGAAAATTGTTGAGTCATTGCTATAGATGCTACGAGGGCAAAAACATAATGTTATTTTGGACTAATATTAATAAGTTAGGAAGCCAACTTGAGTAGGAAATAATACTATGCATGTTGGCTGATTAGTCCTAAGTATTCTGATGCCAAATCACTCGATTATCCTATCAAGCTAGGATAGGATAAGTTGGTAAATATTCAAAGTTAGTTAATGAGTATCATGATGCCGAAGAGCATTAAGTAACTTTGTATAAAAAGAGATCCCTAGAATCTAAGGAATAAAACTCTGTGATTCTTTAGATTATCTGTCTAGTCGAGAAGACTAAACCAATTAAAGAGTGGATAAACTCATTTGACCAAGTCAGCTGTAGGATTGTAATATTATCCAAGTCGAGTTAGGGTGGGTGAACAAATCGACTGTGTTTATTGCAAATGCTTTTCATATTGAAACTTTGGCCAAAGTAATGCACATGCCTCTAAGTGCATTGTTGATTCACCGTATCTGGGATTACATAACCTATTGGTAGGATCATACTTGGCTAGAGGGTATCTAGGGTTGTATGATCACTAGTGTTATGTAGGATAGAACACTAGTACTTGGATGGGAAATACCGTAGGTCACCCTAAGTCTATGCTCTTCATAAAGGGTAGGGCCACTTCCAAAATGGAAGATGTGCGGGAGACCGTTAGTCTGTGGTTGGAGGAAAAGCACTCTGAATATGCTTTCTCTCTCTCCTTCATGAGGCATGGTGAGGCTTGTGATAAGGATGTCAGCAATCCAGATGCAACAAAATTTTGTTAAGATGACTTGTAAATTCTAAGGTTTTGTATAATTTAATATATTTCAATTACTTGGTATTGGAAAGACATGTTTATGTCTTGTTGAAATTATTTACCCTTCAGGAAAGAAGATGGAGTCAAATTATTACACTTTGTTTTGAAGTTAATTATGGAAAGAAAATTTTACTACTATTTTACCTCAGGAACCTTTTTACTTTATGGTAATTATTAGGATTTTTAGTTTTGTGAAGGATATTATAAAGGTGACAAGGAAACTTTGTTTTGGCAGTGAGGTCATATAGCCGAAGACAAATACCATCCCCAAGGGTTTGGATGCACTTGAATGGATATTTGATAATGTTGATCGTTGAAAGAGTAAAGGTAAATGCGTTGAAGAGGACAACGTTGAAGGTGTTAACGTTGGCATTAAGGAGGTACCTAAAATGGTTTACATAGACAAGAAATTAAAGCCTCATGAGAAACAGGTGTTGATTGCTCTATTGAGAAAATTCAAGTGTTTTGCATGGTCCTATGACGAGCTCAAGGCCTATAGGGAGGATTTGTTTCAGCATACTATTCCCCTTCAGCCTGATGCAAAACCATTCAGACAGAAGCAAAGACCTATAAACCCTACCATAGCTCCCAAGATGCAGATAGAATTGTTAAAGATGAAAGAGGGAGGTATTACTAAACCCATCAGACATTCTGAATGGGTATCCAACCTTGTCTTGGTAAGAAAGAAGAATTGGGAAATCAGGTTGTGTGGATTTCTAAAATTTGAATATCAAATCTCTTAAGGAGAACTATCCACTCCCAAGAATGGACCATTTGCTACAGAAAGTGATGGGATTAGAATTGATGTCCATGATGGATGGATTATCTGGGTACAACCAAGTGATAGTTAAGGAATTAGAGTAGTACAAGACATCATTTACAGCTCCATGGGGTACCTACGTTTATGTGAGGATGTAGTTTAGTTTGAAGAATGCAGGGTCAACATTTCAACGGGCCATGGATGTGGCTTTTACTGGTCTTATTGATGAGATCATGGTGGTCTATTAGGATGACTTGACTGCATTCTCAAAGGCAAAAGGTAAGCATTGCAAGTACATTGAAATCATCTTCAAAAGATGTGTAGAGTATGGGATTTCACTTAATCCCAAGAAATGTATATTTGGTGTTGAAGAGGGCAAGCTACTAGGACATATTATGTCAAAGCATGGGATAAGAATAGATCCAGAATGAGTCAAGGCTTTTGACCTCATTCCTCAGTCCAAATCAATTAAGGTAATTCAGTCTTTCTTTGGGAAAATAAACTTTGTTAGGATGTTTGTTCCTAATTTTGTAGAGAAGATTAAGGCCATTTCTAAAATGCTCAAGAAAGAACAGTCAATTTATGGAGTGTGAGGCCATTTGAAGCATTCAAAGATATAAAAGAAGCCATTAAGGAGGCGATGATACTAATAATTCTGAATTATTCCAAACCCCTTAAGTTGTTCTCCTTTGCTTCATTTTATACTGTTGTTGTTGTCTTACTCCAAAAGAATGAAGATGGATATGAGTAGCCTATGTCTTTTTTCAGCAAATCGTTGCAAGCAGCTGAGTTGAAGTACTCCATAATGGAAGAGCATGCTTATGCATTAGTGAAGGCTGTGAAAATTTTTAGCTCATACCTCACAGGTGCAAAGACCATAGTATATGTGCCACACATAGTAGTAAAGGACATATTTATGCGGCATGAAGCTTTAGGTAAAAGATGCAAATGGGTCAATGGGATCCAAGAGTATGATATGGACATACAAGTCACAAAGTTGGTAACAAGCCAAGGCTTAGCTAAGTTGATGGCTAATTCAAATCTTGAGGCAGTAGACATAAATGAAATAGATATAGAAAATAATCATTCTCATTATAGATTGACTGACAATGCATGGTACGAAGATATGATATTTTACCTTGAAAATATGAATTGCCCATCATGTGTGGATGAGAATAAAAAAAGGACCCTCAAGCTAAAATCTTAGAGATGTGTCTTGTTCTAAAATGAGCTGATGTGGAGAAATCACGAAGGTGTATTGCTCAAGTGTTTGGATCAAGAGCAAGCTGAGGCAATAATGAATGAGTGTCATCATGGCATTTGCGGGGGACACTTCAAAGCTAAGACCACTACTCATAAGATCCTTAGAAGTAGGTATTGGTGGCCTACTTTATTCAAGGATGTAGTACAGAAGATAAGAAAGTGTGATGCTTTCCAATAGTTTTTTGGTAAGTTGAAGTTTGTTGGAGCATTACCCCTTTTGCCCCTCATAGTTGATGCACCTTTCTAGCAGTGGGGAATTGACTTCATTGAAGAAATACAATAGATATCTAGAAATGTATTTAAGTGGATCCTTATGGCCATTGATTACTTCACCAAGTGGGTAGAGGTAGTCTCCACTCGCAATGTAACTTCCAAGATGGTTATCAATTTCATAATCAGTAATATAATAATCAGGTTTGGAGTGCCAACTAGGATTTTGGCATACAATGCAATGTGTTTTAGGTCTCAAGAAATTTTGAACATTTGTTCTAAGTTTGGTATAAACCTTTTGCATTCGTCCTCTTATCACCCCCAAAGTAATGGACAAGATGAATCAAGTAATAGAAGCTTGATAAAGATCATAAAAAGAACACTGGATCAGAATAAGAAAAGATGGGATGACAATTTGAAATATCCTCTATGAGCTGACAGGATAACTTTCAAAAAGGCCATAGGTAGAAGCCCATTTGAACTGGTATATGAAACAGAGGTGAAGATGCCCATTAGGATGAAACTACCAGTGTATCATTTGCTACAAGATATAGAAGAAGATCAATATGATGCAATGACCTAGAGGATCATGCAGTTGACTGAGTTAGAAGAACAGAGAAGAGTTGTACATTATAAAAACTTGAATCATAATCAAGTAATGAAGTGTTTATTTGATAAGAATACCATATCAAAAGGTTTTCAGATTGGTGACTTGGTTCCCCTTTAGAATGCAAAATATGAAGATAAAGGGAACCATGTTAAATTTGATTCATTGTGGCTTGGGCCATATGAAGTGGTTGAGAAGTTTGAGCTCAACGTCTACTGTTTGATGACTCTAGAAGGAGAATTCATGGAGTTTCTCATTCATGGTCAGCATTGAAAGCATTACTTTTCATAAGTAATGATTTCCTTCAAATTTTGAATGGTGAAGTCAAGTTCTATCTTTCATATTTTGGACCTCGTGCAGTCTTAACCATTTTTAGTCATGATGGTGTGTTTGTGTTGTGTTTTTCCTGTCCCTTTTTTTGTGGTATGCTTGGAGATATTCTAGATTATCGATGTGCCACTACGTCCCTAACCAAAGTCACTGTTGCGATTCCTATTTTCAAGCCAAGTATTTGTAAAATCTTGCTAAATTCATCAAATTTTCCTAAGGGGTCCTTGTGGTTTTACCCAGGTGCATGTTGTTGAACTGTTGATTTTGGTTGTCTAAAACACTAAAAAGTTAGCTAAGTCCAAAATTTTCATGGCTTTTCCAAAATTTCTCTCTTCTATCATGCCACTCCTATCGGCTCTAAAAACTCTGCCCTGATAATCCATAATTTTCCTAAGTGTTTCAGATCTCAGAGATATGGAGGTTTCTCTTCCTCTATCCTTTTTAAAGGTAGTAGGTAGAAAGCTCGATCACTGAAGTCTGATGAAGCTCCAAAAGTTTCTAAGTCTTTCAGGTGTTGGAGATTGGGAGGTTTCTCTTCCTCTTTCCTATTTGAAGGAAGAAGGGTAAAGGTCTGAGGCCCGATCCTCGATCATTTCTCTAGGGTGCCAAGTGTTCAGGCAGTAGACTCTAGAGAGTTTCTTTTTCACTTGCAGGTTACAAGCGTTAGTGGCAGGGTCTGAGGCTCGATCCCGACAATCTTCAAATTCTTCTAAGTGTTTTGAGATTAGGGAATCGAGTAGTTCCCTTTCTTCTCTTCCAAATGCACGACATATGGTGAAGGCTCGATCTCCAAAACTCAATGGTTTCCCTTTGTTTCTTTCAGACTTTGGAGATTGGGGTTTCTTTCTTCACCTTTTCAGAGGTTGATTGCTTGGTGGAAGTTTGATTGGTCAGGGCCTAACTATATTTCCCTCCATGCTCCTTCCACTGTTCAAAAATGTAGGAAAACATGCCAACTACTCTCTAGATCGCCATTAATGTGAAATGGGTAGTTGAAATTTATGTTTTTATTGCAGTTGGTGGGGATGTTGGTGTTTTTCCCACCCATTTCATCCTTAGATCCGAGCTGCCAAGGATATAAAGGCAAGATTGGAACTCTTTCCAAGGGTTGGTCTTGGTGCAGTCACGGTAGGAGGGTTCACAGAATGAACTATCCGGACCATGCAACAAGAGTAAACACAAAGGAAACAACTCAAAGAAACAAAGCAAATGCAGATTTAGTCATTTAGTATATCATAGAATTCAAATAGAGATTGACCGGCAACATGCGGGCTTACAATTAGGGCTCACAGGCCTGATTACATACATGAGCAAGATAAGGCTTTGAAGCTCCCTCTGTGCAAAATCTAAACTAAGAATTATGAATCAATTGCTAACTACTTTCCTAAGGATCTATTACATCAATATATATCAACTCTAGACCAACAGGTTCCTCTACATTGGCCAAGGAAGATCATAAATTCCAAAGAAGAGGTGTAACGTATAAACACAGATAGGTTGGACCTAAATGCATAGAACACTTCCAATAAATGAATGGAATGAAGTACAGATCTCTGAGGAAGTTTGGCCATGAACCAAAGATCATTGTATGATGTATCATTAGGCTCCAAAGATCAGGAAATGCTTCCGCAAGTTTCTCCTTCAGTTGGTTGTTAGTGAATATCAGGATGCTCTGCTATGAGAAACAATCAACTTCTGATAGCGATATCTTTTCGGTAACTGATCAAAATGCTCTGAATTCTTGATATGATGTAGATGAATCAATGTATATGCTAAGTCCAGATCCACAAGATGTGAAATGCCAATACCAGACCACAAGCTGAAATTGCTTCTGAATGAACTGCCTGAACTGAACTGGAAAATGAAAGAAACAAATTGAAATGTAAATGTTTTTGGTTGATGCAAGATTGTTCTTGAACTAGGCATTCTCCTGCATCAGACATCCGGGGTTATTGAAAAAAATTGAGTCCCTCACTTTGTTGGGGCTAGGGAAGAACTAAGATGGGCCACCTCAGCCTGAGAAATCCATGATGAATCTTCTTTCGGCCTGCCTTTCCACTTCACAATATATTCTTTGTATTGTCTTCCTCTAGTGCTGCATCCAACTCTGCTATCCAAAATGTCTTCAATATGCTCTAGTGCTTTTTGTGGTAACTGCTTCTTCAAGTCTTCTTCCATGTTATCACTAAACTCTACTTCATGATACTGATATAGATCTACAATATTTAAAATAGGTGAAATACCCAATGTCTCTGATAATTCCACTTCATATACATTTCCTGAATCAGATTTCTGAAGTATCCTACAAGGTCCAAACTTCTTCATCTTCAACTTGTTATATGTTCCAACTAGAAATCTCTCTTTTCTCAAGTACACCATCACTTCATCTCCTACTTCAAATTCCTTATGTCTTCTCTTCTCCTCTACCTTCTCTTTGTACTTACTATTCATATTCTCCAAATGCTTCTTCACCTGATTACGCACTGTCTTCATATGATCTGCAAATTCTTCTTCTTCTGCACTCCTCTTTTCCTCTGTACTGATATCTCTTAAATCGGCTACTCCTCTAGGATTCACTCCGATCACAATCTCAAAAGGTGTTCTTCTGGTACTCCTGTTCACTGAATTGTTATATGCAAACTCTACTTGTGAAAGAATCAAATCCCAGCTTCCGACTTTCTCTCCAACCAAGCATCTCAACAAGTTTCCCAAACTCCTATTCACTACTTCTATCTGTCCATTAGCCTGTGGATGAAAAGATGAACTAAACTTCAAATCTATCTTCATCTTCTTCCAAAGTGTCCTCCAAAAGTATCCAAAAAACTTTGTGTCTCTGTCTGAAACTATACTCTTAAGTAAGCCATGTAATCTCACAATCTCCTTGAAAAATAAGTCAGCTACATGCACTGCATCAGTTGTCTTCTTACAAGGTATGAAATGAGCCATCTTTGAAAATCTGTCCACCACTACAAATATTGAATCATGTCCTCTCTGTGTCTTAGGAAATCCCATCACAAAATCCATGCTTATGTCTTCCCAAGGTCTCTCTGGTATTGTCAAAGGTTTATACAATCCAGTGTTCTGACTACTTCCTTTTACAACTTGACAAACATTACAACTCTACACAAATCTCCTAACATCCTTATGTATCTGAGGCCAAAAGTAATTTTCACTCACCAAGGCCACTGTCTTATCAATGCCAAAATGTCTTGCCATTCCACCACTATGTTTCTCCTTGATCAAATTGTCTTTAATTGAACTTCTAGGTATGCACAACTAACTTCCTTTGAATAATATATCTTCTTGAATGAAATAGTCCAACCACTTACTCCTATCTGTCACAACAAGTTCCTTGCATGCTTTCCAAGGTTCTGCAAAATTAGTGTCTCCATTATACATGTTCTTTAATTCCTCAAAACCCAACACTTCAACTCTCATTTCTATCAACAAGTTTCTTCTCCTACTCAATGCACCGACAACTTTGTTTGATTTACCACTCCTATGCTTCAACACAAAAGTATAACTCTGCATGAACTCTACCCACCTTATATGTCTCTGATTCAATTTACCTTGACTATTCAAGTATTGCAAAGCTTGATGATTTGTATACAACACAAATTCTTTAGGCAACAGGTAATGTCTCCACTTCTTCAAGGCTTGAATTATGGCATAGAACTCTTGATCATAAACTGAATATCTTTTCCTTGCATCATTCAACTTCTCACTGAAATATGTTACAGGTCTACCTTCTTGACTTAATACTGCTCCAATCACATTTCCACTTGCATCACAATCAACTTGAAATACCTTATTGAAATCCGGTAATGCCAAAATAGGTTACTCTGTCACTTTCTACTTCAACAACTCAAAACTTTTATCTGCTCCAAATTTCCACTTGAAATCCTTTCTGTCACCTCTCATTGTCTCTATAATAGGGTTACAAACTGAACTAAAATTTCTGATGAACTTCCGGTAGAAACTAGCCAATCCATGGAATGATCTAACCTCTCCAATGATCTCCAGTGTAGGCCATTCAACAATTGCTCTCACTTTCTTATAGTCCATCTTCAATCCTTCTGTAGAAATCACAAATCCCAAATATACCAACTCTTCCTTCATGAAACTACACTTCTTGATGTTTATCAGCAATTTCTCTTCCCCCAGTCTCTGCAAAACTTGTCTAATATGCCACAAATGTTCCTCTTTTGTCTTACTGAAAATCAGAATATCATCCAAGTACACAATAACAAACTTACCCAAGAATTTCTTCAAGACTTCATTCATCAACCTCATGAAAGTACTCGGTGCATTTGTCAATCCAAAAGGCATCACTAACCACTCATACAATCCTTCATTTGTCTTAAAAGAAGTCTTCCATTCATCACCTTCTCTGATTCTGATTTGATGGTATCCACTCTTCAAATCTATCTTTGTGAAATATTTTTCTCCACTCAAACAATCCATGATATCATCCATCCTAGGTAAAGGAAATCTATACTTAACTGTGATCTTGTTTATTACTTTGGAATCAGTACACATTCTCCATTCTCCATCTTTCTTCAGTACAAGAATTGTAGGTACTGCACAAGGAATCAAGCTTTCTCTGATCAAACCTTTCCTCAACAACTCTTGTATCTGTCTATTCAATTCTTCATTCTCTGCCAGTGTCACCAAGTGTGCTACTTTGTTAGGAAAACTTGCTCCAGAAATAAGATCCATGTGATGACTGATACTCCTTATAGGCGGTAATCTATCAGGCACGTTATCTGATATGATGTCTTTATATTCTTTCAATAACTCTCTCATCTCCTCTAGTTGTTCTTCTTCAGTCTCTTTCTTCAAAGTTTCAGGCTTCTTAGGAATCAAGGCATAACACATATTCTCATGTCTCAAACCATCTGAAATTTCCTTCCATCTACCAAGCAGATTCTAGCATTTCCACATACCACATCTTTAGGATCATCTTCCAAAGGAATCAAAGTAATTCTCTTTCCATTTGTTGTTATAGTATATATATTCTTTCTCCCATCATGTATAGCTTTTCTATCATACTACCAAGGTCTACCCAACAAGATATGACAAACATCCATAGGCATAATATCACACAAGACTTCATCATGATTAGATCCACTATGAAATTTCACCAAACATTGTTCACTCACCAGTACTTTATGATCATCCTAAATCCATGCTATCTGATATGAGTTAGGGTGTTTCAATCTTTCCAAATTTAGCTTAGTCACCATCTCCTCTAAAACTAGGTTATTTGAACTACCACTATCAATCACAACTTTACAACACTTACCTCTGGATTTGCATCTTGTTCTGAACAAGCTCTTTCTCTGCGGTGGTTCCTCATTTGTCTTTGTTTGAAATAGTACTTTCCTCATCACCAACGATTCTCCTTTCTCTAGTTTACCAATAGAACTAGGTGATCTAACAAGTTCCTCTTGAACATAGGTTGCTCTTCCACTGTTCTCTGTCCTCTTACTCGCACTACCCTGATTACATTCAAATGTTCTATGTCCTTCACCTCCACACTTGAAACAAGTACCTCTGAATGTTATCTTATCCAATCTTCTTCCTTCCCTTTCGTATCCTTCATTTCGGTATGCACTAGGGTTTCCTCTCTGGTAAAAATTTCTGTCATCTCTCTGGTAAGCATTGTTATCTCTGTCATCCTTCCTAACTGGGCTTGCAAACTTGTTCTGCTCTGGATATGATCTGTCTCCTTTGGAATAAGTCCTACCTCTCTAAAATTTACCTTCTTTTCCTCTTTGTCTCTGATCATGCCTCTTGTTTAGCTTTTCTTCAACCTTCAGGGTAAACTGATATGCTTCTTCCATAGATGTCATCCTTACCAAGCTTAGTTCCTCTTGAATGTTTAATCTCAATCCATTGATGTATCTAGCCACTTTCTCCTTGCTTGCTTCACTATCTCCTGTTCTTATGAAACTCTTCAATGTACT
The DNA here is from genome assembly GCA_027924645.1 of Cunninghamia lanceolata. Taxonomy (NCBI): domain Eukaryota; kingdom Viridiplantae; phylum Streptophyta; class Pinopsida; order Cupressales; family Cupressaceae; genus Cunninghamia; species Cunninghamia lanceolata. The sequence goes on along the minus strand of BSBN01000917.1, from coordinate 12,039,940 downwards.
CCTTCACAGACTTCTCCTTTTGTCTCAGGTTTTGCAATCTCTTCAATAGCTCCAACTCATAGTCAACAGGTATAAATTGATTCTTACTTTGTCACCATCCTGTCCCATTTTGTAATCTTTTCTTTCCCTCTTCTATTTATTTCCAAATGAACTTATTTCCACCATATAGCAGCATGTCCTTTCAGCTTTGTCTTTGCAAATTTCACCTTCTCCAGATCTTCAATTTCCTCATATTCAAAGTACTCTTCCATATCATTTATCCAGTCAATCAATTCTTTAGGATTCAAATTACCAGTATAATTCAGTGCATCAACTCTAGGTCTCTTTCCAATCTTTAAAATAGCTCGCAACATTTTTACTTGATTTGAGTCTTCTTCTTCATCACCTCCTAGGGTTTCTCCAATGTGTTCAACAGATTGAAATTCTTCTTCCTCATCGCTTTCAACATTAGGTCTTGGTGTCAATCCTCTTCGCCTATCTTCCTCAACAACATCTAATCAAATTCACAATGTTTTCATTATCTCCATCAACTCATCTATTCTACCAGCCATTGTTCCAATAGAAACAACTCTCCTCGGCAGCATTCTTCCTAGGATCAAGTGTAAACTGCCTCAGGTTTGGCAATCAGGCTACAAGGTGACAACTGCCTCACAATTGGCAATCAGTTGCAACACAAGTAACCTGCCTCAATTTGATGATCTGTCCACAGCAAGATCTTATGGAATCCCCTCACCAACTTTGCTCAATTCACTCCCAAAGATTCAAACTTTCGCTCTGATACCACTTGGTGCAGTCATGGTAGGAGGGTTCATAGAATGAACTATCCGCACCATGTAGCAAGAGTAAACACAATAGAAACAACTCAAAGAAACAAAGCAAATGCAGATTCTGTCATTCAGTATATCATAGAATTTAAATAGAGATCATTCGGAAACATGCGGGCTTACAATTAGGGCTCACATGCCTGATTACATACATGCGCAAGATAAGGCTTTGAAGCTCCCTTTGCACAAAATCTAAACTACTAATTATGAATCAATTGCTAACTACTTTCCTAAGGATCTATTACATCAATATATATCAACTCTGAACCAACAGGTTCCTCCGCGTCGGCCAAGGAAGATCACAAATTCCAAAGAAGAGGTGTAACATGTAAACACAGATAGGTTAGACCTAAATACAAAGAACACTTCTGATAAATAAATGGAATGAAGTGCGGATCCCTGAAAAAGGTCAGCCATGAACCAAAGATCATTGTATGATGTGTCATTAGGCTCCAAAGATTAGGAAATGCTTCCGCAAGTTTCTGCTTCAACTGGTTGTTAGTGAATATTAGGATGCTCTGCTCTGGGAAACAATCAACTTCTGATAGTGATATCTTTCTGATAACTGATCCAAATGCTCTGAATTCTTGATATGATGTAGATGAATGAATGTATATGCTAAGTCTAGATCTGCAAGATGTGAAATGCCAATACTGGACCACAAGCTGAAACTACTTCTGACTGAACTGCCTTAATTGAACTAGAAAATGAAAGAAACAAACTGAAATGCAAATGTTTTTGGTTGATGCATGATTGCTCTTGAACCAAGGATGCTCCTGCATTAGGTCTTTTGGAATTTTTTCAAGCAAGAAAAGTGTGGAGCTCTCTATAGTTTCAATGAAGAAAAGGTTCCAGTTCTCTAGCATGGAAAATAAAAAGGTTATGAAAAGATTCAAATTGGTTTCAAGAATTAGTGTATGAACTTCTCCTTTTTCTCATATAATTTTTCAATGAAATCCTAAGTTTCATCTAGGGTTTCCTCTTGCCACACTTTGTGGCTTGATTTAACCATTGATTAGATGAATATGACAAATTATTAAAACATTACATGTTATGTGATGATCTCTTATGTGGTTGTATATGAATGATTGCATTTTGATAAAGGATTATTAAGCATATTCCTCACTAGTTGTTGTATTTTTCTACATTTGGGTATCCATAAAGTGCCTGTTTAATTTCTGTACATTATCTTATCCTTTGTTGAACTGTGAACTTTGTAACCTATCCTAATAAGCACTGGTCTGAAATGTTTGATCACCCACACCTCTTTTAAAAACTAAAACAAATTTATCAAGTGTGAAGTAAACAATTTCTATTGTATGCATTATCATGGTTCTATGTTGAAACTAGGAAATATTGTTAGTGAATCTTCAAAGTGTCAATTTTAGCAAACCAAACATGCATACCAACACTTTCCATTATTGCAAGAAGTGCTTTTCATCAACTTAAATAGAGGCTTTAGTGCAACAAGCTTGTCTTAATCCAATGACTATATTTAGGGATTAAAACAATAGTTGGGTATTGTTGCAATGATATGACCTTGAAAACATCTTCAATTATTAATAATCCTTGTTAAGGGATACCTCTAGGAACACCCTCCTTAGCTTTGATGAGCTAGAAGTGAAGGGGAGATTACCCATTCCCAACCGTTGGCCCTTAATCATCCTTATCCTGTTGATGATTCACTTTTCTATCTCCTTGATGACATCCTTGGCCTCGAAGATTGAAGAATGTTCTAGGGATTAGGATAAGCTATTTTGGGACCCAACATGATGAAACACTCATGATAGATGGATGGATAAAAGGATGGATGATAGTGGATGGAATGGATGAGAGGTTTAGGATGTGATCTCCAAAGACTATGTTGCATAGGAATAACATGCCCCAAGTTCTAGGTAGTAATTCTTAGAATTTTACATGACAAAGCCGACGATAGGGATGATAGGAATGGTTGGAAAAGATAAGGTATATCAAGAGATGTCCAAATCATTTTTCAACATTTTTCCCCTATGTCTTTATCAAGATCAAATATAGGAAGGGAATATGGATTGTGCAATTTTATAGATATGTGGATATGGTCCCACCGGGCCTGCCAAAAATGTGGGTTGAAAATTGATCAAATGAACAATGAAAGATAAATGCAATAACCTTTATACCTTCACCTTCAAACCAACTCCTCTACACTTGATAGAATAGAGTAGAATGCACCCTAATTCTACTAGCTATGTTCTCTATGATATGCAAGATGGATAGAATGATATGATGTGTTGATTTCTCATAATTTCTACAAGATAACACTAATATGAAGATGGTGGATATGAGGATCTAGAATGGTTTCGACAACATGATGATACTTGAAGTATGGATCCCGAAAATGGCTTCGTTGAGACTTGGTTTCTAGGAGGTGAAGAATAGGAATGGATGTCTAGGATTAAAAGATGATTTAATTTGGGAGACATTCATTTAATGAAAGTGTCAAGTGGTTGAAGATAGGGATAGTGTGACAAATGATTTAATGAAAGTGATAGTGTGACAAACAATTCAAATGAAAAATTATTTAAATTATAAGAGACATGTGTAAGGATAATTTATATAATATAATTATTTAAACTATGTGGAGAGGGCTAATTTAAAAAATATTTAATTTATTTAAATTGGATGATGGAGAAAAGGTGGGAATTAATTAAATAAATATAATTTACTTAACTAATGTGAGTGATGGAAGGGGATATGCAAGGGTCCTAGGACAAAATGTGTCATAAGGTGTCTCAAGTGATGTTAAAAGGTGATGTCACAAGACATGGTCAAGTTTAGGTGTCTACATAGATATACCTCAAATGAGTCCAAATCTAAGGGGAAAGTACTACTGGAGGGCCTGAATTTGATGGTCGTATGACCATATTTAAGTGTTTTTGCCATAAAATATAATTAAAATTTTAGAAAGATTGTATGGCATGAAAGAATAGATTTTGAGCAGACCATCAAAATTTATATAGGATTATTCTTGTATATATAATAATTAATTGATAGGGAATTTTGAATAGATAACTATCACAAAAAATTGCTTAATAGGCAAGGTCAATGATCAAATTTAGGCCATGAGTGCTTGGCATGTATTTTTTTACCATTACAATATACACAGACACCACACACACATATATACATCTAGATATGTATGTGTACATGTGCAAGTATATGCAAGTATACATATGGATACACATATATATGCATGCATATACATTGAATACATAAATGTATGCATACATATACATGTGTAAAGAAATAAAATGCTTTACATAAATTATCTTGGCTTATTACATAAATGCAATCAATTAGAAAATAATTAACCTAGATAATAGAGTTGGAATAGATTATTGAAATAAATGTACAAATATGAAATGAATGGATAAGGTGTACTTAGCTCTAGGATTGATGATGGATAAAATTGTTGTTGTCCTAAATAAATTTTCCACTGTTAGACAATCAAATGCCTTGGTTTGATGAATGTCCCAAAGTTTGAACTATCACACAAAAATAAACATATCAATCCCAATCCCTAAGAGTTTGATCCCAACTATTGCAAATTTGATCTAATAGACAAACTTGTTCTAAGCCGCGCAAGAATTATTTGACATAAAGTGTGCTTGAAAATCAATTTCCCTTGGCCTTCCAAATATATGAATCTATCAAGGTGATGTCAAGAGACACCATTGAGGAGCTTGCCAACTTAATAAATGTATTGACCATCGATCTCAGATTACCCTGTTATGGCTTTAGATAGTTCTTATATTAACCTTCATATTGTTGGTTCCTTAATTATGTTGATGATAAAAGGTGAACATATCTAAGCCATTAGTTAAAAATAATGCTAGCACATATCAAGTAGTGGAATCAAGTGGTCATTATGCTGCCACATGTTTGAATCCTATCAACTTTTGTAGATTGGTAGATTGTTGCAGTGTATTTTTTGGGAACCCATAGATCTACCAAAACTATTTATCTTGAAAGTATAAATATCATGATCAATGATTACAATTAGCATTTAGTGGGACAAAGTAATGTAGCTAGAGGAGTGTGAAGCATACATGTGGTAGCTCTTCATTGATTTCTATATATTGACAAATGGCTAAGTGGGTCCCCTTTGGTGATCCACAAGTATGCTACAACCATTGACCATAAAGTAGAGTAAATTTGAGCCATTAGTTGTAAGGTTTGGGCCTTTCAAATATCGTGATCAAGCAGTCATTACAGTGTTACATGGCCTAATCCTGTTGATATCTATAGATCAATATATTAGCCTACCACATGTCTTAGGCATCTAGATATTTTCTTAAGTCATTGGTCATGGAAGCATGTTAATCTATACCATTGATCGAATATGAAGTTATTGAGCATAACATGATCAAATATGAAGTTAGTGAGTTGTGAGATCAAATGGTTTTTACGAAGACACATAACACGATCTGATAGATGTAGTATATTAGTAGATCAAAGGAGTAGGAGTATGCACCTTTGAAATCCACCAATATGCCAATGTCATCAATCTTAAAGGCAAATAAACATCAACCATTGATCATGGCCAATGTTTAATGAGTTAAACTAGTGGAGTAAAAGAAGTACAACAAGGACATTTGGCATGTCATGATTGTTTCTTATTGGTTAAATGATGATTATATGGAACCTCTACAATGGTTTATTTCTATAAGAGAATGCGTAATGTTCTCATGTGGACTCCAATGACAAAGTTAGTGGTGTGGCCCTTATGTCTACTTAATATTATTTATTTGCATGTTTGATAATTATTTGAGGTTAATTTGGACCATGCATTTTGGTTATGTGTCATAATCAAGTAAATATTTGTAGATCAGTAGATCAAAGGGGTATGCACCTTCAAAATCCATAGATCTACCAAATCTATTGATCTTGACAGGGAATGCATACTGACAATTGATTGTGGTCAAAACTTAGTGGGCTAAAGTGGCATGCTCAAAGGAATGGGTGATGAACATATTTCATAATCAAATCAACTTCTATAGATCGGTGGATCAAATGGTTTGCATTTTGGTGATCCATAAATCTCCCAAAACCATTAAATCTTGAAAGGATTAACCTAGGCCATTGATTAAGGTTGAAGTTCAAATTGTTGACTTGACATGATATCTTTTTGGTTTTCAAAGAAAAAGGTAACCGTTATTGAATATTAAGACAAGGATCCATTAAAGAAAAATGTGTAATATTTCAAGTTGTGCTACAATAAAGTTCAATCAAATTTGTGTATTTTCTCAACAAGAAATCATGCCATAGATTGAGAAGGAGCTCTCGTAAGCTAATTATCATGTTAGCAATGAATGAGTTTCAAGCTAAATCTTGAGTAGGAACAAATGGTCTTATATGTGAATATGGTATGGTTGAATGAGCTGAATTTATAATTATCCTAGGAGATTGTGCTTGGTCCAAATAACAAAATTTGGGGTAAATAGTTGTTTGAGATGCAATTTGATTGCACTAATATAAGCATAATGTGATTATTATTTTTATCCTCATTAGAAAACCCCCTTATATTGCTGAGTTGTATGCCAATTTAAATTCAAAACGCAAAGCCCTTCAAAATCCTTTTCCTTGAATTACATCAATAGCTCCCAAACAAGCACTTGGCCAGGACACTTCTAAAAATATCCCATCAACTACTAAAAGGTTTAAAAAATCCACCAAGACAAGGGAAGCTTTAGCTTATCTTGAGGGGTGTCTAGTCAAAGCAAGTGACACTAAGAAATATTAATAGGTTTGAACAAGAAATGTGTTTCCATTTGAAGAGTACTCTCTAAATAAAGGATTTGGGCATTTTTTTTTGTTTGTAACAATTCCTAGGACATTTTTTGTTACAAATTTTGTAGTATGAAAACAAATGCACATGACTTAAAATGTGATATGAGCAAGACAAATGTTAATCATCCTAATGAAGTAAGCATTGCCCTCTTCCTATAAATAGAGGTTAAATTTTTGTGAATGGATCTTTTGGCTATCTTTGTAGACACCCAAATTTGTCCCAACTTTGTCCATGTCTAGCAACACCTTGTCAAAAACATCATTTAGACATCATGTAGCATTTTGTCTTAAACTCACTCTTAATCCCATTAATTAAATAAATTTTATTTATTTAATTAAAATCCCATTCAATCCCATCCTTATCCCACTTAGCCAATTAATTAAATAAATTTTATTTATTTAATTAATTTCACATGCATAATCCCATTTATCCTATACCCATCCCAATTAATTAAATAAATTTTATTTATTTAATTAATTTCCACATCATATCTTATCCCATCCTATTCATCTATCTAATTAATTAAATAAATCTTATTTATTTAATTAATATCCAACTATATCCCAACTAATTCAAATATTTTATTTGAATTAAATACTCATCTTTTATCACATTCCAACACTTGTCCATTTCCAGTCAATCATGTGTTGTAGTACAACTTTTATCTTTCACATGCACAACTAATGGGATCTAATTTTAGTATTTATCTACACAAGCACACCTAAGCCTTATCCTCCTTTGTCACATGTCACATGACTACAATTTCTTAATATGCAAGGAAACCTAACTTAATCCTATCCATCCATTTCATCTAAAACCCTAATTGATCCTAGCCATCCATTTGAACCAAGCCAATTCTATAAATCAACCCCCTCATAAGCCATTAGCAATGCATTGAGCTTCAAGTACCATTATTCTGTCAAATTTTCAAAGATGCATTGATCCTCAAGTATCCACATGCTGTCGAAATATTATTAGAGCCTTTGCATCCTTCATCTATCATTCATTCTAGCATCTTCATCTTAATGTTATGCTGCAGAAGTGAGCACCCAACATTCTTCCAACAATAATCCTTCAAAATCTTGCATGCTCATACGAAGTGGAGAAGAGCAATGGAGATAAATCGAGCATAGCGTGGAGATCGGTTTGCATTTACATTTGTTATTTTGATTTTCATGTTGTCTTGTGCTTCATTGTACATTGCTAGGGTTTTTATCATTGATGTTTATTCATTTGCCGTGATTTGCAATTTTACCCTAACTATATTTGGCACGCCCGGTGGGACTCACCCTCTTTTTGCAGGTTTATGCACTTTGATTTGTAGGTTGAAGATATTTTATATTGCTGATTTTTTTTATTTATGACCAGATCTATTGCAGAGGGTTTTTTGTTTTACACAGGTCCTAGAAAAAAGAGATCTTAGATTCGTTGGAAAGAGGACTTCGAGAGCTTTCCGAAACGTGGTTACATTAAAGATTTGGCTCAATATTCAAAGAATTATGACGATTTGAAGTTGACCCTGCGATTCTAATTTTTTAGAAATTTTTGACACGCGACTTTTTGCTGATTTTTTTTTATTTATGACCAGATCTGTTGCAGAGGGTTTTTTGTTTTACACAGGTCCTAGAAAAAAGAAATCTTAGATTCGTTGGAAAGAGGACTTCGAGAGCTTTCCGAAAAGTGGTTACATTAAAGATTTGGCTCAGTATTCAAAGAGTTATGACGATTTGAAGTTGACCCTACGATTATAATTTTTCAGAAATTTTTGACGCGCGACTTTTTGCTAATTTTTTTTATTTATGACCAGATCTGTTGTAGAGGGTTTTTTGTTTTACACAGGTCCTGGAAAAAAGAGATCTTAGATTCGTTGGAAAGAGGACTTCGAGAGCTTTCCGAAAAGTGGTTACATTAAAGATTTGGCTCAGTATTCAAAGAGTTATGGCGATTTGAAGTTGACCCTGCGATTCTAATTTTTTAAAAAATTTTGATGCGTGACTTTTAGAAAAAAAAATCATATCTTCCAATCTAGCGAACCAAATCATATTTTATTTTTTGCAATGACTTGTAGGTGAATCAAAGGAGTTGGAGCAACATTTGGATCAATCATAATAGCAACTTGGAAAGCAATTTTTATGAGGTGCACTCATTTTAATCTCTCATCTCTAATCATTATTTGATCACGCATTTATATTTTGGGCATAAAACAAACAACTTGTTTGTCATCACACTTGGATTTGGGCTTTGAAATGAACATTTGTTTGCTATCACATATTGAAGTTGGGCTAAAATGAACAAGTGTCTTCCATCACATTTTAGACTTGGGATCTAAAAAGAACAAGTGCTTGAATTGTCTTCCACATATTTCATTCTCTAAAGGGTTAATTTACAACTGTGAGTGTGAATCAAGTGACACCGCACTTGGGTGGCTTTTGTAAACCCTATCTGGGAGGTCTGCTTGGAGACACACCACTCCAAGGGATGACCTCAATCGAGGTTGAATCGAAAGACACCCTCATTAGGAGTTGTAAATCTTGTCACTCTTGGCTAAGCCCCAAAGAACTTTATACCTTTGGGAAGTGAAGGTGAAGGGTGGGTTACCCCTTTCTCCCGGCTGTGTGGCATGATTTCGCTTTCAATTCCTTAGTCAACCTTATGCAATCTAGCCTAAGACCTAATTGGCCATACCCACTTGACTAGACATTAGGCTTATTGATGTGTCTTCCATGTGTGCTCGCTTAATCATCACATTTCATTTTTAAAATCAAAAACTTGCTTATGTGTCTTGCGTGAGTGATTCATGTGTGTATATGCATAATCATTTGTTTAAATATTGCCACATCAAGCTCTAAACACTCAAACACATAAAGACAAGTTATCCTACACATTCTTCCAATAACATTCAAACTCAATCACTTTCATCCCAAACATAGCCAAGTCATCCAAACAATCCACATCATCATCCAAATCCCTAAACAAGCACTTGTTAAAAAGAACTTAAGACAAACACTTGGGTGACAACATGTTTACACTAGAGGACCCAAAAATCAAATTCTAAAGATTCCTCCAAAATCTTTATCAAGGATCACAACCCCTAAACCAAAACGTCATTGAAATATTACAATTCTTCATCCAAGAAGCTCAACCCCATGCAAGCCAATCACCTCAACTACAACACTCCATAGCCCAAGTCCAACACCTTTTAGCCACTAGTCAAGCTCGACAAGCACAACAATCCTTCGCCATTCACTACCAACCTAATCCACCTCATAGCCACATGTCATATCCATCCACTTCATACCAACTTAATCCACCTTATAGCCACATGCCATATCCATCCACTTCCTATCAACCTAATCCACCTATCCACCAAGTCAATGCCACATCAACCTATGAATATCCACCTCAAGCTTATCCAATCCCTCATGCCACCATGCCAATGCACTACCAAGCCCATCCACAAGGCAATCAAGTGATATCACAAGAACAACATTCAAGTCCAAATGGCCTTTTGTATATAAATCAAGTGAGCACAAGTCAACTTTGCCAACACGATCAAATGTCCGCATCTTTGAGTCCACCTCAAGATCTTTTGTCTACATATCCTACCATTACACCTAGCTGCCAAGACTATCAATGGCCTCCCCAACAAGAACATGTAAGCCCAAATCCACCTTGGCAACAAGATCAAATGCCCTCAACTTCATATCAACCCCAAAATCTTTTGTCTACATATCCTACCATTACACCTAGCTACCAAGACTATCAATGGCCTTCACAACAAGTACAAGTGAGTCTAAGTCCACCTTTGCAACAAGAAGCACATCCAAGTCCAAGTGGTCCTTTGTACATAAACCAAGCAAGCCTAATGCAACAAGACTTAATTACCTTTGACAAGGGAGATAACAATCTAGAGTGGCCTCCACCATTCAATCACATGCTAACACACGAGCCAACAAGCCCTATCCCAATATCATCATGTGATCCCATTCGTAGTCCATTGATCCATCAACCTTCCAAACTACCAAGCTCTCCATTACCTTCATCACCATGTCATTCTAATCCTTCCCCAAAGGATGTGGCTGAGAGAGTTTTACAAAGGATGCTTGAAGCAAAACTTATTGAACTTCCTGAAGTCAAACCATGTGAAGAAAGTCCATATGATGAACATGATTATTGTGCGTACCATAGGACCAAAGGCCATGATACAAATACATGCCCTATGTTTTTCCCAATTGTTTACAAGGTGTATCGACATACCATAAGAAATTATGTCACATCATCCCAATCCCATGTATTTACCCCATCCAATCCAAATCCTAATCCATCAAACTCCATTATCCTTCCATCTAATCAAAATCCTAGTCCTACACCTACAACACCATCTACTATTATCATCCATCCATTATATTGCTCATCCACTCATACACTTGCAAAGGATGTGATCCATTGGCTACTAGCTAGGAATAAACTACCTCCATGTCAAACACCCATTCATGAACCTATCAAAGAACTTCCAAAGGTCATGTCCAATCCTATAATCTCATCATGTGGTCCACCTATCCTTGAGCCTATCCAAGAGTCCTCAATTAACATTCTTAGCCCTTCAAGCCCATCATGTGACCTACAAGCTATCAAGTCTATTCAAGGGTCTCCAACCACAAGCCTAATCCAAGAGTCATCATGTTCTCATGTTGTTGACCAAGAGCCTATCCAAGAGTCATCTACTTCCATTCAAGCAATCCAAGAGGTATGTCAAAGGTTTAATCCTAAGCATGTGGAAACATTAAGTCCTAGTCCAACTCAAGATCAAAACACTTTCATGCAACCCATCCATAACATTTACCTTCTTTATGATCAAGATGATACTTATAAAGAAGATATCCATGAACACCTTGATCCTATCCATAATCTTATATCCATCCATGAGAAAGATATCCAGATTGCTCTTACACATCCACCATCTAGCCCTATCCATAATAAACAAACATCCATTTGTCATGATGAGACACCTGTCCCCCAAGTAAGCATAAAAGATCAAACAAATAGCTTGGATCTAAGTGAACACAATGCTAATCAAGATCCTAATGATCCTACTTCCACATCCACCATTAATTCCACTTCAAGTCCACCATCATATCCCCTTGGTCTTACCACCTTTATCCATGAATGTTCTTCCTTAGGACAAAAACAACCTTTGTCCTCCACTTCATCTTCTCCATCCAATAAAGAGCTCAAGTCTAGTTCCCAAAACACATCTAGTCCCATAGTCAATCGCATCCTCCAAAATATGAACTACCAAGGCAAAGGTCTAGGCCTTTATGAACAAGGTATTTTGGAGCCAAACCATGTTAAAATTCCTCCAAGCTCATATGGCCTTGGATACACACCCCAAGGTAAACAAGGCCAAGATGTTGGTAATTCCTCCATCCATCCTAAGTCCACTTTCCATCGCACCCCCTGTCATCTACCCAAAACATATGTAGCCATTCCACCTCCATCATCCTATAAATGTCAAAAGCATGTGACTGTACACCTTCCACCATCCACCTTGCCTCCACTTTTACCAACTCCAAATATCCCTCCATCCACCTTGCCACCATTGTTACCAACACCTAACATACCTATCATTCATAAGTATCTTTACATCCCTAATCCTGGCCAACAAAAACACACATTGTTTAAGCATAAAGCTTCCAATCATTCCATCCACTCCACCCACCCCATGGGATTCAAAAGCAAAAATTTTAATGCCTCTACTTATAAAGCTAAAAGTCCTACCAAAAATCCTGACTCTCATGCCTTAGGGCACAAACATGAAAAATCAATGCAAAGAACCAAAGCAAAGCAATCCAAAAAGCTACCCAAACCCTTACCTCCAAATGCAAAGCCCAAAGGTGAAATGGTTTGGGTTCCTAAGAAAACAGCTAGCAAAGCGAATGAGGCATCCTCATCCACATCTCAAGAATCCCAACCACCTATTTCCATCCAAAACTTCCATTCCCTTCAAAAATCCCACAACCAAAGAAAAAACACTAAAAATACTAAATCTATGTGGGTTCCTAAATCAGTTCATCAACCATCTCCGAAGAAAACAACCCCATTGCTTCCTACACCACCATCTCACCAAAAGTTTCAATGTTTATCACGGTGTGTGCAGCCATTGGTCATGGTTCCCTTCCACTCCGCAACACCTCCACATAACTATATCTCCCCATCCTTCATCCATTATCCTACATATCTTTCCCATCACCTTCCTATGGTCCATGCTTTTGCATAAGCCTTTCATCCTAAGTCTGACATAATCCACTATCCCCATCCATCTATCCTTGCATGAACCTTTCATAATCCACATCATAATCCACTATCCCCATCCATCCATCCTTGCATCAATCTTGCATAATCCACATCCTAATCCACTATCTACCTAATCCATCTCCCATCCATGCAATCCCTTATCAACATCTATGAGAACACTTGACATGGTCCATGAGAAGACATCATCAATCTCTAAAGGGACACTATCAACCTTCATAACACTAAACACTTGAGTCCCTCCTATCCATTACCATGGTGAAAACCTGGCAAACAGGCGCCATGTGTAATTGTCATCCCATCTAAAAAAAAAGCAAAAAAGCAAAAAAAAAAATCAAAAAAGTAAAGAGAAATCCCTTCGTCCAATGGTGAAAACCTGGTAAACAGGTGCCTTGGATAAGTACCATGATGAAAACCTAGCAAACAGGCATCATGTGTAGGTTGATCTTCTATGTCACTTACACTTGGGGGCACATTGTCTCATCTAACCTATCCATTTCTAAACTATCTATCCCATTATATCATTTACCATCCTACCATCCTTAGCCATTACGTAAATATGCCTATCCTATTGAACCCATTCATCCAACCTTCCTCCTTTTGATCTTGATGAAGACATAGGGGCAAAATGTTAAAACATGTTTGGATATTTCTTGACATATCTTATTTCCAAACCAAGTCCTATCCATTAACCATTCATCCATCCCATTCAAACCAATCCATCATGTCATCCCATTGTCATGAGCCTTGTCATGTAAAATCCATCATGTGTCATGCAAAAAAAATCCTAAACATTACCACCTAGAATGGGGCAAGTTCTTCCTATGCAACATAGCCTTTGGAGATCACATCCTAGCTCCCTTATGCTCCATCCACTATGGCATATCCTTATCACGAGCTTTCCATCCCTTATATGGCCTATCCTCTCTTCTATCCATCCAACTCTCATGAACCTTCCATCCCATCCAACTCTCATGATCTTTCCATCACATTCACTATGAGCCCATCCTTTTATCCATCCAATCCCATTCATCCCTCCTTGCACCTAGACATGGTTTTCCCTTGTCATTGGTATCAAGCACAAAGGCCACCCAAATTGTTAAATCCATTGGCATTTTCAAAAACATTTCAAAAAAACTCCAAAAAAAATCAAAATATCCAAAAAAAAATCAAATATTCTCAAAAAATCCAAAAAATCAAATATCCAACGAAAAATCCAAGCAATAAAACCAATCATCATCAATCTAAAACAATCCATCAACATTCAATCGAAATCAAATCATCATCATCATCAATTCTTCCTATCAATCACATTCATTCATCCATTTCAATCAATCACTTATTCCAATCATTATCAATCAAATCAATCTAAGCAATGATCTTAAATCCAAGTCACACTAATCCATATCAAGCAAGCTAATCAATCAAGGAACATTATCTAATCAAATCAATAGGTTTTGATCCTAATCTTGTCATGAGCCCAATCAATCATCATCAATCATCATCAATGGGATATATCATTCCCACATCCTTGTGTTGATCTAGGGATATAGCTTTCCCCACAATGACAACACTATCATTATCAATGAAACAATCAATCATTGGTTTATGACTTGACAAGGGCAATACCTTATTTGTTTTACATCCTTTGAGCACACTGAGAACACTTGCTTATGCTTAGATTGAGTGGACACTTTAATCATCACACCATCACTATCATCATTCAAAACAAATCCAATCACTTCAACAAATCAAAAACAAATCATTCTAACACATATCATCACATCATCAACATTTCATCAATCCAGTCATTCTTTCATCCAATCATATCTTCCAACCATTCCAAACAAAGATCCAAATACAAGCCCATCCTTAATCCATACCAATCAAGTTAATCAATCAAGCCAAGTTATCCAAACACAATCCATGGTCTTGATCCTAGCCTTGTTGTAAGCCAAATCAATCAATCAACTAGCCAACCAACTCAACAAACAACCCTGTGTTGATCTAGGGATATAGCTTTCCCTGCCATGACAACACTATCATCAACAACAATCAATTAATCATTGGTTTACAGCTTGACAGGGGCAATACCTTGTTTGTTTTTGAATCATTTGTGCATGCTTGCTTGTGTGTGTTATCATTTTTTCTTGCACTTGTATCACATCGATATCATTCCAACTAACATTCATATCTTGTGTATGTTGGAATAGATTTTTTGCACTATCCTTTGCATCTAAGGTCATATTATACCTTTTGTGCATTAGGACTTTAATGCTCTAAGTTTACTTCCTCATACGTTAGACAAGGTTGTATTACGCTGGGGCACGAGACACAACATCACCTTGGATCCTTATACCTTGGTGCATAAAGTCTAGTGCTATATCAAACATCATGGTTGTTCACCTTCCATTGCAGCATAACGCATCCTTCATTTCTTCTATCTATCCCCTTATCTTTCTTTTGCAGCCAAGCTATTTCTTTTCGAGAGCCTACCCGTGTTTGTCCAACCCGCCTATCCTCTCGAGGGGGCATCATCATCCCATTTCATCGTCATCCAGCAATCATATAGCACCTACATTATCATCTTGAGCATCTTAAGCATTTGATCATCCAACTGAACTTTTATCATCCATCATGGCAGCTTTCAGCTTTGCAATTGTTCATTGTTGAAGAAGCAGTCCACATCTCTCAAACAAGGAATCGCACGGTCTAGGTGATGTTATGCTTGAATTGCATTATTTTTTGATTTCATTTAGATTAGATTCCTTGATGATGGTAGGGTTAGGGTTTCATGACTTTGTCTGATCTGCTAAACCTAACTTTTCACCTATCACATTTTTGACAAGGTGTTGCAAGACATGGACAAAGTTGGGACAATTTTGGGTGTCTACATTTTGCCCCTCTTTGAGATGATGTTCAAGATGATGAGATTTGTGTCGAGTAACATCATTTCAAAGAAGTTAAGGTATGGCTAATTGATAGGGATGCTGATGTAAAGATATGATGATGATGCCCCCTCAAGAGGATAGGCGGGTTGGACAAACACAGGTATGCTCTCGAAAAGAAATGGCTTGGCTACAAAAGAAAGCTAAGGGAATGGATAGAAGAAATGGATGATGTGTTATGCTGCAATGAAGGTGAGCAACCATGATGTTTGATATAGCACTAGACATTATGCACCAAGGTATAAGGAACCAGGGTGACGATGTGTCTCATGCCCCAGCGTAATACAACATTGTCTAACGTATAAGGAAGTAAACTTAGAGCATTAAAGTCCTAATGCACAAAAGGTATAATATGACCTTAAATGCAAAGGATAGTGCAAAAAGCTATTCCAACATACACAAGATATGAATATTAGCTAGATTGGTACCAATGTGATACAAATGCAAGTTAAAGAGATAACACACACAAGCAAACAAGCAAGCATGCACAAATGATACAAAAACAAACAAGGTATTGCCCCTGTCAAGCTATAAACCAATGAATAATTGCTGATTGTTTTGTTGATGATAGTTGAGAGTGTTGTCATTGCGGGGAAAGCTATATCCCTAGATCAACACAATCGTTGTTTGCTAAGTTGGCTAGCTAGTTGATTGATTGATTTGACTTACAACAAGGCTAGGATCAAGACCATGGATTGCGTTTGGATAACTTGGCTTGATTGATTAACTTGATTGGTATAGTTTTATGATGACTTGCATTTGGATCATTGTTTAAAATGGTTGGAAGATGATGAAATGTTGATTAGATTGATTTGATGAAGGATGGATGATTTGTGGTGGATTGAGCTGCATTTGATTTGCTGGAGTGATTGGATTTGTTTTGATGTCTAGCTTGATGTGCTTGAGTTGATTTGCTTTGGATTGTTTTGAATGATGATAGTGATGGTGTGATGATTAGAGTGTCGATTCAATCTAAGCATAAGCAAGTGTTCTCAGTGTGCTCAAAGGATGTAAAATAAACAAGGTATTGCCCTTGTCAAGTCATAAACCAATAATTGATTGTTTGATTGATGATGATAGTGTTGTTATTGCGGGGAAAGCTATATCCCTAGATCAACACAAGTATGTGGGAACGCTATATCCCATTGATGATGATTGATTTGGCTCATGACAAGATTAGGATAAAAACCTGATGATTTGATTAGATAATGTTCCTTGATTGATTAGCTTGCTTGACATGGATTAGTATGGCTTGGATTTAGGATCATTGCTTAGATTGAGTTAATTGATATGATTGGAAGAAGTGATTGATTGAAATAGATAAATGAATGTTATTGATAGGAAGAATTGATGATGATGATTTTGATTTTCTTTTGATTTGATGTTGATGGAGTGGATTGTTTTGGATTGATGATGATTGGTTTGATTGATTGGATTTTTTGTTGGATATTTGATTTTTTGGATTTTTTTGACATATTTTAATTTTTTGTGTTTTTGGGATATTTTGATTTTTTTTGGATTTTTGAGAATATTTGATTTTTTTTTTGGAGTTTTTGGAAATGTTTGAAATGTTTTGAATGTCAATGGATTTACAATTTGGGTAGTCTTTGTGCTTGATACCAATGATAAGGGAGAAAACCAAGTCTAATTGCAAAGATGTAGATAGGATGGATAAAAGGATGGGCAATAAGGATGGAAGGCTCATGAGAGTTGGATGGATATATAAAAGGATAGGCCATATAAGAGATGGATGCATGCCTCATGATAAACGGATAGGTAGGCTAGAGTGGAAAGCTCATGATAAATGCATGGGGATAAGCTATAAGATGGAAAGCTCGTGATAAAGGTACACCATAATGGATGGATCATAAGGGAGCTAGGATGTGATCTCCAAAGGCTATGTTGCATAGGAAGAACTTGTCCCCATTCTAGGTGGTAATGCTTAGGATTTTTACATGACAAAGTTCATGACCAAGGGATGACATGATAGATTGGTTTGAATGGGATGGAAGGTTCATAGATAGGACTTGGTTTGGAAAGGAGGTATGTCAAGAAATATCCAAACATGTTTCAACATTTTTGCCCCTATATCTTCATCAAGATCAAAAGGAGGAAGGGTGGATGGATGGACTCAATATGATAGGTATGTTTATGTAATGGCTAAGGATGGTAGGATGTAGCATGATATAATGGAAAATGATAAGTTGGAAATGGATAGGTTGGATATAAATAATAGGTTGGTATGATAGGATGGATAAGACAATGTGCCCCCAAGTGTAAGTGACATAGAAGATCAACCTACACATGACGCCTGTTTGCCAGGTTTTCATCATGGTACTTATCCAAGGTGCATGTTTACCAGGTTTTCACCGTTGGACGAAGGGATTTCTCTTTACTATTTTGATTTTTTTTTTCTTTTTTTTCTTTTTTTGCTTTTAGATGGGTTGACAATTACACATGGCGCCTGTTTGCCAGATTTTCACCATGGTAATGGATAGGAGGGACTCAAGTGTCTAGTTCGATGGATGTTGGTAGTGTCCCTTTAGAGATTGATGATGTCTTCACAAGGACCATGTCATTATGCTCATCGATGTTAATAAGGGATTGCGTGGATGGGAGATGGATTAGGTAGATAGTGGATTATGATGTGTAATTATGGTATGGTAGGCTAGTGGCTTATATATAGGCTTATGGAATGAAGATGGATGAGAGGCTTATGCAAAAGCATGGACCATAGGGATAGCATGGGGGAGATATGCAGGATAATGGATGGAAGATGGGGAGATGTAGTTGTGTGGAGGTGCTGCGGAGTGGAAGGGAACCATGACCAACGGTTGCACACACCGTGATAAACATTGAAGCTTTTGATTGGATGGTGGTGTAGGAAGCAACGGAGATGTTTGCTTAGGGGATGGTCAATGAAGTGATTTAGGAACCCACATAGATTTAGTATTTTTAGTGCTTTTGCTTTGCTTGTGGGATTTTTGAAGGGAATGGAAGTTTTGAATGGAAGTAGGCTTTTGGATGGAGATAGGTGATTGGGATTCTTGAGATGTGGATGAGGATGCCTCATTCGCTTTGCTAGCTTTTGGCTCAGGAACCCAAACCATTTTGCTTTTGAGCTTTGCATTTGGAGGTAAGGGTTTAGATAGCTGTTTAGATGAACTTTGCTTTGATTTTGATTCTTTATGTCCTAAGGTATTAGGATTTTTAGGACTTTTAGTAGGATTTTTGGCTTTATTGATAAAGGCATCCAAATTTTTGCTTTTGAATCCCATGGGGTGGGTGGAGTGGATGGAATGATTGGAAGCTTCATGTTTAGGCAATGTGTGCTTTTGTTGGCCATGATTTGGGATGTAAGGATACTTATGAATGATAGGTATGTTAGGTGTTGGAAGCAATGGTGGCAAGGTGGATGGAGGGATATTTAGAGTTGGTAAAAGTGGAGGCAAAGTGGATGGCGGAAGGTGTATGGTCACATGCTCTTGACATTTATAGGATGATGGAGTTGGAATGACAACATATGTTTTAGGTAGATAATGGGGGGTGCGATGGAAAGTGGTAGATTTAGGATGCATGAAGGGATTACCAACATCTTGGCCTTGTTTACCTTGAGGTGTGTATCCAAGGCTATATGAGCATGGAGCAACTTTGACATGGTTTGGCTCCAAAATACCTTGTTCATAAAGACCTAGGCCTTTACCTTTGTAGTTCATGTCTTGGAGGATGCGATTGACTATGGGACTAGATGTGTTTTGGGAACTAGACTTGAGTTCTTTATTGGATGGAGAAGATGAAATAGAGGACAATGGTTGTTGTTGTCCTAAGGAAGAACATTCATGGAGGAAGGTGGTAAGACCACTAGGACATGATGGTGGACTTGAAATGGGATCGATGGTAGATGTGGAGGGAGGATCATTAGCATTGTGTTCACTAAGATCCAAGTTATTTGTTTGATCTTCTATGCTTATGTGTTCTTGAGAGGCACATGTCTCATTATGACAAGTGGATGTTTGCTCATTATGGATAGGGCTAGATGGAGGATGACTAGGAGTAATTTGGATATCTTGCTCATGGATGGTTATGGGATTATGGATAGGATCAAGTTACTTTTTAATAGGTTCTTCATCATAGATATCATCTTGATCATGAGATAGATAAAGTTTTGCCAAATGGATCATCATGGTTTTCATGATCTTAGCTAGAACCTTGATCATAACTATGAGCAAAAATAGGATTAAGTGGGATATAAAAGGGATAAATTTGCTCATGAATGAGGTCATGGTGATGGCCAATAGCTTGAAGGCAACCCATAAGTAGGTCATGGATAGGTGGAACTTAGAGGTGCTTTGATCTTGATTAAGATTAAGGTTCAATATTTCCACATGTTTAAGATTATGCTCTTGATGTACCTCTTGACTTTGGATGGAAGTGGAAGGTTCTTGAGTGGACTTGATAGGCTCTTGATAGTTATCAACATGAAGGCATGATGGCTCTTGACTTAGGCTTGTGGTTGGAGACTCTTGAATAGACTTGTTGGCTTGTAGGTCATATGATGGGCTTAAAGGGCAAGGTATGTTAATGGAAGACTCTTGAAGAGGCTCAAGGATATGTGAACCACATGATGAGATTATGACCTTTGGAAGTTCATTGGTAGGCTCATGAATTGGTGTTTGACATGGGGGTAGTTTATTCCTATCTAGTAGACAATGGATCACATCCTTTGCAAGTGTATGGGTGGATGGGAAATATAATGGATGGATGATAATGGTAGATGGTGTTGGATTAGGATTAGGACGAGGATTAGGTTGAGAGCTAATTGGATTGGATGGATTAGGATTTGGACTAGATGGGGGTGACAAATAGGATGGGGATGATGTGGCACGATTTCCCATTATAGGTGGGTACACCTTGTAAACAATTGAGACAAATATTGGGCATTGATTTGTATTATGGCCTTTGGTCCTGTGGTATGCACAATAATCATGTTCATCATATGGACTTTCTTCACATGGTTTGACTTTAGGAAGTTCAATGAGTTTTGCTTCAAGCATCCTTTGTAAAACTCTCTCAGCCGCATCCTTTGGTGAACGATTAGAATGACATGGTAATGAAGGGCTTGGTGGTTTGGAAGGTAAAGAGATCAATGGAATATGATTGGGATCACATGGTGGTATGGGATAAGACTTGTTGGTTCATGTGATGGCATGTGATTGGATAGTGGAGGCCACTCTAGATCGGTATCTCCCTTGTCAAAGGTAATTAAGTCTTGCATAGGATAACTTGGGCTTGTTTGATTTATGTACAAGGGACTATTTGGACTTGGATGTGCTTCTTGTTGTAAAGGTGGATTTGGGCTCATTTGTGCTTGTTGTGGAGGCCATTGATAGTCTTGGTAGCTAGGTGTAATGGTAGGATATGTAGACAAAATATCTTGAGGTGAACCCAAAGATGCGAGCATTTGATCTTGTTGGCAAGGTTGACTTGTGCTCACTTGATTTATATACAAAAGGCCATTTGGACTTGGATGTTGTTATTGTAATATCACTTGATTGCTTTGTGGATGGGCTTGGTAGTGCATTGGAATGTCAGCATGAGGGATTGGATAAGCTTGAGGTGGATGTTCATAAGTTGATGTGGTATTGACTTGGTGGATAGGTGGATTAAGTTGATACGAAGTGGATGGATATGACATGTGGCTATGAGGTGGATTAGGTTGGTATGGAGTGGCTAAGGATTGTTGTACTTGTCAAGCTTGACTAGTGGCTAAAAGGTGTTGGACTTGGGCTATGAAGTGTTGTAGTTGAGGTGATTGGCTTGCGTGGGGTTGAGCTCTTTGGAGGAAGAATTGTAATATTTCAATGGCATCATGGTTGAGAAGTTGTGATCCTTGATAAAGATTTTGGAGGAATCTTTGGAATTTGATTTCTAGGTCCTCTAGTGTAGACATGTTGTCACCAAGTATTTGTCTTAAGTCCTTTTAGCAAGTGCTTGCTTAGGGATTTGGATGATGATGTGGATTGTTTGGATGACTTGGCTATGAAGGGTTGGATGATGACTAGGCTATGTTTGGGATGAAAGTGATTGGGTTTAAATGTTATTGTAAGAATGTGTAGGATGACTTGTCTTTATGTGTTTGGGTGTTTATAGCTTGATTTGGCAATGTTCAAACAAATGATTATGCATATATACACACATGAATCACTCACGCAAGACACATAAGCAATTGTTGACTTTAAAAATGAAATGTGATGATTATGCAAGCACACATGGAAGACACATCAACAAGCCTAATGTCTAGTCAAGTGGGTATAGCCAATTAGGTCTTAGGCTATGTTTACATAAGGTTGACTAGGAATTGAAAGTGAAATCATGTCATATAGCTGGGAGAAAGGGGTAACCCACCCTTCACCTTCACTTCCCAAAGGTATAAAGTTCTTTGGGGCTTAGCCAAGAGTGACAAGATTTACAACTCCCAATGAGGGTGTCTTTCGATTCAGCCTTAGTTGAGGTCATCCCTTGGAGTGGTGTGTCTCCAAGCAGACCTCCTAGATAGGGTTTACAAAAGTAAACCAAGTGAGCTATCACTTGATTCACACTCACAGTTGTTAATTGACCCTTTAGAAATGAAATGTGTGGAAGACAATTGAAGCACTTGTTCTTTTTAGATCCTAAGTCCAAAATGTGATGGAAAACACTTGTTCATTTTAGCCCAACTTCAATATGTGATAGCAAACAAATATTCATTTCAAAGCCCAAATCCAAATGTGATGGCAAACAAGTTGTTTGTTTATGCCCAAAATCCAAATGTGTGATCAAATAATGATTAGAGATGAGAGATTAGAATGAGTGTACCTCATAAAAATTGCTTTCCAAGTTGCTATTATGATTGATCCAAATGTTGCTCCAGCTCTTTTGATTCACCTACAAGTCACCGCAAAAAATAAAATATGATTTGGTTCGCTAGATTGAAAGATATGATTTTTTTCTAAAAGTCGAGCATCAAAAATTTCTAAAAAATTAGAATCGCAGGGTCAACTTCAAATCGTCATAACTTTTTGAATACTGAGCCAAATCTTTAATGTAGCCACTTTTCGGAAAGCTCTCGAAGTCCTCTTTCCAACGAATCTAAGATCTCATTTTTCTAGGACCTGTGTAAAACAAAAAACCCTCTATAACAGATCTGGTCATAAATAAAAAAAATCAGCAAAAAGTCGCGCGTCAAAAATTTCTGAAAAATTAGAATCGCAGGGTCAACTTCAAATCGTCATAACTCTTTGAATACTGAGCCAAATCTTTAATGTAACCACTTTTCGGAAAGCTCTCGAAGTCCTCTTTCCAACAAATCTAAAATCTCTTTTTTCCAGGACCTGTGTAAAACAAAAAACCTTCTGCAACAGATCTGGTCATAAATTAAAAAAATCAGCAAAAAGTTGCGCGTCAAAAATTTCTGAAAAATTAGAATCGCAGGGTCAACTTCAAATCATCATAACTCTTTGAATACTGAGCCAAATCTTTAATGTAACCACTTTTCGGAAAGCTCTCGAAGTCCTCTTTCCAACGAATTTAAGATCTCCTTTTTATAGAACCTGTGTAAAACAAAAAACCCTCTGCAACAGATCTGATTTTAAATAAAAAAAATCAGCAATATAAAATATCTTCAACCTACAAATCAAAGTGCATAAACCTGCAAAAAGAGGGTGAGTCCCACCGGGCGTGCCAAATGTAGTTAGGGTAAAATTGCAAATCAGGGCAAATGAATAAACAACAATGATAAAAACCCTAGCAATGCACAATGAAGCACAAGACAACATGAAAATCAAAATAACAAATATAAATGCAAACCGATCTCCACGCTATGCTCGATTTATCTCCATTGCTCTTCTCCACCTCGCATGAGTATGCAAGATTTTGAAGGATTATTGTTGGAAGAATGTTGGGTGCTCACTTCTGTAGCATAACATTAAGATGAAGATGCTAGAATGAATGATAGATGAAGGATGCAAAGGCTCTAATGATATTTCAACAGCATGTGGATACTTGAGGATCAATGCATTATAGAAAATCTAGCAGAATAAAGGTACTTGAGGCTCAATGCATTGCTAATGGCTTATGAGGGGTTTGATTTATAGGCTTGGCTTAGTTCAAATGGATAGCTAGGATCAATTAGGGCTTTAGATGAAATGGATGGATAGGATTAAGTTAGGTTTCCTTACACATTAAGAAATTGTAGTCAATTGACATGTGGCAAGGGAAGATAAGGCTTAGGTGTGCTTGTGTAGATAAATGCTAAAATTAGGTCTCAATAGTTGTGCATGTGAAGGATTTGAATAAAAGTTGTAGACACCCAAAATTGTCCCAACTTTGTCCATGTCTTGCAACACCTTGTCAAAAATATTATCCTAGACATCTTGCAGCATTTTGTCCTAATTTCCCTAATCTATTAAGTCAATTAATTAAATAAATTTTATTTATTTAATTAAAATCTCATTCAATCCCATTCTCATCCTACTTAACCAATTAATTAAATAAATAAAATTTATTTATTTAATTTCACATGCATAATCCCATTTATCCTATCCCCATCCTAATTAATTAAATAAATTTTATTTATTTAATTAATTTCCACATCATATCTTATCGCATCCTATTCATCTATCCAATTAATTAAATAAATCTTATTTATTTAATTAATATCCAACTATATCCCAACTAATTCAAATATTTTATTTGAATTAAATACTCATCTTTTATCACATTCCAACACTTGTCCATTTCCAGTCAATCATGTGTTGTAGTACAACTTTTATCTTTCACATGCACAACTAATGGGATTTAATTTTAGTATTTATCTACACAAGCACACCTAAGCCTTATCCTCCTTTGCCACATGTCATATAACTACAATTTCTTAATGTGCAAGGAAACCTAACTTAATTCTATCCATCTATTTCATCTAAAGCCCTAATTGATCCTAGCCATCCTTTTGAACCAAGCTAATTCTATAAATCAACCCCCTCATAAGCCATTAGCAATGCATTGAGCTTCAAGTACCATTATTCTGTCAAATTTTCAAAGATGCATTGATCCTCAAGTATCCACATGCTGTCAAAATATCATTAGAATCTTTGCATCCTTCATCTACCATTCATTCTAGCATCTTTATCTTAATGTTATGCTACAGAAGTGAGCACCCAATATTGTTCCAACAATAATCCTTCAAAATCTTGCATGCTCATGCGAGGTGGAGAAGAGCAATGGAGATAAATCGAGCATAGCATGGAGATCGGTTTGCATTTACATTTGTTATTTTGATTTTCATGTTGTTTTGTGCTTCATTGTGCATTGCTAGGGTTTTTATCATTGATGTTTATTCATTTGCCCTGATTTGCAATTTTACCCTAACTACAATCTTAAGTTTCTTAGTGTTGTTTTATCCTTAAACATATTCTAGGTTGTCAATGTAGTATGTCTTGTTTTAGACTTTTTGTTCATTGAAGACTATAAAGTCTTTTGAAAGTTAACATATGACAACTTGTTTTGCATATATATTTCTCCATTATTAGCATAATGTTTCATGAGATCTCATACATCTATGGGTTAACATTTCCTATTTTGTTGAGATTAATTAGTCTTTTGTGGTAGTAGATGTAAAATATTTTTAACACAATATATGGGATATTGTGGGTTAATAATGGATTGTTAAATTATCTTTATGGAGAGCATTAGTTATCTCATTTTGAGTTCGTAAGCTCTTAAATATAACAATGGTTTATATCTAATCATCCAGGTTATAAGGATTTTCATTTTCATTTTGCACTAACTAATGTTTTGATTGTCACCCAGGGATGAACATACAAATCTTAAACTTCAAGTATATATTATCGTATTGTAATTTATAGTATCTTAGCCTACATATCATATTTAATGATATAAACAATCATTGTAAAAAGTGGCATTTGAATTTTTTTATGAATGAACATCTTGTAAGTTGTAAATTATAA
Organism: Cunninghamia lanceolata; assembly: GCA_027924645.1. Classification (NCBI taxonomy): domain Eukaryota; kingdom Viridiplantae; phylum Streptophyta; class Pinopsida; order Cupressales; family Cupressaceae; genus Cunninghamia; species Cunninghamia lanceolata. Next base: position 12,014,025 of record BSBN01000917.1, on the reverse strand, counting down.
TCTTCTCTAAAGATATCTAGCTAGAAGATTACAAAGACTAGCATAGAAGGAAGTTTGTGAAAAATAATTGTAATAAAGGTTTAATATTTAGTCTATGCCATTTAAAGTTTAATCTTCTTTGCCATTTAAGGTTTAGTCTTTGCTTGCACCTTTTTTTTTATCATTTCTATTTAATATCCCATGAGATCAAAAGGGAATGCCCTCACAATCTTGACAGAGCTTAAAGTGTAGAGAAGTTGTACCTACTCCTATCAATTGGCCTTAATTACTTACATGATTTGATTATAAGGCCCACCTAATCATATAGCCCAACATATTTCCCAAAGGTAAAGCTTTCAGTGTGCATCCTTTAGAATCATAAGGAACAATTTGGAGTATCAACAAGGTGAAGTAGAACTCTACTAGCTCAAACCCCTTAGTGGACCAACTTAATAGTGTTGGGAAAGATTGATGCAAGTTCAATTCCTTTAATGCTCTTAAATTCAAAAGTAAACATGTTCTAATAATTCTCCAATTCCATCATGATATGTTTAAGTGCATAACAAATGTCTTTGAATACCATAACATAACATGTCACACAAACATATGCTAGGTTGGCTCACAATGGTTAGAATAAAAGGGTAGGAAAGTTTAAATTTGAATGTAATGCCTTGGAATTTGGGAATCATTCCAACACTCATCGAAATTGACTTGGATTGATTCCATGCCACTTGAAAATGATCAAAAGAGATGAGGTGCTAATTTTGAGGTGGGGAATGAATATCTAGGAGTTAGTGCAAATGGGGTTGAAATACAGATAAATAGGGATGAATGCTAGCTAATGTATGGGGATTAGTCCAAACGAGGGTGAAATGAAGATGGATCAGTATCAGTCCATGAGCCAATCCCAGCACAAGAGTATGCCACTTGTCAATATGTTATTGCATAAACACATTCCCATCAAGGTGGGCACAAAACTAAATAGGAAATGACATAGGTATATGCTAATTTCACCATAACAATATGTATATGTATGCATACACAAGTACATATGTACATAGCGAAATGAAGATGGATTGGGCTATGATCTAAACCTAGCACAAGAGTATGCCACTTGTTGATATGCTATTAGATTAAGACATTCCATCAAGATGGGTACAAAACTAAATGAAAAATGGCATAGATATATATATACATATTTAGCCTATAGGCATGTGAACATTATAGTGCTCGGTATTGTCTCATGCCGTAAAAAAATTAATGCGGAAATTTTTTCTGAAGTCATTAGTTGTTCCTATCTACGTATTCCTTGAACCTCCTATGGGTGCAAGTGCTAGTATATGTACACGGTGAAACCCTATAGTCATAGTCATAGGGTACTTAACTCCATGCAAAACACCCAAATTCATTCAAGATGCAAGCTGTTAAGTCTGCAGCATGGGACGTGGGGTTGTGTTAAGGCCGTAGGAATTTCAATGCAACATATACTTGGATTCATGACGCATTAAATGTTCAAGCTGAAAGTCTGTAGCTGTCACGCTACTTTTTTTATTAATATTCTGGCAAGAGCGTCCGGAGGAAAGCAACACATAATTAAACAGACACATATAATTAAAGCGTTATTGGGCTTTAATTATGGGCCTACGACACAGTAGCGGCTATCGGCATGAGCAGAGTAGTTAAGCCATTGAGTATGTATTACCTACTCATGTCAGTATCAATAAGACTCTTGAATTGTAGGTAGATTGATTTACAAGTTTGCACCACACTGGAAAACACAAACAAGAAACAAATACCAATCTATGAGGTAAAGGACAATACCTCCAAGGGAGGTCCAACCATATCCTTGTATCGAGTACATACACAAGTACCAATGGCAAGACTACTCAAATCACATAGGGATTCTAATGACCTCTATGAATTTGAATGCCATTAGCGTAGATAAGCTACACTATGACAATCAATACAAAGAGAAACCCCACTCTATGTACATTCTACTTGAATTTCACTCAATTTAATGGTCAAACAATCAATAGCAATTTTATATTTGATGTACATCAAAAGTTGATAAATAATTGTCTTATTTTTATTGACTAAAATTTACTTTTAACCATTGAACTGAGTGATGTTTAAGAATAACTATTTATATATCATAATGTTGCAATGCAAAGAGTCCTAGTATGATGACATGCAATGGTGACAATGTAATCTGTCTAATCTGATAAGATAATTATAACATTAGCCTTAATTTTGCACAAGACAAAATTCATGTGCACAAGAACCCTCTTAAAAGAAGCAAAGAGGTATCTGTACTCACAAAATGCCACCATTATTGCATAATGTTTAAAATTCAAATGGAAATGGAAATTGTGGCTATAGTGGTTGATCCAAAGATAAGTCATAAATTCTTCTTACTTTCATGAAGATAGCTAAACTTTACTTTGACACTAGATACTGCTAAGAGGACTACAAATTTCATGATTTTTTTTTGCTATAATACTTTTTGGTGCCCACTTATTGCAAACATTGGCCATGGTTTTACTCTTTTAAGTTCATTGTTAAAAAATTGAGACTGGAGAAGTATTTCTTGTTAGAAAGAAGAGCATAATCTAGGTGATCAACAAGTTTGTAAGATCAACTACATCACACAATGAATAAAATAGCATATCATCTAATTCATTTTTGTGATGTCGCCTTTTCAAAACTAAATAATTAAGTAAACTCTAGGGTATTATTTTATTTTTCATAGGAAAATAATTGTAAGAAAATAATATTAATAAGTTGGTCCTTATATTATTTTAAAACATTATAAAGGACAACTTAATTATTATTATTTTAAGTAGATAAGTGGGGCCGTCTAAATGGGGCAAATGAGGCCATTTGTAACTCCTAGGAATATTTTAATTATTTCTCCATCTTTAGGAGTGGGAGTTATAGTCTAAAATTATGGGGAATCTCTTGAGGGGAGTTACAAGCTAAATATAGTCTAGAATATCTCAAGAAAGAAAATATGCTAAATGATGGTATTGGAGGGGAAAAAAGGAAATAAAAAAATAATTACGCCGAGAGGTGTTCCTACAGTCACATCAAAGGTGGAGTTGAAGAGCACAAAGATTCCAAGATTCTGTGTAATTTTATAAGATTCCAATAAAAAAGATTCTAAAAAAGTAAAATTAATGCTGTCTCAAGAGCGCTCTTTCAATTTATGGCATTTGTTACATACTCTCCAAAAAGAACAAAAAATAAAATATGTTCTTTGGTTTTTAGCACAAAAATTAAAACAGAAAAATCCCTTACATACTCTTCAAAAACAACAAAAAATAAAATATGTTCTCTGTTTTTTCAGCACAAAAAATTAAAAAAGAAAAACCTTTGTTTTATGTAAATATAGATTCTTAATAGATTTCTGTACTAAATTGTTTATATAAATTTTGTAAATACAAACTGTAATTTGTTTTTTATTGCACCTTAGAAATATTAATTATTTTGTGTTGTAGCATATCTCTATCAAAAACTTCTAGATTTGACAAGATCAAAAATAAAAGATTCTGGGTTTTATCTAGAATCTAAAAACAATTGTAGGGAATTAATGATCCTCCCCCCTCACCCCCCCCCCCCCCCCCCCCGGTTTTTTTTTTTTTCTGAAAGGAAGTCCTAGCTCTTCCAAAAGGATAAATCACAGACAATCCTTTACTCCTTCTAACTTTAGAAATCCTGTATGCTTGGAAAATGAACTTATCTGCAACATTTTATATATATATATATATATATATATATATATATATATTACTTTGAAGATTGGAGAGAATGACATATTCAGATCTTCTTTAGCATATCTGTAGAACTTCTTCCCTCAAACCTGCAATAAATAATAGGGAAAAAACAAAAAGAAAAAAAAAATTGAAACTAGAAAATCATTTCTTTCTAATCCATAAATCTTATCCTTAAAAGTAGCTAATAATTTCTTATTTGGTGGATTGATTTATTATAACATGCCTTTTCTAATTAATTAAGAGTGAGTGATACATTTAAATTTATATTTAAAAATAATTTTTTTAAAAGATCTCAATATGCAATCATATCCCTAAATTTTAGTTTATGGATTGTTTAATTAGAGGATGAATTATTATGAGTGCTTTTTTAAATAATTTTTATTTAATGAAAACATTATTAGGGGTAAGTCACCATTGGGAACAAGTGATATGAGTGTTGGTTGATGTAATAAATTTATTGTTATTTACTTTTAATTAAAATTATTAGTTATTTAATATAACAAAAATATATAATCTTGGATGATATTTAATTTCATTTTTGTTTTTCTATGCAAGCCCTTATATATGGTTGATTTTATTATGTTATTATTAAGTAAAGAGGTATTTAATTAATTATTTATTAAATTAAAGTTAGATGCTTAGTTAAAACTTATAATTAAATTTGAGTTTAACTTTTTAATTAAATTTAACTTTAATTTTTTGCCTAATCACTCCAAGATGTCAAATGACATTTTAAATTTATTTTTTATTTTGGAGTTGTTAATGTGGTCTTTAATGATGGGTGTTGTTAAATATATTTTTTATTTTATATACCTAGGAATATCAAAGGGTCCAAAAGCTGGAAATAGAGGAAAAATGCTTCTATTGCCTCAATTGCCATATTCATTGGCATTCAAAAGATAATTTCCCCAAGAAAAGAGATGCAAGTACAAATCCAAGGTAGAACTCAGAAGGGATGACTGGGTCGTAGCATGGCACCCCCACAAATATTGAAACGTGAGACTCCCTAACTCAAGAGGCCCATCCACCTTGGGAAGAAAAAGATGAAGATGGTACGCATGACATGGGCCTAACTAGACTAGAAAACATGGAGAATTCATCCCATACACATAATAACATTATGGATCCGGTCTTGTCATTCGTTAAACCCCATGCCAACACATCCAAACCAATATCCAACAAGAATCTAGATCGATTAGAGAATAGGGTAGCTAAGTAATCGACAGAGGGTCTTGGCACAAAAAACAATGACCATGATGATAGGGAAAATGCCAGAGATAGGAAACCACATCTTAAACATGAAAATATCAGACTATCTCATGGGCACCCAAGGCAGGGTGCCAAAAGTATCATCGGCCCAAAAAAATTAGGGGGTTGACTATCTCGCCTTTAGCATTCCAACATGCCAAAGACATCGACGAGATTCAACTCTTTTGTATCCTAGCCGGTCCAAATCTGCAAAATTGCTATGTATTTAGGGTTAGTACACTATAAGGACTATCTAACTTAGAAGGACAATGAAATCCTCCCAGTTTTGAATACAAAATCACATGCTTCATTTGGGTTCTGAGTTCTTGGAAAATCAAAAAAGGAAGGCATTTCGAGTCCATCAGTTCATGCAAATTTTGGGGCATGCATTATGACTGTCGGGCACGCCGAAGCTAGTTTAGTCTAGTTTTAAGCTAAGTCTCTCTTTACCATCAAACACATATATCAAGGAGGCCATCATCTCCTCTTACATGGGCTCCATACAAGATTCATGATCCTTTAAAGAATGATCTTCCTTCACATATCTATATTTATCATGAGTACAAGAGAAAAAAATACACAATAGAAATTTGGTTAGTTATATCTTTCAATCGATTTATGTTGCCTTGTGGACCTCCTCAAGGGTGTAGTAAAAGTCTCTTTCTATTCTTTTTAGAACTATCATCTAAACCTTTGTCTTCCTCTACATTCTCATATCCATTAACATTTTAGGGGGGGCACACCAGATGCTATGTTATGTTTTTTTGAGAAAAACAAGACCAATTTGTGTGCTCCCCCTTTTTGAACCCCTTAATCTCAACCATTTTTAGAAAAAAAATAGTAGTTTACAAACTAGATTCGGAGCACTACGATTCTTGTTTTTTGTTCCATCTTCAAATTTTAAGTGTAGCTATCTTCAATTTCTCATCCAACATCAATGTTTCCTAATTTCATAAAAAAGGTGGCATCTTAAGACCCCATTTTGTTCCATCACCTTTGTGCACTTACCCGTATATTGAATATCTTTGTCTGTAGATTGGCAGTTTGTAGTTGTTATGTTTCAAGTTTGAGACTCCGGTGTGAAGATTTGAGTGAGTTCTATTCACCAGAGTAAAAACTATTTTTCTAAATATTCAATGATGACAAGGAGAATGTATTCTGCTCCTCATTTCTCTACATTTAAGTTTTACAGTCTGCGGTTCTGGAGTTAAGTTTGTAATGATGTTATGTGCCTTCATTTCAAATGGTTCATGATTTGGTGCTCCGCAAGCGATCTTTACTTTATGACAGTGGTTGACAGTAATGTTTAAGTGTTTTGATTTGAAGAATCTTCTAGATAGAGTGTTTGGGGGTTATGCAGAAGTTTTTGGTGATTGTAACATGCTTGTGGATGTCTCTATATCATGTTCCTGTATTTTTATTGGTCCGGAAAGTGTAATCTGGATTGTGCATGAAACGTGTTCCTAAAGGTCTTGGTGTTAACACCAATTTTAGCCGACTTGGTCGTTGTCACTACTTGCGATTATGCTTTGGAGTTTCTGAGGGCATTTGTAGCGTGGAAGATTGGATTTGAGTTCCAGATAATGCGTGGTGTGGTTCGAATTTATTTCTTCTCCTTCACAAATTTGTTTATGTCCAAACCTATTCTATTGTATGTGTGTATGCCGACCTTGGAGAATGTTCCAATGGTTGATGATTGTAATGCTGACCTTGATGTACATTCCAATGTTGATGAATTGTATAAATACTTGTAATGAAGTCTTGAATAAACGATTTATTGTGAAGATGCGAAGATAAGTGTGAAGTGAAAAAGTAGAGCAAAGCAGAGGTGATTTATTGCGCTTCAATGGAACTGAACCTTGGCATAGTGTAGATGCTACTATCTCAGTTCACCAACTTTTGGCAGTGAGCCCCTTCTCTTCGTAGTGAGCCGCTTCTTTTGCAGTGAGCCTCCAGGTAGTGAGCCTTGTAAAATTTGATATATCATTTATATTGTGAGCTAACACTCACCGTGATTTTTCCCTTATTGGGTTTTCCACGTAAAATCTGGCATCTTATGTGTTAAATGTGTGGATGTGTTTAAGTTTCTAATCTCACGTTTTCATGGTCAAATTACAATATCAGTGATTAAGTGGTTGATGTGTTAATGGTTTTAAAGTTTTGGTTACAACTAATTCACCCCCCGTCTCGATTGTCTTGCACATTTCAACATACACTTCTCTTCACATGACCCCTAGCGACAAAGCAAACTAGTGTCAAAGTCATGTTTCTTGTGTGTTTTTTCCATGTTTGTTTGTTTGATGTATTGTTTGAAATTGTAATATCTTAATGATTCCATGTGTTTTGTGTGTCTTCATCATGTTTTCCATGTATACTTTATGCCTTATGTGTATGCTTTGTGTCAGACTTGTATGCATTGTGTATGACATGTATTACCTTTGTGTATTATGTGTCTCTTGCATGTATTCCTTATATATTCTTGTAGTACTCCATGTATGTGTGAATTATGTTACAATTCCTTGTATGTTTACAACCTTAGAATCCTAAGCTTGGGGGATACTATAGTCCACAACTTGGTGGAATTCTTTGGCTTCTATGTTTTCATGTTGGAAATCTCTTTTCTCCTTACTTTAGTGTGAGTACTAACATAAGTTCGTACCCACACTAAAGTGGGGGCTAAATGATATGGAGTAAAATGTTTACCCTTGCTTATTTGGACCTATTTTGACACCTAGTGGAACAATAAACAATTAATTCTTGATCCTGATAAATAAACCCCAACAAATAAACATAGGGCTAGTCTAAGCTCACCCTATTAAGCACTTGCCAAAAGTTGTGGGGGCTAAAGGACATGACACCTAGTGCCCTAGGCCCAGATGTTATCCTCGACCTTAATTTGGTGGTGTCGACTTAGAACACCTCTTTGGTTTACCCTTGTCGGTCTCAATTGGTTTTATTCACCAATAGTGAGTGGGAATTCATATAAGAATGATTCTTATTATTCATTTCACCTCTTTGGTTTACCCTTGTTGGTCTCAATTGGTTTTATTCACCAATAGTGAGTGGGAATTCATATAAGAATGATTCTTATTATTCATTTCACACTTAGAATGTTAGAAGGACTGACCTTATGCTTTAGTGAATTGCTCTCCTATGCTCAAGTATTATTCATCATTGGAATAGCTCTTTGTATGTGGATGTTATGATGCTTGTTTGCAAGTCTTGAAGGAAGTTCAAGTCTTCATTCTCTATCTCCTTATTGGTGCATGGTCTTGAATCGCCTACTCTAACTAGGGTTTCATATCTTGTTGTAACATTTACCATTTATATTCATTCTTTCATCATTTATAGAAGATCTTGTCTCTGCCCTCCTAGGGAACACACTCTTTGATCTCTAATCATTGTTGTAGTGGAGGTGGAAACACAACATGAGGTTTGACTAAGGCAAGCCCCTATAAACAACAAAACCCTTTTCCTTCTTATTTGTGTGTAGGTCACATTCGAAGGAGTCAGACGATAACAAGTGGTAGGAAGTGAGAAGGTAAACAGGTGAAGTCACCTAGATCAAAACATTTGCCAAACCCTAATTTGGGTCTAGGATGCCCAGCACCTTAGTTCCTCTATGCTCTAAAACCTAGAGGTTACAGTTCTTCTAGATGTCCCCTGATATCTGCTATAGTCTTAGTTTCTCTATAATAGTTTCTGTTGGTCTACTATTCACTAATCTTTCTCAATTAGGGTTTCCTACTTTACTCTAGTTTGATTGGTTAGATTTGGTTAACACTCTTTTATACAACAAACGGACAAAACCCCTATAGTTTGGCTTTCCTTCCAAAGTAGAAGCCAAGCTCGATTTGTGTTCCAATGTTGATAGTACATGGCTTGGCCTAGTTTAGCCTAGTTTTAAGCTAAGTCTCTCTTTTCCATCAAACACATATATCAAGGCCGTCATCTCCTCTTACATGGCCTCCATACAAGATTCATGATCCTTTAAAGAATGATCTTCCTTCACATATCTATATTTATCATTAGTACAAGAGAACAAAATACACAATAGAAATTTGGTTAGTTATATCTTTCAATTGATTTATGTTGCCTTGTGGACCTCCTCAAGGGTGTAGTAAAAGTCTCTTACTATTCTTTTTAGAACTATCATCTAAACCTTTGTCTTCCTCTACATCGTCATGTCCAATTTGTTGTTCTTCCACATATGCATCTTCCTATTTCTCAATTTTAGTCTCTAAATGCACTCCCTTCTTTTCTTTTTCTTTTGGTTGTCCATGATCATAAATAACTCCAAGTTCCCTAAAAACTTCATCTCTATAATAAACCATTTTCAAATTTAGAGGATTTCAAAGATCATAACCCTTAACATTCTTGCCATGTATAATGAAAATACATTTTTCAACTTTAAAACCTAACTTAAATCATTTTTCTTTAAGCATGTGAATAAAAACCTTATAAGAAAAGATTCCAATGTGTGAAATGAAGGGCTTCTTACATGTTCATGCTTCATATGGTGTCTTATCAACTAGAGAAGAATAGTAAGATATATTAACAAATAGCAAGCAATAGTGACAACGTCAACCCAAAAACACTAATTCAATTGAGCACTAATCAACATGTTTTTAGCTCTATCCATTAATGACATGTTCATAATTTTCCATTCATAAAACTTATCAAAAACTTTGTTTATCTTCACTCAACACTTGAGCCAAATCTAGGTGCACTTTTAAGGGGGCTTTTCCACCAACTAATTATGCCCAATCATTGAAAAAGTGGTAGAAGTCTAAGTGAACTCTGTATACCTAAAAAGTGACACAGAAAGAACCTAAGTACACATTTCAATTAGCATAACCATTAGTGATATACATTGCTAGGTCTATGAGAGAGGTTTCATGCATAAAGTGGGGTGTTTTGTAAGGGTCGAGCCATCCGGAATATCCTCTAACACACTTTATAAGTGGCTAAACCATTATCATCTCTACCATGCCATCTCAGTCAATCTATAAGCAAAAAATAGTCTAAAGCATGCAAAGAAAATATTTAGCACCCACATAAGAAGACTATTCATCATTCAAACTCATAAAACATACTTCCTTAATGATTATCAACAAAAATAAGGATTTCTTTCTTCTATTTTATAGACATATGAGAAGATTTCAATCTTCTATGACAAGGTTTCAACATCTTCAAATAGAAAATAAAGCCAGGTATCTTCAAAGGTAAGATTAATGATAGTTTGGTAGGGATGTTTGACCTATTAAAAAATGAAAATAATGTTCTTAAGTGTATATACCAATACTTTGATACTGTAAGTCTAATTAGTTATAGAATACTCCTATCAAGTTAAGGACACCATATGACATCCTAGGGTGTTTTATCATGCCTTCATTCAAAGGTTCAACCATGGATTTTTCAACTTCATCAAAACCCTAAGCAATGTTTCTAATGGTGTTATTGGATCAGAGGAATAAGGTTTCAAATTATGATGGTTGTCATATCATCATGGTTAGGGTTTCAGTATTCATCAAAGGATTCACTAGTTTTAAAGCAAAAATTGCCTCAAACTCTCAGGCCACTCATGTGCATCTTGTTACTTTTAACAATGCCCATATCCAACAATGACTATTTCTAGAGTTCTATTATGTGCGATGGCTAAGGACCGAGTTTTAGGCCACTTTAGCTGTATTTCATTAGTTGTTTTAGGATATATTTGCTTTAATGTTGTTTTCTTTCTATTTTTTTGCAACATGTGGATATGTTTGCTTTAAAGTGATTATTTATGAAATATTTTATTCTTGTTCTTAAATCCTTGAAAGCTATTCTTTGTCTACTATAAATAAGTGTTTTTAGGACATAAACACATAATGATAATTGAAGTTAAGTTTATGCCACATAGATTGTTATTCAAGCTTTTAATCTAAGTTTTATTGTGTTCTTGTGTAAGGTTTTCATGAGTGGATTATAGTAAGGAATTGTGTTAAATTTTATATTGACACTTGTCTTTCATCTTAGCAAGTAACTTTGTGTACTTTTAAGGGTTTACTTTCTTTAAATCTTACATTGTCCTTTCATTGTTAGCATTAGTTTGTGTATGCCTCTAATTTATGTGGATCTATTGATCTCAACTTTTAATCAATTAGTAAGCATTTATTTTAAAACTTTATTCATTAAAAAATCTTGTTTGTAAGATAATACTTTTCAAGCATATGCTCTCAACCTCCAAGCTCAAAAAAGGTAAAGCTTAAATTTATGAAAAAATAGTATAATGGAAGAGGTCGACATAGATACATTCTAGAGATTGCAATGGAAGGTCAAATTTACTGTTAATTATTTTCTTTAATGCACAATTTCATTGAGAATTGTATATAATATACTTACTATTAATTTTTATTAAAATATTTAAATTTAGGAATAGTGTTTAGTAACCGACTAATTTGAAGAGAAGTTATCCTCCTGTATTATTTTATTTTATTTTATAATATATAATTAAATCACTAACAGACATTAATCATTAATCAGATAAGTTCGGCACATATATTCAATGGCTGCGTAAGCTCAGTGAAAGAAGATCAGATATGGGACCTCATAAATGATGCACAAAATGAAAAATTGGAGATGGTATTTCCGCGCGGTCGAAAATTCTAACATTCGACGCAGCAGCAAACCATACATTTACGACTTGAATACGCCTTCTTCTTACATGTAACCCTAGAATACGTCTTTTACTTTTTCATCTCCATACCAGCTGCTTTTCCATTTGGGTCCAGTAGGTCCATCCTCCCCCGAAATCTCAGCCGGCAATTTAATAAACCCCAACAAGTTTGAATTGGCATATTTGATCTTGGGTCCCCATTTCCTTCCATAATTCAACCACGCCGCCTCCGAAACTTTTTCACTGCTCTCTAATGCCTGGAGATACTCTGCAGCCACAATTGTATACTTCATGCTCGTATCCAGAAACTGCGCACTTTTCTCTGAGTAATTGGCGATGCCCACTCCAAGTTTTTGGCTCCCTTGAACAACCACACCTGCCCTAGAAAAGTTGGCATGCCCATTTTTGGACGAATAAACCACGGCTTTCTTACTCCCCTCCATGTATTCCAAATCCCCAGCTTTAATCCACCGTCCTCCACTGTGCTGAGACAAGTAAATACCCCACAACTCCCCTGTGAAGTTGTTTATACGCAACGTCACGTGTTCCCAATCACCCACGTGCTCTCCAATTTTACCCAACGGTATTGAAACTGCACCTAGTAACAGCAGAGTGCCCGGGCCGTTGAAAGGGTAAAACAGCCACATTACAACATCTGTGAATGTCCCTCCTAGAACTGTTTTCACATGTATATACGCCTCTGCACTTTCTAAATCTCCACGCCTCACCATTTTTGCTTTGGCAGAGTCTTTAGGCAGGTTAATCCAGTACTCACCATCCGCTGAGCCGCCTTGTGGGAGGTTGGAACCGTCCTCTAAAATTGCCTCTGGTGTGGATGAGCCTCTCTTGTATAATAATGCCCCATTTTTGAAAAACCAAGGAACTGATGAGGGGAAGTAAATCTCCTTGGGATGGGAAAACACAGTTGGGCCATACTTGCCTATTATGGAATGCACTTCTTCCAGACTTGGCATTCCCGTCAGTGGGGAATTCAAGTTTAGTAGACAAGCCACCGAAGACTCTGAGATTTCATTTTGGCTACTTGTTGTGCAATAAAACGTCCCTGCAAATACCCCATTTGCTTGCTTTTCTGGATCTGGCATGTTACTCCACACTTGGATTGAAGCGCCGTCTTTTTTCTCATTCCAGATGCTGACGTCAGTCTTGGAAACTCCAGTTAGGTCTGATCGAACGCATCTGACCTGTTCCAAAGATGGTTTCTCCGGAACGTTTGTGACCAGGTAGCCCAGAGCTTTATACCCTTGAGGAGCAATTGGTCTCCAGAAGATGCCATTTCCCCCCTTTTTACCTTTCTCTGACTTGCTACTCCACACCAACGAGTAGTCCAACGGTTTTACTAGTGGGGGAAGGGATGAGATTGAGGACCCTTTTTCATTAATGTCCTTCGCCACAACAACCCAACCTTGGAGGGAATCAGTGTTAGACTCACAGTGATGACCCAGAATACAACAACCAGGAGGAATGTCAATGGGCTTGTAGAATGTAGCCCCTATCTTATTACTGCCCCCGGTGTAACTCCATATCTTTTCTAACGCTGAAACATGACGCACTTCAATTTCTCCGAGCGAAATCCTCCCCGTTGCAAATCCTGAATCTGCAAAAAAAAATCATTTGATCCACGATGAGAACTTATATGCACGGCAAAAGCTTAAAGATATGAACAGAAATCTCAGTTCTAGCAGGCCTGAGTACTTTTGTAAAATATTATTAAGGTCTGTCTGTATTAGACGTTTACTTATTCGATACAACCACTAAACACCTGGTTCTCTAAACTATTGAAGACCTAACTTGATTATTGAAAAGACCAATTCATTCACATGGCTTATCAGAATCAGAAATTAAAGGAAGGGGTTATCTCAGAAAATATGACAAACAACTGGGGGAATTACCAGTAGGCCATGAAAGCGGAACGGCAGGCGGTTGCGCCATATATTGATTTTTCAAGTCACGCTAAAAAAACGAACAAAATGATAGGAATGTCTTCTCTGTAGAATGTTTCCTTACCTGTCCGATCTCCGTGTACATCGTGATCCAATTTATAGACGCCAAGAACACTGTGGATGGCGGGTATTACGAGAAGTAAAAACCACAACGCCTCTTTTTACATTGACTACTTCCTTTTGTAAATCGAAGGCAGATAAGATACAGCTAGAGCCAAAAATTTGTACAGCTTTTACATGTGTTTTAATTTGTCTTGCGCCAAACAATTTTTAAAAAATTACGAGGATTTTTATTTATGCACATGATTAAACCACGAGAAATAGAATCTGTTATTCAAACTTTGAGCGAATTCAATTATCGGCGCATCTTCCAACGCACCTCTATATATATATATATAACTTATACTTCTTCTAAGGTAATCTATAATATAGATATATTCCTTTTTCTAAGGTTTGGTTCCCCTGTAAGAGACATATGTGATAGAAAACCATTGGTTGGTAGATGCATGTGCAATCAACTCATGTGGTAACTACCATGTGGTCCTAGTTGGTAGGGATGGTGGGGTTGCTAATGTTTTTATTCTAATTTGTGTGCTCATAAGTTTATTTTGATCAAATTTCTAGATAAAATACCCTTTTTTTTGCATGTATCCCTATAATACATCTTTTACTTTTTCATCTCCATACTAGTCACATTTCCAATTGGCTTTTATAATTGTCCCGCTTTCATGGCCTAGTTAACCAATAAGCTTTTATATTTGAGCCGGAAAATTATCTCACGCCTAAAAAAATTCACAGTTGTTCTTATGAACTTATTGCTTGAACCTCCAATGAGTGCAAGTGCTATGTAATAATTCCCTGGGTTGTTTGTCATATTTTGTTGGTAACTAAACAAAGGGGTTATCTCACAAAATATGAGAAGCAACCGGGGTAATTAATAGTAGGCCATGAAAGCGGGACAGCAGATGGCGGAAGTAATTGCGGCATACATTGAATTTCTCAAAGGCACGCTAAAAATGAAATAAATGATATTAATGTCTTCTTTATAGACTGTGTCCTGACTCCTTACAGGCCTGTTCTACGTTTACATCGTGATTAATTTATAGACGCCGACAAAAGTGTGGATGTTCGAAGTAAAAACCCCGACGAGATTTTCTTTCTGAAAATGGAAGCCAGATAAGATACAGCTAGAGTTAGGGCTCCACTTTTCTCCTTCAAAATTTTGTATAGCTTTCACATGTTCTTTATCTTGCAAATTTTTTTTTTTTTTTTTAATTAGGAAGAATTTTATTTATGCACTTGATTAAACCACTAGAAATAGAATCTGTTCTTCAAAGCGACTCAATTATCCGCACATCTTCCAACGCATCTAGGTACATCTGTTCTTATGACTAATATATTTATATTTAAAAAATATATCTACAGTATGTTGAGAGATATCTTCCAATTTATTTTTATTTTTATTTTTTATTTTTTAGAAATTACAGGCAGCTAGAATGCAAGCGTTTCATTTCCCATTTACATATATTTCTTATTCTTATCGTTTATAAATTACTTGCATTTAGAATATTTACATTTTAGTTTAAAATAGTACAAGCATCTTATAAATTACTCACATTAGAATATTTGCAAGCATCTTATAAATTACTCACATTAGAATATTTGCATTTTGGTTTAAAATAGAAAAAGCATCTTTGAGACTGGTGGCACATTTAGTGGTGTATTCATTGTCGAGTTTTATTATGATCCTCTATCTTAATAATCTAATGCATATAAATCTTTTTTATTTTTTTTAAATTTTTTAGATTGGAATCTTATAAAATTACACGGAATCTTGGAATCTTTCAGCTCTTCAACTCTACCCTACTGTGAATGTAAAAGGCGTTCCTACAGTCACAGTAGGGGTGGAGTTGAAGAGCACAAAGATTCTAAGATTCAGTGTAATTTTATAAGATTCCAATGGAAAAAAACAAAAAAATAAGATTCTGAAAAAGTAAAATTAATGTTGTCTGGAGAACGCTCTTTCAATTTGTGGCATTTGTTACATAAAAAGAACAAAAATTAAAATATGTTCTTTGGTTTTTAGCACAAAAATTAAAACAGAAAAATCCCTTACATACTCTTCAAAAACAACAAAAAAAAAAATATGTTCTCTGTTTTTTCAAAAAATTAAAACATAAAAACCTTTGGTTTATGTAAATATAATTTTTTAATAAATTTCTGTAGTAAATTGTTGATATAAATTTTGTAAATACAAACTCTAATTTTTTTTTTTATTGTACCTTAGAAATATTAATTATCTTGTGTTGTAGCATATGTGTATCAAAAACTTCTAGATTTGACAAGATCAAAAATAAAAGATTCTAGGTTTTATCTAGAATCTAAAAACAATTGTAGGGAACTAATGATCCTCCCCCCCCCCTTTTTTTCTGAGAGGAAGCCCTAGCTCTTCCAAAAGGATAAATCACAAACAATCCATTACTCCTAACTTTAGAAATCATGTATGTTTGGAAAATGAACTCATCTACAACATAATATATATAAAGTTAATAAATAAATAAATTTTACTTTGAAGATTGGAGAGAATGGCATATTCAAATCTTCTTTAGCATCTATGTAGAGTTTCTTCCCTCAAACCTGCAATAAAGAATTGGAAAAAAAAAAAAAAAAAAAAATTGAAATGATACAATTTAAGAATAAATTTATTTTAATAAGTTCTAGAAAATTATTTCTTTCTAATCCATAAATCTTATCCTTAAAATTAGTTAATAATTTCTCATTTGGTGGATTGATTTATTATAACATGCCTTTTTTAATTAATTAAGAGTGAGTGATACATTTAAATTTATATTTAAAAATGATTTTTTTAAAAAATCTCAATATGCAATCATATCCCTAAATTTTAGTTTATGGATTGTTTAATTAGAGGATGAATTATTATGAGTGCTTTTTAAAATAATTTTAAATAATTTTTATTTAATGAAAACACTATCATAAGTCGCCATTGGGAACAAATGATATGAGTGTTGGTTGATGTAATAAATTTATTGTTATTTATTTTTAATTAAAATTATTAGTTATTTAATATAACAAATATATATATTCTTGGATGATATTTAATTTCATTTTTTGTTTTTCTATGCAAGCCCTTATATATGGTTGATTTTATTCTGTTATTATTAAGTAAAGAGGTATTTAATTAATTATTTATTAAATTAAAGCTAGATGCTTAGTTAAAACTTATAATTAAATTTAACTTTAATTTTTTGCCTAATCACTCCAAGATGTCAAATGATATTTTGAATTTATTTTTTATTTTGGAGTTGTTAATGAGGTCTTTAATGATGGGTGTTGTTAAATATATTTTTTATTTATATACTCAGGGATATCAAAGGGTCCAAAAGCTGGAAATAGAGGAAAAATGCTTCTATTGCCTCAATTGCCATATTCATTGGCATTCAAAAGATATTTTCCCCAAGAAAAGAGATGCAGGTACAAATCCAAGGTAGAACTCAGAAGGGATGACTGGGTCACAGCATGGTACCCCCACGAATATTGGAATGTGAGATTCCCTAATTCAAGAGGCCCATACACCTTGAGAAGAAAAAGATGAAGATGGTACACATGACATGGGCCTAGCTGGAATAGCAAACATGGAGAATCCATCCCATACACAGAATAACATTATGGATCTAGTCTTGTCATTTGTTAAACCCTAGGCCGCCACATCCAAACCAATATCCAACAAGAATCTAGATCGATCAGAGAATAGGGTAGCTAATCAATCGACAGAGGGTCTTGGCACGAAAAACAATGACCATGATGACAGGGAAAATGTCAGAGATAGGAAACCACATCTTAAACATGAAAATATCAGACTTTCTCATGGGCACCCAAGGCGGGCTGCCAAAAGTATCATTGGCCCAAAAAAAGTAGGGGGTTGACTATCCCTTCTTTGGCATTCCAATACGCCAAAGACAACGATGAGATTCAACTCTTTTGTATCCTAGCCGGTCCAGTTCCACAAAATTGCTATGTATTTAGGGTTAGTACACTACAAGGAATATCTAACTTAGAAGGACAATGCAATCCTCCCAGTTTTGAATACAGAGTCACATGCTTCATTTGAATTCTGAGTTCTTGGAAAATCGAAAAAGGAAGGCATTTCGAGTCCATTAGTTCATGCAAATTTTGTGGCATGCATTATGACTGTCAGGCACGCCGAAGCTAGAAGACATAAGAAAACTGCAGAATAGATATGAGGAATCAGAAATTAGATTTAGTATGAGGGTCAAAACAATCGATCTTCATAACCAGTCGAAGATTACTAAGGATTCTCTAGACAACTGATTTTCCTAAACATGCAACTCATTCCTAAAGGCATCATATCCTAATAAGATTGCGTGCCAAAATCTCATATGGGAACAACCGTATCAACGCTTTCTTTCTCTCTGTTTATATAGTAGAAGCTTTGGATGATGCAAGCCAAATTGGAGCAATGATGAATCAGATGAATATTGAGTGTGTTTGTAAATGCCAAGAGGGGGAAGAAGGTAATGATTCGAAGGAAGAAGTTGAACTAGAAGCTGAAGAAGAGGAAGGTGATGAGGGAAGCAAGGTCGAGGATGAAGGTGAATCTCCAATCGAGCAGATAAAGCACCTATTCAAGGCTGATTCTGATGAAACTGTGAATGCAATCTATAAGGTTATTGGGTCTAAAGTCTTCAATGGAGGCCATATCCACGATGGGGTCCTTTACGAAGGATTCTCGATGAATACTGTTCTTATTCTAGGGAGGAAGAACAATGGTAAGGTGATGGCAAACAATTACATCAAGGATCATATGTATCAAGCTGCGTCCATAGTGATTTCCAATTTCAACAAGCATCCCATTTATGGGCTCATGGTAGGAGTGTTTGACATGGTGGTGTCAATAGGGAGAATAGTGTAATGGGTTAGGCTCTGGCAGTCCTTAATGAAGGCATTCGTAACCACAACATGGAGACCTTTGCCTATATAATTGGTCAATACAGAAACCTTCTTTCTCCCACTCAGCTGGAACGTGCAATGCAACTGTCAGAGGTGCTAAGGACCCTTTGGTGCAAGTAACTAAATTTCCTTTATGTAACTACTATGTAGTCTGATATGTACTTGTTTTACATAATATTATAATATATTAGCTGTCATACTGGTAGCCACTTATCCATAAAAAAATATTATATTATATTTAATTATTATTATAATATTATATCTAATCTACATTATAATATTATATTATATAATTTTAATAATTCATATAATTATGTAATATAGTTAGAATTAGGCTTGCCGCTTGAGATGCTACTAGCATACCTATATTTAAAAAATATATCTAAAGTATGCTGAGAGATATCCTTCTCGAGGTGCCTATTTCCACCTATGTGAGGTAAATTGATGAAAAAATAGGTGCCTCAAGAAGGATATCTCTCAGCGTACTTTAGATATATTTTTTAAATATAGGTATGCTAGTAATTAATTACACCCTCAACAAATCTATAAAGGAAGGGAAAAAACCTCAAGAAAATATTCAACTTGATATTATCAGTTTCTCATATTCTCTAGAATACCTGTGTTTGATCCAATCCAAAGACAAAACCCCTTGAAGTTGCAGGATCCAAGGATAAAAACCCTTGAGGTCTTTTAGATTCAGGAATAAAAACTCTTGGACTCGAGTGGCTTCAACAACATTTCTAGCTTCATTGATTTTGAAGATTTTCTAGTTTGGAGGGTTTGATATTATAATATTTCTAGATTTTGGTTTTGGTGTGGTTTGTTTTAGAGTGGTTGCTTCAATTTTCAATTTGTGTGATTTTCTAGGCGATTCCATCTTTAAGTGTGGTGTGGACAATTAAATATTAGTTGTACTAGGCAATACCCCTTTCTCATTCTATAATATCAATCCATTGTTGCTAATCTTAATCTTAATTTGTGTTTGCATTTTTTATTGAAATTGTTCATTCCTTCTGTGTAATCTGTATTTGACTCATTGAGAATC
This sequence comes from Cunninghamia lanceolata, assembly GCA_027924645.1. NCBI lineage: Eukaryota > Viridiplantae > Streptophyta > Pinopsida > Cupressales > Cupressaceae > Cunninghamia > Cunninghamia lanceolata. Next base: position 11,994,372 of record BSBN01000917.1, on the reverse strand, counting down.
TATCATATGAAATTAAGTGGGATATATATATATTTAGAGGAGATCATATGAATACTACATGACTTTTAGGGTCATTTAGTTCTGTTTTGACTACTCCCCTTGATAGATGTAGATTGAACAACATTTAGGAGGGTGAATTAATTTCTGAAGGTTTAAAGGGTTGTACTAGATGAATTGCAGCCACTTCATTTAAGAGGCAATCAATGTAAATAGCTTTTTGTTGTTACCATTTGATGAATCATTGGCCTAGTACCATTCAAATTAGATCTTAACTATTGGTGGGGTCTACCATTTATTATATAGATTTGAGTGAGGTGACCGAATCAAATTTTAAGGGAATATCATTCATTAAGGATGTCATACCAAATTGGATCTCTATTTCCTTGCCGTGATTTATACATATAGCTTCCCATTTTTAGATTTACTCTACTGCACAAGTTTAGAAGGGAATTCTTACTGTTGTAGATGAACAATGATATTATTAGAGGTGTTATGATCTATGCTATCTTCCTACTGTACTTTATAATGCTAATTATATCATTCTAAATTGTATCAAGTGTAGAAGGGTTTAGATGATGATTGAAGTGGTTAATATTCACAAATGTTGTTATGTTGCTAATAAGAGCTCTATAAGTTGTATTCAATCCCATTGAAATCATTCTAGCTTTAGTCATCATTGTTGTTAAGGGTGAAGATTATTTATTGAACATAACAACTTTAGTTTGGGTGGAATCTATTCATAAAAGTTGAGTGATTTTATTGTGTCTTATGTGCGGCTCACCGCCATAACTAATTGTGTTTGTAATTAATCTCAGTCTTGGAAGTTTGGAAGGCATAGCCACCAAAGAGTAGGTTATTTATATTTCATGATTTGCATTCTTTTAGATCCGAGCAACTTGCTTCTAGAAAATAGTTTTCCCAACCACCATATGCTCTCACCTTGCCCACATTAGGATTTGGGTGATCAAAAAGTGTTAAGGCTTGCATTTGCAGAATTCAAAAAAATTAGTTGGGGACATTACAATTTTTAAACATTGGTCAAATAATATATGAATACTTGAATATTAATGTTTTTGTTAGTTATTACTAAATTCACTTGCAGGCAAAAGCCTCATATCAAAATCTTGGAATAAAGAACACCATGATTACACATACACGAGATTGGTGGTGTAAGCACTTCATCACCAATAACCATGCATGTTCCAAGAAACACTACCATGAGGAGAGTAAGGTGGATTTTATGATGTTTCTCAAAGAATGATTTGATTGTAGAACTCTAAAAATGTATCTCAAAAAGGACTTTCTAGATTGTATATTGAATTACTTATCTAAAGGTTGATGGTTGTGTAGAAGGCTCAATTTTGTATGTATGTGAAGTAATGAATACTACATAAAAGTCCCACTTGCACATAAACTAGATGAAGAATCATGTAAGTTAAAAATAGACAAAGAAAAAGGCATAGGAATAAAGAAATTAAAAAATATGTAGTTTTAGTATTCGTGTATATAGATACCATGTAAATATATTATTGAGTGTATTGTTAAAATATAAAATGCTAGTAATTATGAAAAAAATGTTGTGGCTGAGCTCGATCTGGAGGAAGAAGGGTTTTTTTGCACACAGGCAACAACTTCCAAGTAGAACAATGAATTTTGCTGGCACTACTCCTCTTCTTATAGGAGCAAATGCCATTCCATTAGGGGTTGACAAACCAAATCAAAAGCATGATCCAAGGTTTTTGAAATGGATGACTCTGCATTTCAAAGGTACAAAGGGGTTTGGCTAGTAGGGGCAAAACATTGCAGCAAGAAGACCATTTAGGGCACAAGAGAGTTTAAATCCAAGAGGAAGTAAACTTTTTAAGCTCCCCACCTAGTACAGTCATGGTAGGAGGGTTCATAGAATGAACTGTCTAGACCATGTAGCAAGAGTAAACACAACGGAAAAAACTCAAAGAAATAAAGCAAATGCATATTCAGTCATTCAGTATATCATAGAATTCAAATAGAGATCGGTCGACAACATGCAGGCTTACAATTAGGGCTCACATGCCTGATTACATACATGCGCAAGATAAAGCTTTGAAGCTCCTTAGCACAAGGTACGAACTATGAACTTATGTGTATGCTTACAACTTGACAACTACTTTCCTAAGGATCTATTACATCAATATATATTAGGTCTAGATCAATAGATTCCTCCACATCAGCCAAGGAAGATCACAAATTCCAAAGAAGAGATGTAACGTGTGAACACAGATAGGTCAGACCTAAATGCATAGAACACTTCCAAAAAATGAATGGAATGATATGTAAATCTCTTGGGAAAGTCAGCCACGAACCAAAGATCATTGAATGATGTGCCATTAGGTTCCAAAGATTTGGAAATGCTTCTGCAAGTTTCTCCTTCATCTAGTTGTCTGTGATTATCTAGATGCTCTATTCTGAGAAATAGTCAAACTTTTGATAGCAATATCTTTCCGGTATTGAAGTGTGGATCTTTGAATTCTGGATATGATGTAGATGAATGAATATAAATGCTAATCTAGCTCCACAAGATCTAAAAATGCTACTAGACCAAAATATAGAATCTACTTCTGACTGATCTACCTAAACTAAACTAGAAAATGAAAGGAAACAAACTGAGATGCAAACAAACTGAAATGCAAATGTTTTTGTTTCATGCAAGATTTCTCTTGAACCAGGGATGCTCCTGCATTAGACATCCAGGGTTATTGAGAAAGTGAGTCCCTCACTTTGCTGGGGCTAGGGGAGAACTAAGACAGTCCACCTCAGCCTGAGAAATCCATGATGAATCTTCTTCCAATCTACCTTTCCACTTCACAAGATATTCATTGTATTGTCTTCCTCTAGTGTTGCGGCCAACTCTACTATTCAAGATGTCTTCAATCTACTCCAGTGTTTGTTGTGGTAACTACTTCTTCAAGTCTTCTTCCATGCTGTCACTGAACTCTACTTCATGATACTAATATAAGTCTGCAGCATTGTTGAAAATAGGTGATATACCCAATGTCTCTAGTAATTCCACTTCATATGCATTTCCTAAATAAAATTTCCTGAGTATCCTACAAGGTCCAAACTTCTTCGTCTTCAACTTGTTATATGTCCCAACTAGAAATCTTTATTTTCTCAAGTACACCATCACTTCATCTCCAACTTCAAATTCCTTATGTCTTCTCTTCTCATCTACCTTTTCCTTATACTTACTGTTCATATTCTCCAAATGCTTTTTAACCTGATTATGCACTGTCTTCATATGATCTACAAATTCTTCTGCCTCTGTACTTCTCTTTTCCTCTGTACTAATATCTCTTAATTTTGTATCTCCTTTAGGGTTTACTCCAATAACAATCTCAAAATGTGTTCTTCTGGTACTCCTATTCACTGAATTATTGTATGCAAACTCTGCTTGTGAAAGAATTAAATCCCAACTTCTTATCTTCTCTCCAACCAAATATCTCAACAAATTTCCCAAACACCTATTCACTACCTCTATCTGTCCATCTGTCTATGGATGAAAAGCTAAACTAAACTTCAAATCTATCTTCATCTTCTTCCAAAGTGTTTGCCAAAAGTATCCAACAAACCTTGTATCTCTGTCTGAAACTATACTCTTAGGTAATCCATGCAATCTCACAATCTCCTTGAAAAATAGATCTGCTACATGCACTGCATCAATTGTCTTCTTACAAGGTATGAAATGAGCCATCTTTGAAAATCTATCAACCACTACAAATATTGAATCATGTCCTCTCTATGTCTTAGGCAATCCCATCACAAAATCCATGCTTATGTCTTCCCAAGGTCTCTCCGGTACTGTCAAAGGTTTATACAATCTAGTATTCTGACTACTCCCTTTTACAACTTGACAAACTCTACAACTCTACACAAATCTCCAAACATCCTTATGTATTTGAGACCAAAAGTAATTTTTACTCACCAAAGCCACTATCTTATCAATGCCAAAATGTCCTGCCAATCCACCATTATGCTTCTCCTTGATCAAATTATCTCTCATTGAACTTCTAGGTATGCACAACTAACTTCCTCTGAACAACATATCTTCTTGAATGAAATAGTCCAACCACTTACTCCTATCTGTCACAACAAGTTCCTTACATGCTTTCCAAGGTTCTACAAAATCAATGTCTCCCTCATACATGTTCTTCAATTCATCAAAACCCAATACTTCAATTCTTATTTCTGTCAACAAGTTTCTTCTTCTACTCAATGCATCAGCAACTTTGTTTGATTTTCCTCTCCTATGCTTCAACACAAAAGTATAACTCTGTATGAACTCTACCCATCTCATATGTCTTTGATTTAACTTACCTTGACTGTTCAAATATTGCAATGCTTGATGATCTATATACAACACAAACTCCTTAGGCAATAAGTAATGTCTCCACTTCTTCAAGGCTTGAATTATGGCATAGAACTCTTGATCATAAACTGAATATCTTCTCCTTGCATCATTTAACTTCTCATTGAAATATGCTACAGGTCTACCTTATTGACTTAACACTGCTCCAATTGCACTTCCACTAGCATCACAATCAACTTGAAATACCTTATTAAAATCCGATAATGCCAAAATAGATTGCTCTGTCACTTTTTGCTTCAAAAAACTCAAAAGTTTTATCTACTCCTGATCTCCACTTAAAGTCTTTTCTATCACCTCTCATTGTCTCTGTCATAGGGTTACAAACTGAACTGAAATTTTTGATGAACTTCTGGTAGAAACTAGCTAATCCATGAAATGATCTAACCTCTCCAATGCTCTCCAATGTAGGCCATTCAACAATTTTTTTCACTTTCTCAGGATCCATCTTCAATCCTTCCACAGAAATCACAAATCCCAAGTATACTAGTTCTTCTTTCATGAAACTACACTTCTTGATGTTTATCAATAATTTCTCTTCTCTCTGTCTCTACAGAACTTGTCTAAATGCCACAAATGTTCCTCTTTTGTCTTACTGAAAATCAGAATATCATCCAAACATACAATCACAAACTTACCCAAGAATTTCTTCAAGACTTCATTCATCAATCTCATGAAAGTACTCGGTGCATTTGTCAATCCAAAGGGCATCACTAACCACTCATATAATCCTTCATTTATCTTAAAAGAAGTCTTCCATTCATCACCTTCTTTGATTCTAATCTGATTGTATCAACTTTTCAAATCTATCTTTGTGAAATATTTTTCTCCACTCAAGCAATCCATGATATCATCCATCCTAGGTAAAGGGAATCTATACTTAACTGTGATCTTGTTTATTTCTCTAGAGTTGGTACACAGTCTCCATTCTCCATCTTTCTTAGGTACTAACAGTGTAGGTACTATACAAGGACTCATTCTTTCTCTGATCAAACCTTTCCTCAACAACTCTTGTATCTGTCTATTCAATTCTTCATTCTCTGTCAGTTTCATCCGGTGTGTTTCTTTATTAGGCAAACTTGCTCCCGGTATAAGATCCATGTGATGACTAATACTCCTTATAGGTGGCAATCCATTAGGCACATTATCTGATATGATGTCTTCATACTCTGTCAGCAACTCTCTTATCTCCTCCAATTATGATTCTCCAGTATCTTTCTTCAATGCTTCAGGCTTCTCAGGAATCAAGGCATAACACATATTCTCATGTCTCAAACCATCCAGAAATTTTCTTCCATCTACCAAACAAATTCTAGCATTCCCACATACTTCATCTTTAGGATCATCTTCTAAAGGAATCAAGGTAATTCTCTTTCTATTTTCTGTTATGGTATGCAGTAGTATCTCTATCATCCTTCTTAAATGGGCTGTCAAACTTTTTCTACTCTGAAAATGATCTGTCTCCTCCAGAATAAGTCCTACATCTCTAAAATTTACCTCCTCTTCATCTTTGTCTCTGATCATGTCTTTTATTCAGCTTCTCTTCAACTTTCAGGGTAAACTAATATGCTTCCTCCAAAGATGTTATCCTCACCAAACTTAGTTCTTCTTGAATGTTAAACCTCAGTCCATTGATGTATCTAGCCACTTTCTCCTTGCTTGCTTCACTATGTCCTGTTCTTATGATCATTTTATGAAATTCTTTAGTATACTCCTTCACAAATTTCTCCTTTTGTCTCAGGTTTTGCAATCTTTGCAGTAGCTCCAACTCATAGTCAGTAGGTATAAACTGATTATTCAACTTTGTCACCATCTAGTCCCACTTTGTAATCTTTTATTTTCCTCTTCTATTTCTTTCCAACTAAACTTATTTCCAACATATAGCAGCATGTCCTTTCGACTTTATCTTTGCAAATTTCATCTTCTCCGGATCTTGAATTTCCCCATATTTAAAGTATTCTTCCATATCATTTATCCAGTAAATCAATTCTTCACAGTTGAGATTACCAGTATAATTCGGCACATCAACTCTAGGTCTCTTTCCAATCTTTGAAATAGCTCGCAACATCTTTACTTGATTTGATTCTTCTTCTTCATCACCTCCTAGGGTTTTACCAGTTTGTTCAACAAATTAAAATTCTTCTTCCTTATCACTTTCAACATTAGGTCTCAGTGTCAATCCTCTTTGCTTATCTTCTTCAACAACATCCAAATGAATTCACATAGTTTTCATTATCTCCATCATCTCATCTATTCTACTAGCCATTGTTCCAACCGCAGCGACTCTCCTTGGTGGCATTCTTCCTAGGATCAAGTGTAAATTGCCTCAGGTTCGGTCTACAAGGTGACAACTGCCTCACAATCGGTGATCGGTTGTGACACAAGTAACCTACCTCAATTTGGTGATTTGTCCACAACAAGATCTTATAGAATTCCTTCACCAACTTCTCTCAATCTGCTCCCAAAGATTCAAAATTTTGCTCTAATATCACTTGGTGCAGTCATGGTAGGAGGGTTCACATAATGAATTATCTGGACCATGCAGCAAGAGTAAACACAATGGAAACAACTCAAAGAAATAAAGAAAATATAGATTCATTCATTTAGTATATCATAGAATTCAAATAGATATAGGCTGGCAACATGTGGACTTACAATTAGGACTCATAGGCTTGATTACATGTATGTGCAAGATAAAGCTTTGAAGCTCCTTAGCACAAGATCTGAACTATGAAATTATGTGTATGCTTACAACTTGATAACTACTTTCCTAACAATCTATTACATCAATATATATTAGGTCTAGATAAATAGATTCCTTCGCGTCAGCCAAGGAAGATCACAAATTCCAAAGAAGAGATGTAACGTGTGAAGACAGATAGGTTAGACCTAAACATATAGAACACTTCTAGAAAACGAATGGAATGATATGCGGATCTCTTAGGAAGGTCAACCATAAACCAAAGATCATTGAATAATGTGCTATTAGGTTCCAATGATTAGGAAATGCTTTCACAAGTTTCTCCTTCAGTTGGTTGTCTGTAATTATCTAGATGCTCTATTCTAAGAAATAGTCAAACTTCTGATAGTGATATCTTTCCAGTATTGAAGTACGGATCTCTGAATTCTGGATATGATGTAGATGAATGAATGTAGATGCTAAATCCAACTCCACAAGATCTAAAAATGCTACTGGACCAAATACAGAATCTACTTCTGACTGATCTGCCAGAACTGAACTGGAAAATGAAAAGAAATAGACTGAGATGCAAACAAACTGAAATGCAAATATTTTTGGTTGATGTAAGATTTCTCTTGAACCAGGGATGCTCGTGCATCACCACCAAATCTTATTCTCCTTTGATGAATCATTTGAAGGATAGGGCTCCGCTGGCAAAATGGTGTGGGGAAGGATGCCCTAACCAAGAAATTATGGACTGGTGGAGAAGCACTTTCAAGGATAGGGTATGTATCTGACATCTCCCTAACTCTTTTTTCTCATTGAATGCATTGATACAAACCTCAAACATGAAATTTTATATGGCAACCCAATCCTTTTCAATGGTTCGAGTTTTCACTACATAAACTGGGTGCCAAACTTTGATCCATGAAAGCACAAAATCACGAAAATCCCTGCATGGATTACTCTAGAGGGCCTTCCAATAGAATATTAGAGCTTAGATGCCCTAATGAAAATTGGGGATGCATTGGGTTCATGTCTAGGTATAGACGGAGGTTTTTTGAATGGTAGGGCAGACTCAGATCCAAGCATATTAGGCAAAATTGATGCAGCTGTTGGGATTTATGCGGAATTGGAGATTCTCACAGCCTTGGATAGATGGCGTTAATGAATTGTTAGAGGGGTAGGGAAGAATATCCAGAAATGTTTCTACAAGAGAGCTATAGGGGTTGGGGGTTCAGGATTGGGTGCTTGGGAAAAATGGTAGCCATAGGCTTCTCTTTTGGAGAACTGGAAGGATGACGAGGCTCCTTTGCAAAAGGGTGAATAGAAAGAAAAACCTTCAAGTATGGAAGTTCAAAGTATCGATGAATTGCAAAGCTTTAAGGACAACTCCAAGGCAAATGAATGCTGTGAAAGTAACTTACGGGCCAGAAATGAAGAAGAAACAATCCTTCATCCCCATGAGAATCTAATGATGCCTTCACAAATTGAAGAGGAATTACTCCAGCTTCTCAAAGACACTAAAATCCTCCATAGAGACATCAATCATCAATTGGAGGGCTTGGGGACAAAAGGCAACACAATTACAAAAGCAACCTCTTCCAATTTGGCTGGTGATGAGGCAGGCGTTAAGAATACAAAGGTTGAGATAGCCATTTCAAGAGAACCTGAAAGCCCAAAAGGGGATGAGGAGACATCTAAGCTAAACGCAATCTGTGAAATCCTTTGGATTTTTGAAGATGAGAGTAGATTAAGTGGGCTAGGACAACCTTCAACCCTAGAAGAGGAAAACAAAAAACAAGTAATTTTACAAGAACTACTAGATGAGGGAGACCTAGAGTTGCAGGAGAATGGACTAATTTTTTCAAATAGCAGTGATAAAATGGAACATCCCAAGTTAGGCATTCAGTAGGTTTCCTCTACTAAGGCCAAGCCGAATTTTGGGAATAGTTCAAATAGAAGAATGGGGAGAAGATCTATGATTGAACTAAGAAGCCAGGATGGTGAAGTAGAGGGTCAACTTAAAATAAACACCTTGATGGAAATAGGGAACAGAAGCCCCCTTCCCAAGGTGTCATGAGGTTTCTTTCCTAGAATGTTAGGGGTTTAAACGCCCCTAACAAAAAGCACTTGGTAAAGTGGAGGAATTGCTTAACCAAGGCAAAGTTTATTTTATTCCAAGAAACTAGACTTAAACCATCTGAAATGGAATCCTTTTTTATCAATTTTAGAAATTGGAAAACTGTGGTAGTTCAATTGGAAGGGACTTCTGGAGGCCTGGATGTTCTTTAGAATTTGATGGAGGTGTCTTTTGAAATGTTGGGGTTTGGGAAAAACTGGATTGGAGGCAAGATTGGCTCTCTTTCATCCAACTTCTAGTTCCTTTTAATCAACATATATGGGCCCACATCATGCATTAGTAAGATAGATTTGTGGGCAAATCTTGACAATTTTATGTCACCCTTTATTTTTTCTCATGGAATCATTGGGGGGCATTTCAATGCCATTATTCACAGTTGGGACAAGAGAGGTGGGAATTCCAGGTCTGGGCAATCTCAGAAGGACTTTAGTGATTGGTTTCATAGAAATAATTTGTTGGAGATTGATTTTTGAAGAGAGGCATATACTTGGAATAACAGACGGTCTGGCTTCAACAACATTAGAGAAAAACTAGATAGGTTCTTTTTTGGAGGAGACCTTTCTACTTATCCTCACACCTTGAAAGGAAGCATCTTGCCTTGTTCTAGTTCTAATCATTTTCCTATTATGCTAAATATTGTTAAGGAGGTGAAGCTTACAAGGTCTCCATTCAAATTCAAGAATATGTGGTTAAAGGATGAAAATTTTCTCCATTTGGTGCAAGGATGGTGGTTTGAAGAATCTTTCGAAGGCTCTAAATTGTTCTAATTCATGTCAAGACTTAAACATGTCAAGCATAGACTTCTAGACTGGAATAAACACCATTTCAAGAATATTTTCAAAACAAAGGAAATAATTGAAGAAGATTTGGCTGAATTAAATGAAGAAGTTATCAAGAATGGGATGACTTAAGACAACTATTTAAGGGAGAAAGAATTGTTGGGGGGGTATGAAGATGTGATTTCAAAAGAAGAAATCTTTTGGAATCAAAAGTCTAGAGAAAATTGGATTGAGGCTGGAGTTAAGAATACTAAATACTTCCATAATATTATAAAACAAAGAAGAGGCACTAATAGAATTCTTAGTTTGGATAGAGAAGATGACTCTCACATTGAGGATCCTAAAGAAATAAGAAACCATATTCTAGATTTTTATCAAGCCCTTTTGAATAACAGGGAAGACTCAAACCTTGTTGCTCAACAAATTCTTTTGCAACACATCCCTAGAATGGTTGATGAGGATCATAATGGAGGTTTAAATGCCAAGTTTTCACTAGAAGAGGTGGAGGTGGCTCTCAGACAACTTCATCTAGACAAGGCCCCGGGTCCCGATGGCTTCCCAGCTGATTTTTATCAGGTTTGCTAGCATTTTCTTGGCCAAGAATTAATTGATGCACTTGAAGTAGATAGGAACTCAGGGAGGTTTCTCAAAGAGGTTAATAACACACTTATTATCCTCATCCCTAAGAAGGAGAAAGCTACTAAGTTGGAAGCTTATAGACCTATTGCATTATGTATCACTCTTTACAAGATTTTGACAAAGGTCTTAGCTAATGGGCTTAAGCCTTTCCTCCCCATTATCATATCAGAGGAGCAAATAGGGTTTGTTCCTAGGGGATCCATCCTAGATGGAGTCATCATTGCCCAAGAGGTCATCCATACTTTACAAAATACCAAAGCTCTGAGAATGCTCATTAAACTGGATATTAGGAAAGCTTATGATAAGGTTGATTAGAGATTCCTATGCAAGGTTTTGGAGGCTTTTGGGTTTGACAAGCAGTGGGTCAGTTGGATTTTTGAATGCATTTCAGGCCCCAGATATTTGGTGTTAATCAATGACTCACTAGAAGGTTTTTTTGAGGCCTCTAGAGATTTGAGATATGGGGACCCAGTCTCCCCTTTCTTATTCATCTTAATGGTTGAAGTTCTTGGGAGGGCAATCAAAAGTATTCAATTAGTGGGTCAATTGGAAGGCATCTCAGTAGAAAGAAATATCAAAGTAACACATCAGTAGTTCGATGATGACATGATGTTATTTGGGGCTGTAAAGAAGTCAGAGGCTCAAACCTTCTTGAGGTTGTTAACTTCATATGCAAAAGCATCTAGCCAAGAAGTGAATCAAAACAAGTTTGAAGTCCTCTTTCTCCCAACACCATTAAGGAAGGAAATGGAACTAGTAAATATTTTGATGTTTAAAAGGGGATGTTGCCATGTCTGTATCTAGGACTTCCAATATACAAAGGCCTTAGAAACACGAAGCTTTGGGACCCTCTAAAGGATAAAATGGAAAAAAGGTTGACCTTGTGGAAAGGGTGGTGGCTTTCTTGTGTTAGCAGATTACTTTTGTTGAAAACAGCATATCATCTCTCCCAATTTACTTGTTGTCCTACTTAGCTCTTACCCCTGGAGAAAATAATGATATGATCCAGAAAATGAGACTTTTTTTGGCAAGGTACGGCTGATAAGGACAAAATTGCACTTATTGCTTGGGATAATGTTTGTAAACCAAAAGAAAAAGGGGGTTTGGGTCTCAGAAATCATATGTGGCAAAACAAGGCTCTAGGGGCCAAATTAATTTAGAAAATGCTCCAAGAGCCAGATTTGAAATGGGCTAAGATTTTGCAAGCAAAGTATCTTAACAGTGATGAGCCAATAGAGATTGTTAAAATTGATCACCCTCCAAAAGGGTCAAGAGTTTGGAATTTCATGTTGAGTTGCAGGCCAATTATTTTTGATCCTATGACTTGGGATGTTCAAGATGGTGAAACAACTTTGTTCTGGGAGGATTCTTGGGGAGGATATCCTAGCATAGATAGTGAGATCTCAATAGATCAATCCAAAGCTCATCTCAAGCGATCTTGGGGGCAAGGTCAAGGACTATGTGATTTTTTTCCAGAATGATCCTTCTCTTGGCTAGAAATCAAAGGACCTGTCCTCTCTTCCCATCCCTAGTGAAGAAGCTACCTTACTCGAGAGGACTCTAGCACAGAGAAAGATGTTTTTTAGGAGAGGGTTAGACAAACTAATTTGGGCGGGCTCCAAAAGTGGATAATTCAATGTAAAGGATGGATACCAAACATTGTTGGAGTGGAAACAATGGAGAAAATAGATCTTCACATCTGCCTTTGTTGGAATAAATAGTGTGTTCCAAGAGATGGAATCTTTTCTTGGGCAGTGCTTCAAAAAAAGATTTTAATAGCTGAAAATTTCAAAAAATTAGGTTTTGAGGGACCCTCTTGGTGTTGTTGAACACAATGAATACTAAGAGGGGGGATGAATCAATATTCTACAAAACCACTTCTTCACATGATCTATAATCCAATTACCAAATTCAATAACATGAAAGAAGAATAAACATAAGAACAACAACCATAAAGTCATAACACATAGACACCAAGATTTTTATGTGGAAAACCTAAATAGGGAAAAACCACAGTGAGTGTTAGCTCACAATATATTATGATAATAATACCGAATTACATGAAGGCTCACTGCCCAGGGACTCACTATCCAAGAAGTGCTCACTAGAAAAAGGCTCACTGCTAGGAAGATAGAAGAGAAGATAGAAGAAGGATTGGCTCACTGCCAAGAGATGACTGCTATAAATGCATCTATAGAATGCTAAGGTACAATTCTATTTACAACTCAGTATACAAACTCAAATGTCTTCATAATGTCTGCTCTACTCCACATATGCTCTGCTTTTCTACCCTTACTATCTTTTCTAGTCATAAGACTACCTTAGATCACACACACATTACATCTGCACACTTGTCACACACCTCCACACCTCTAATGCTTAAATATATCAAGTATATGTTTTCACATCAAGAATTATCTCACAATTAGGTCGGCAAGCCAAACATGAAATGTGTATAAAAATGTTATACCTTGTCGGCTTGAACTTGTTTACAAGCAGCAATGTAGACCCAAATAAACATACAAAAGTCTTCATATGGGTTAGGACCAATCATTTGATCACTTAGATTGATTATTCAATCAATATATCTTTTTCGCATATAGATCCAACGTACTTGTCAACTTATCCCTTAAGTACCCACTTGATCAATTCACCTGTCACATCATAACTTCCACTGTGGACTATATGAGACTCTAAAAATCATAGCCAACATTCATCATTGACCTCTTAACATACCTTTAAAATGACAAGACATAATAGTCCTTTATAGCAAAATGCAAATCTTAGAACTATTGCTCTGTCATAGTGAAATACTGTCAAATTGGAAGCCGATACTAGAGAACTTGTAGAATGTGATCTGTTGAGCTTCAAAAGCTATAACTCTGGATTTAGGTAGTCATGGTATGTATCTTTTCTACCTCATAATTGCAAGACAAAATATGCTACAGTGGAGGAATGCAGATCCTTTTACTCTGGTACTATGCACTATTCCCGACTTAACTTTGTTCACCCGAACTTAGATATTTCACCATATGACTTCCAGAGGAAGTCAGGACTTGAACAATGGAACATGTGATCACCAAATAGATATGAACAACATACATGAATCACATATAATGATCTTTAACTGCGGAGGCATACTAACCCAATCTTTGTCACTTACTCTGTATACTACCCATACTTAGTCATTTTAGGCTTCCAGACCAGAATCCTTTTAAGCCTTGTTGTCAAGCCAAATTGACTTGCCAGAGTAAAGTCTCTTTTCCTTATTGGTGGAATCTCTTTGCCTTGTTTCCATCAATGACAGCATTCAATCACTCATCATAGCAGTGTCTCTTGCCAACAATCTCCCCCTTTGGCATTTATGGAAACACTTAGTGAAAAATGCTTATCTGCTCCCCCATTCTATATACACTTTATTTTTCTTCTCCTCTTTAGGTGTTTGCCCATTTTTCACTAGTTCTCTTCTCCCCCTTTGACATCAATGGCAAAGCTGTATTGAATCAAAGTTTCAAGATTGTCAAATTCTTCTACATATGTATAGGTACAATTTGTCAAATCAATTAGTTGCATGTGAAAGGATATCATTGTACACAATCTTTAATTGTGTTAACTCTCCAACCCACCTATCCTTAGCACTGTTCAAAATTTGAATGTTCTCATTTACTTGGAATACTAGATCTTCTGCCTTTTGTACACTGGTAGGGATATCAGTTATTTTCTGAAGGCTTTTGTAGCTAGACTTGTCATGAACTCAATTTTAGGACTTATCATCCCTCTCAGCTGGCACATTCTATTTTTCATTTCTTCTTGTCTACTGAGTAGACTACTTATGTTGTTTTGAGTACTTACAACTTGTATTTCCATGTTGTTGATAGAGTCAATTGCTGGATCAAAGGTCTTGGAAATATTTTCCAATTGAAGCTCCATGCTTTTGACCTTCTTTTCTATTTCATTAGTGGTCTCAAGCCATGACAAACAAAATTTGTATATATCACAAGCTTCCTTGATTGCATTCTCCATATTCTTGATGCTACTTTCTAACAAAATTTTGTCACTGTCTAACTTGGTTTTAACTCTGCTAATCTTTTATCATCAAATTCCTTTCTAATCATAATGTCAATAGACTTTTCAAAGGATTCAAAATGAGTACTTACAAACTTTATTAGACCTTTGAGTTGATTAGTTGATGATGTTGATGTATCTTTCTGGTATGAGGGCATCAACTTCTCCATAATACCAGATGCTTCATTAATGAGTTCATTATCTAGTATATGTGTTTTAGTATTTCTTCCTAAGCCTTAGCTTGCACAATTGATACCAGTTTGAATTTCTGCACAAGAGACATATAATCCAACTTTATTGGTCCTTGTAGAAACTTGGGTAAATCTAAGATATGTGTTCTTTGTTGCTTATCTAAAAAAAAAATTCTAGCATAGTCAATTGGAACTTGATTTGTAGCAGTGTCTCTTGCAACTTGTTCTTCGCTAAGTGTAACTTTCTTTCTTTTCTTTTCTTCTGTTGTTTTTTCTTTCTCTAATTAGGTTGTGGCTCCTATAATGGATGAGGTCCTTGTTCGTTTTGTGGGGCTAGATGCAGGTTTTTCTATTTCAGATCTATCATCTTTCCCTTCTGGAGTATTTGATGTCCATTCTACTGGAGCACTTGTGGACTTTGATCCTCTTGCTTTGGTTTTTTCCTCAATTATTTGTTCATCTAATGTTTTCTTTGATTGCTCATGTTCCATAGACATTCTAGAGGATAATTCTATGAATGTCCCAAATTTGTCTTCTTTGAGATCTTTTGGTTTGCTCAGTAGTACATCATCTAATTTAGTCAAAACATCTTATGTAACTTCATACCCTAATATAGGGACCATACAGTTCTTGGTTCCATAGCTTCCATGAAGCATTTGTCTTTTTCTACCATGAATATAATGTCCTTTTCATACTTCATCACTACATTTTCAGGGATCCGGACTCTACATATCATTTTCCTTTGAAAGTTCTTGAAGTATCCCCATAAGATTTCATTATGCTTTTCTGCATTTCCCAAACACTATAGGTGATTTCTTATTTGAGTGGCTATTGGTGTGTGATCGAGCCAGACAATGTTTTCAAACTCGGGTAGCTCTCTTAGGAAATAGAAGAGTACACAAGTGATCAATGTTCCATATTTGAAAGGGTGATTGGTCTCTTTTGTTCTTTTCAAGTTCTCCATTAGTTCATTCCAGAGTAATTCACATAGGTCATAATCTGTATTATTTTTTAGCATGTCATATGCTGTGTATATAGCTAATGCAGACACAAAATTCTCCTTGTTGGAAAAGTATATTTTGTATCCAATAATCATTGATGCAAATTTGATGGTTAGATCCTTAATATCATTAACCATGAGGGATTTCTTGTCAAATTTAGCTCCTATTAGCTGCATTACCACACTATTCTTTATTTTCTTTACACCTGGAACCCTCTCAGAGGATCTCATACTAGTTACAGTTTTGATAGCTTCTTTAGTTATCATATATAGTTCATCAAGCCATAGAAACTCATCATGAATCTTGCCTATAATAAACTTAACCCATGTATCATTCAGGATCATAGGAAAATCCAACCAGGTGTCTAATTTCTTTTCTCTCAGAAATTTATATTCATCTTTCAACACAATATTAATAGTAGTCAGTTCATCCAAGTACAATTTTCCTAGATTCTGAAAGGAAGCTAGGTGTGCAGAAATTGCTTCCTACACTAATCTAATGAGGGGAGAGCTATGCAAATTCAATTTAATCTTTACAATTACAGCAACATGAAACATATTACAAAGATATTGCAGCAATACACATAGAACCAGAAAGAAGACAGAAGAAGAGAGACAAGATATATCATGGGGAAAACCCTTATCAAGTGAACAACCCTACACTTAGAAACCTGCACAATGTATTATCAAAACTGAATATGGTTTACAATACACTTGCAATGCAAGATTCAATAGTCTTCAACACTCGTGTCTAGAGTCAATCCAACAGCATAACAATATCTTTCAATCACATACTACATCTCCTCCTCAAAGCACCTGTTTATATAGAATATACAAGGCAAAATTGGCTCTATCTTGGAATGGGCGTCCAACTTGGCCTCATGGCCCAAAACCCACACCTATGGACAGATGGTCAATTGTAAGATGTATCTAACACTTGTCCACAACTCCCATCCCAAAGAGGTCAACTATTTCCAAAATGGGCTATGACAGATGCTCTTACGACTCTTACGACCGTCATAGAATCTGTCATAGCAATTACAACTTCCAACTGTAAGAGAATCTGTCATACATAGGCTATAAATAGCATATTCTCTTACAACATGTCATAGTCCACCTTGGGGCACCCAAGGATGCCTTCTTCAAAGATGCTTTTCGACACATGTCTTCACTTGTCTTACAAGCTTCTATTTCTAACTCTTACATGTCATAACTTCGTCATAGGAATATGTCATAACCGTTTTGGTCAATATTCCCTTACACAGCATCCAAGATGCTGACACATCGCCAAATACTCCTACCACAAAATGGGATGCCTATCTCCTCATGTGAGGACAAAATTACAAGTTGTCATCTTCCATGTAGGATGACACATCACCGTGCCACATCCCACAAAATGATAATCTAGAATTTATAATTAATTTACATCATAGGCAATGAATAAATAAATACAATCATAAATAATGCAAGGAATTACAAGGTTGAGACACCTTAATTCCCAACATTCTCCCACTTGTCAAACACCTTGTAAGAGCCAATAGAATAATAGGATTTAACTGCTATAGGCCAAGAGGCCCATAGACTCCGAACACCATCTGAACTTCTCTGTGCTAATTGGTTTCGTTAGTGCATCTGTAACATTCTTCAAAGTATCTACCTTCTCCAAATTTACCTTACCATCCTCTACCATGTCTCGTACAAAGTGAAATTGTACATTAATATGCTTTGTTCTAGCATGGAAAGTTGGATTCTTCGCAAGGTAAATCACACTCTGACTATCACAACTGATCATAATCTAACTTGCATCAACACCAATATCTAAACATAATCTCTTAAGCCAAATGGATTCCTTACAAGCATGTTTTGCTGCCATATACTCAGCTTCTATTGTGGACAAAGCAACCACAGGTTGTCACTTACTTGTCCAACTAATAGCACCACCAAATAGTGTAAACACATAAGCACTGGTGGATCTCCTGTTGTCAATGTCACCTGCCCAATCTGAATCTACAAATGCACGAATATCAATAGAATGCGGAGGTCCTGTAACATTACCATGATAGCATATGGAATACTCAAAAGTACCCCTCAAATATTTGAACACTCGCTTAATTGCATCCCAATGTACCCATCCAAGATTAGCCATAAATTGACTAAGGACTCCCACTACTTGGGCAATGTCTGGTCTTATGCAGACCATAGTATACATCAAACTGCCAATAGAACTAGCATAAGGTAATCTGCTCATGTCCTCTACCTCACTAGGAGATTTTGGACAATCCTCAACAAACAACTTTATTCCCAAAGAAACAAGAACACACAATGGTCTACAATCTGCCATGCTGAACCTATCCAACATGGTCTTCACATACTTACTCTGGCTTAACCAAAGTTTTCTGTTAGTTCTATCTCTTCTAATTTCCATTCCTAGAATGTACTTGGCTGCCCCTAAATCTTTCATTTCAAACTGTGTTGACAACTGAGATTTAAAATCAGAAATCATATTCTTTCCCTTCCCAATGAGAAACATATCATCAACATATAGTGTAACAATGAGAATACGATCACCATCAAACTTAAAATACACACAGTGATCCGATTTCGATCTCACAAATCTAATTGTCAACACAAAGGCATCAAACTTCAAGTACCACCTCCTAGGAGACTGCCTCAAACCATACAAAGACTTCTTTAACTTGCAAACCAAATTTTCTTTACCTTTCACCATGTAATGCTCTGGCTGTGACATGTAGATTTCTTCCTCCAAATCACCATGAAGGAAAGTTGTCTTCGCATGCATCTATTCTACCTCTAAGTCATAAGTTACTGCAAGAGATAACAGGAATCGAATGGATGTCAACTTTGCAATGGGAGAGAGATCTCACCATAATCTATACCCTCCACTTGTGAATACCCCTTCACAACCAATCTGGCCTTATACTTTTCAATACTGCCATCTGCACCAAATTTCTTCTTGAACACCCATTTGCATCGAACAGGTTTCCGTCTAGGAGGCAAAGGCACCAAGTCCCAAGTTTGATTCTTTTTTAAAGAAGCCATCTCATCCTCCGTGGCCTCCTTCCAGGAACCTACATCTTTCATATCCATAGCCTCTAATATAGTTCTAGGTTCATCACTATTAGTAAGCACAGCAAAAGCATGACTAGAATCAAGCAATGTATAACCAAACCTCTCAAGTTGCTTTCTCATTTGTGTAGACCTCCTCAAGAGCTGAGGTTGAGGTTTAGCTTCTTCATCTAAGCTTTCAGAGCTGCAAGAGCTCTCCTCATCATCAGGTCCAACATTGTCTTTCTGTTCAGTCTTCTCAAGGGTAACAAGAAACTAAACAACATCCTCTTTCTTTTCTTTTTCTTCTAGCTGTAAAATAGTGGAAGAAGGTGTTAGCTCTCTGAAGATGACACTTCTACTATACAACACTTTTTCAGCCACAGGGTCCCAAAGATTGTATCCTTTCACATTGACACCATAGCCAATGAAGATACACTTAACAACCTTGTTCTCTAGTTTTGACCACTTCTCCCTAGGCACATGTGCATATGCCTCACAACCAAAAACATGAAGATGCCTTATTGAAGGCTTTCTACCAAACCGCATCTCCATGGGTGTCTTACCAACAAGAGCTGATGTAGGAGATCTATTTACAAGATAGCAAACAATGGCAATAGCTTCAGCCCAAAAATGTTTCTCTAGACCAGCTCCATTAAGCATACTCCTAGCCTTCTCCATCAATGTCCTATTCATCCTCTCTGCAACTCCATTTTGCTATGGGGTGTATGGAGTTTTCTTATGTCTTTCAATCCCAAGTTCCTTGCAATATTTATTGAATTATGTAGAACAAAGCTCACCACCATTTTCAGTTCTCAAACATTTAATCTTTTTACTAGTCTGATTTTCAGCAAAGGCCTTAAACTCCTTACACTTACTATAGACTTCAAATTTTCTTCTAAGAAAATAAATCCATGTCCTTCTACTGTAGTCATCTATGAAAGATACAAAATATACAAATTTTGATAATGAAGGAACATTAATAGGACCAAATACATCAGAATGGACAAGGTCTAACACACTAGAAGATGTATGAGAACTCAAATAAAACTAGACATGGTTTCGTTTTTCCATATATGCAATTTTTGCAAAAGTCAAACTCAAGATTACAATCATCTAACCCCTCAATGAGGTTTTTATTTTTTAGGGTTCTAAGATCCTTCTTACCAATGTGGACAAATCTCTTATGCCATATCATTGTCTTTTCAGGAGGAAGCTTAACTTCCAAGGCATGAATACAACCATCAGGACTAGATACAACTGATTTCTTCACTACTCATTCAGATGGTGGGGATGAAGTGACTGCTGCCCTCTTCCTTGAGTCAGAAGAACTATTTCATTGTGAAATGCATGCCTCCAACTGAAATAGAGTACCTCTCCTAGTACCCTTAGCAAGCACCATAGCTCCTCTAGTCATCTTACATCCTCCTTTCAAAAAGACAACCTACACACCTACATCATTCAACATACTTACAAAAAGCAGGTTATGTGCTAAGCTTGGGATGTGCATAACCTAAGAGATCCCCTTCACTCATCCATTAGGGAATCAGATAGAGACTCTTCCATGACCAACAATCTTTAGATGAGAGTTGTCACCCAGGTACACCCTTCCACCATTGAACTCCTCATACTTAGTAAACCAGTCTCGACGCGAGGTCATGTGGAATGATGCACCAAAATCAATTAGCCACACATCATTAGATGCATGGGTTGCCAGGGCTGCGATGAAAGCATCACCATCATCTTGTGACTTGTCAAAATCTAAATCTGGGTTCGTCTTCTTTTTCTTTTCCTCTTTGCATTCCTTTCAGAAATGCCCAGTTTTGCCATAGTTCCAATAGAGAGCCTTAGACTTTCCAGGAGATTTAGATCTCCCACGGGATTTGGATCTACCCTTCTCATCTTTCTTGTCCTTCTTTTTCTCTTTCTCCTTAGGTCTTCCACAAACTGCAAGAGCCTCTTTGGCTGCCTCAGAAGACTTTCTTGACATCTCTTCAAACAATAGTGAAGAAACCACTTCATCTATTTTGAATGTGGATGTGGTGCTTCCAATAGCCATGACAAGATGATACCACGAGTCTAGAAAAGAACAAAGCAAGGTCATACAACAATCCTCCTCCTCCATCTTCACACCAATGGATGTCAATTGTGCAACCAGCATGTTGAAAGCATTCATATGTTCTACAATAGATCATTCGTCCTCCATTCGAAAAGAATACAACTTCTTTCTCAGAAAAAGTTTGTTAACTAGGGATTTGGCTTGGATACATATCTCCCAACTTCTTCCAAAGCAAGTTTGTAGTAGCCTCCTCATGGACATTTAACAGGATAGAATCAACAAGACTAAGTCTTATGAGACCCTTAGCCTTCCAATCCTTGAGATCCCAATCAGCTTGTGACATTGCAGCTGGTTTTGTTCCACTAATAGTTTCCCAAAGGTCTCGATCAACAAGCATGTCTTCCATCTTGAGCTTCCACAACTTGAAATTAGTGCCATTGAATTTCTCCACCTCTATCCTTTCGGATGTGCTTGCCATCTCCTAGCTGCAATAAGATTCAAAATACTCTGCACAAACTCCCACTCAACTTAAGATCATCTCAAAAAACCCCTACCTAACAACTAGGATCAAAGGTGATCAAGTTTTGATACTAACTGAAAGGAAGCTAGGTGTGTGGAAATCGCTTCCTACACTAATCTAATGAGGGGAGAGCTATGCAAATTCAATTTAAATCTTTACAATTATAGCAACATGAAACATATAACAGAGATATTGCAGCAATACACATAGAACCAGAAAAAAGACAGAAGAAAAACCCCACACTTAAAAACCTGCACAATGTATTATAAAAATTGAATATGGTTTAAAATATACTTGTAGTGCAAGCTTCAATAGTTTTTGACACTCATGTCTAGATTCAATCCGTCAACATAATAGTTCTATCAATCACATACTACATCTCCTCCTCAAAGCACCTATTTATATAGAATATACAAGGCAAAATTGGCTCTATCTTAGAATGGGCGTCCAACTTGGCCTCATGGCCCAAAACCCATGCCTATGGACACTTGGTCAACATTGTAAGATGTATTTGACACTTGTCCACAACTCCCATCCCAAAGCAGTCGTCTATTTCCAAAATGGGCTATGATAGATACTCTTACAACTCTTACGACCATCATAGAATCTGTCATAGAAGTTACAACTTATAGCTATAAGAGAATCTGTCATACATAGGCTATAAATAATATATTCTCTTACATGTCATAGTCCACCTTGGGGCACCCAAAGATGCCTTTTTCAAAGATGCTCTTTGACACATGTCTTCGCCTGTCTTACAAACTTCTATTTCTGACTCTTACATGTCATGACTTCATCATAGGAATCTGTAATAACCATTTCGGTCAACATTCCCTTACACAACATCCAAGATGCCGACACATGGAAAAATACTCCTACCACAAAGTGGGATGCCTATCTCCTCATGTGAGGACAAAATTACAAGTTGTCATCTTCCATGTAGGATGACACATCACCATGCCACATCCCACAAAATGACAATATGGAATTTAGAATTAATTTACATCATAGGCAATGAATAAATAAATACAATCATAAATAATGCAAGGAATTAGCAAGGTTGAGACACCTTAATTCCCAATAGACTCATGTGATCATATTTCTCTAGTTTGGTATGAATATATGCCCTAACATCTTCCATATGCATAACTCCATGGTGAGTAATTGAGAATGCCCCTACATGATCATTTTCTAGTGATTTGAAGAAATGTTTCTTGAACTTGGGGTGAGACTTTTCAGTTATCTTGATTACTTGAGGAGTAAACATTTTCCCAGTATAATTCAAACTTCACAGTAGGGTTTTCAAGTTGTAAATACATCTTTTACCGAATTAGGGTTTCCTTCTTGTGAAATCACTTTGAGCTATTTTGAATCTCTAGAAATCTTTGATGTCACTTAGTATTCTTTTTCAACTTGATAGCTTGAATGTAAAATGAATTGTTTGTTGAATGAACTCCTTTTTAACCCTTTATTTGTCTTGACCTAATCATCATAAATGCCATCTTTCAAAAAGTTGTCAGACCCTTCTCTATTAAGTATAGTTGATTAGGATTGCTCCACAATGTTCCACGTTTGATCCTTTTCTTCCAAAATTTCTTTTAAAAGATCTGTCATATGAATCTTCACATCATATCTTTGTGTCGAATCCCAACACTAACTATATGGCAAGGGGATTAGGATTTTCAATGCAGATCCCCCTAAGCCAGAGCTCCCAATTTACTTTTCGGAGGAAGTATTAGTACCAGAGGCTGGTGTAGATTCATCCTTGACTTCAATCACATCTTTCTTTATCCATATTTTTCCCATCTCTTTCTTAGTTTCAACTGGATCAACCTTTTCCTTTCCCTTATCATTCCTTTGTTCTGTATTTTTCCCTTAAGGAGAGTTGTTCCTTTTCACATTTTTGCTTCTGTAGAATTTTGCAATATGTCCAAGTCTATTGCAGTTATAACACACAATATTCCTCTATCCTTGACTCCTTCCATTGAATGGATTCATCCTTGATCTACATTGGTTAGCCATATGTCCAAATCTATTGCATGCAAAGCACTTTTATTGAAGGATTGAGTATTCCTTGCATAGTTAAAACTATTCCTAACCAGACTTCTGCATTCATTTGATCTATGACCAATTTTTTTGCAATTGAAGCATTGACCAGAGAATGATGGGACATTTTGATTTATTCTACTCCTACACTGAGTAGCCTTATGACCAAACTTATTGCAATTAAAACAATGGCCATTGAAATATGGGTACCTTTGAGCATTTGGCTGCCTGACCAGAGGTTTACTTCTTCTCTGATTCCAGAACTGGTTGCCTTTGTTTTGCTTAAACTCAGTGTTTGCTTGGCCTAATTTTGAACTTTCTCCTTTTTCAAATCCCAAGCCTTGCTTGTCATATGGACTCTCCTGACTTTCAATCGATTCCTCAAGCTTTGCAGAGCTTATTTTGAATTTTTCTTTATAGCTATTAGTTGCTTCCAGATCATATTTCAAAATTAACACATATTTTCCCAATTTTTCACATTCCTCTAACTTATCCTTCACAACCTGAGTCATATACTCTTCAACCATTGTTTTTTCTTTAAGTAGCATAGATAGACTATCTATGTATTCATTTGTTTCTTTTAATTGTTCACTTAGCTCTTTTCTTCTATCCTGGGACTTCTTGACTCACTCCTTTAGTTTTAGAATGCAATCATCAACTTATTTGATAATTTCCACCAACTCTTTGATATCTGCCTCAGACTTGTCAAGATCATCAAGAGCAACTTGTAGTTGTTCATCAATGCTACCTAGATAACTTGTTTTTGAAGAAGCGGGATATCTTCTTGTTGCCATGTGTTTACCTTTCTAGATCTTCCTCAAGTTGTTACGCTTCTTCCAAGGAACCTTGCTCTAATACCAATTGTTGAACACAATGAATACTGAGAGGGGGGTGAATCAGTATTCTACAAAACCACTTCTTCACATGATCTAGAATCCAATTACCAAATTCAATAACATGAAAGCAGAATAAACATAAGAACAACAACCATAAAGTCATAACACATAGACACCCAGATTTTTACATGGAAAACCCAAATAGGGAAAAACCATGGTGAGTGTTAGCTCACAATATATTATGATAATAATACAGAATTACATGAAGGCTCACTGCCTTAAGGACTCACTATTCAAGAAGTGCTCATTGCAAAAAGGCTCACTTCCAAGAAGATAGAAGAGAAGATAGAAGAAGGATTGGCTCACTACCAAGAGATGACTACTATAAATGCATCTATAGAATGCTGAGGTGCAGTTCCATTTACAGCTTAGTATACAGACTCAAATGTCTTCATAATGTCTGCTTTGTTTTTTCTACTCTGCTTCACATATGCTCTGCTTTTCTACCCTTACTATCTTTTTTGGCCGTAAGACTACCTTAGATCGCACACACATTACATTCACACACTTGTCACACACCTCCACACCTCTAATGCTGAAATATATCTAGTATATGTATACGCATCAAGAATTATTTCACAATTAGGTTGGCAAGCCAAACCTGAAACATGTATACAAATGTTATACCTTGTTAGCTTAAACTTGTGCACAAGCAGCAATGTGAACCCCAATAAACATGCAAAATTCTTCATATAGGTTAGGACCAATCATTCCATCACTTAGATTGATTGTTCAAGCAATATATCTTTTCTACATATAGATCCAACATACTTGTTGGCTTATCCCTTAACTACCCACTTGATCAATTCAACCGTGACATCATAACTTCCACTGCGGACCATATGAGACTCTAAAAATCATATCCAACAATCATCATTGACCTCTTAACATACCTTCAAAACTATAGGACATAATAGTCCTTCATAGAAAAATGTGGATCTTGGAGCTGTTTCTATGTCACAGTGAAATATTGTCAAACTAGAAGCCAATACTGGAGAACTTGTAGAATGTGATCTGTTGAGCTTCAAAAGCTATAACTTTGGATTTAGGTAGTCATGGTATGTATCTTTATTGCCTCAGAACTGCAAGACAAAATATGCTATAGCAGAGGAATGCAGACCCTTTTGCTCTAGTACTGTGCACTATTCCTAACTTAACTCGGTTCACCCAGACTTAGATATTTCACCATATGACTTTCAGAGGAAGTCAGAACTTGAACACTGGAACATGTGATCACCAAATAGCCATGAACAACATACCTAAACTGCATATAATGATCTTCAACTGCAGAGGCATACTAACCCAATCTCTATTGCCTACTCTATATACTACCCATACTTAGTCATTTTAGGCTTCCAGACCAAAATCCTTTTAAGCCTTGTTGTCAAGCCAAATTGACTTGCCAGAGTAAAGTCTCTTTGCCTTGTTGGTAAAATCTCTTTGCCTTGTTTCCATCAATGACAACATTCAATCATTCATCATAGCAGTGTCTCTTGCCAACAAGTGTGTCCTTTTTTGAAGAGAGGAAGAAAGCATTGATCATTTATTCCTAGGTTGCCCCTTTTCCCAGGAGTTTTTGAGATGGATTTGTGCTAAACTAGGATGGATAATAGCTTTGTTGAATGACATTAAGATTCTTTTTCATGAATGGCCAATAAGGCCATGGTCTGGACTCTTAAACAACATATGGATTATTAATTCCTCCCTTCTCATATGAGAGATTTGGAAAGAGCAAAATAGGCAAATTTTTGAAGACAAGGAAATTCTAATTGTTTCCTTCAAGAACAAAGTTGAAGTTGCACTGGTGGAAGTGGTCAACAGTCAAACAAGTTTGGGTTTGAATCAGAAAGGAAAATTCTCAGAGTGGGATGGTCAGATGAGATTGAGGTGGCATGGCTTGAAGATCCCTCACCACATTGGCAATGGGGAGAAAGCATCATTGATAGAATAAAGACAAGCTAAATGGGTGGCCCCTGAGATAGGCTGGTTTAAGCTAAATTTTGATGGAGCTTCTAGAGGCAACCCTGGTCTGTCAGGTGCTAGATGTGTCATCAGATTGTGGAATGGGGAATTTGTTGGTAGACTATCCATCCCTCTAGAAGAGGATACCAAAAATATTGTAGAATTCAAATCCCTAATCCATGGTCTTCTATTTGGCAAAGAGTTAGCAGTGGATAAAGTTAAAATTGAAGGGGATTCTTCTATAGTAATCAATGCCCTAAGATCAAAATTGGTATTGAATTAGAAACTAAAGGCTCTCATGGAGTGTGCCTTGGATCTATTAAATTTTTTTGATGGTTTTATGTTGAACCATGTCTATAGAGAAGCTAACAAGGATGCTGATGAGATGGTGACTAGGGTAGTTGATTGCATTAAATTTTGCAAGGTTGGACCTTGCTCGAAGATGTAGTATATTCCTTCTCAACAAACAAGGTCGTAATATCTTCCACATGGCAGATGTTATTTAAGGATGGCCTCATTCCTTGCTGGCAGTCAAGTTGGCATCCTTAAGTAATATTTGTGCAGGAAGGCTGATTAGTTAGAAGCCTTGATTATTGTCCTTTTTATGTAGAAGGTGGCAGTACCTTGGATGACACATTCAATCCTTTCCTTGAGCACAAGAAGATTTCACTTGTGTGAAGTGGTGGCAAATTTGAAGGATGAGATTTCCATTTATTTCACTCGCAATGTGCATTAAGAGCTAATTAATGGCAGTAAGGGCAAGGGTCTTTTTATTCCATGGTTTGCGTAGGAGTTTCATTCAAAATTTAGAAACATGGAGTCTCCAATTAGGTTGAGGTGCTCATGGTGTCAAGTGGCTTTCCTTGGAAGGATCATGGACCTTCAACTTCAGGCAATTTGTAAGGTGAAAAGTAAACTCTTCATTGAGGCTGTGAAAATGATTCTCGGGAGGAGCTTTCTTTCATCGAAGGACCATTATAGAGTGAACACTAATATTTCTTCTCATTTTATGGCTTCACTTTTAGACCTGGGTGGTCCCAAGGTGGATATTTTGGTGTGCTTATGGGAAACCTTCAAGGATTCAATCCTTGAAGATGATGTTGAATGTGTAGTTTATGCAAATATGGAGAACAACATCCCCACGGCAGGGGACCTACCAAAATTTTTAGATCCAAAAGAAAATGTGGAAAGGATTCCCTTCCTCCCTAATCTCATAGGCCAACAAGTCATTAATCACAGACTCTAGGCGACCAGAGGGTGAGACTTTATTCGACAGGTGATAGGGATGGACTGGGAGAACTCTTCTACCTAGATTGAAGTCTTCATGGTCTTGGTAGCCTTGGAGGATTTCTATAATGCAGATTGATCAGAGCTTTGGATAGCTGGTGTTCGAGGAGTCAGTCTGTGTTTTGGCCTATTAAATTTTGTTGGCTATGAATGTATTGAAAATATTGTAAATCTTGTAAATCCTTGGGAATTATATCTCAAGATACATGTACATTTTACGCTTGATAGTAATAAAATTTTGCGCACTTCGATGTGGTTTATTGATCTAAAAAATATATATTTTTGTATATAAAATGCTAGTAATTACCTATTTTATCTTACTTATGCGGGAAAAAAATATTTAATTGTGACAAGAAGTTTTATGATCAATACACATTTATTAGTCCCTACTTGCAATAGGGATACTATTGAATTCACCAATAAGTATTTGTCAACCTCATGGGTTGTGCATAGGAGAAAATATTGCTGCTATACTAAGGTTTTGATTTTTTATACAATTTTGTGTCTAGAGAAAATCAATAGATCTTAAATTTGTGATTGGTCGCTTGCTTTTTTAGCTCATTGGCATGACTATTTTCAATTTTCATAAATATGAGATAAATTGTGTCCAATAGAAATTAGGACAGCTTAAAAATTAAACCTCTTGCTAATGGTTTTTTTTTTTTGCAAAAGGGTGTTTGTTCTACATGTTGGGATACGTGGTAGGGTTTTTTTTGCATGTATGGTTGGAATAGGGTGTGGATGTGTGTGGTTTCTAAGTTTCAAATATTGCATGCATAACTTATTACGAAATATTTCCTTTTGTAGCTTTGTCTTTTGTGATGCTTTTCAAAAGTATCATAAAGAGAAGAAATAAGTAGCCATGCCAATTATTTTGCAAATGTTTTCTTCCAAATCAAATCCAAACAACTTCAAAGCTATTATTTTACAACTTAAATCTAAAAGAATACACAAAAAGGTAGCTAAACATGCAATAGGAGATTTGGAGGCTTCATTTTCATA
This sequence comes from Cunninghamia lanceolata, assembly GCA_027924645.1. Taxonomy (NCBI): domain Eukaryota; kingdom Viridiplantae; phylum Streptophyta; class Pinopsida; order Cupressales; family Cupressaceae; genus Cunninghamia; species Cunninghamia lanceolata. The sequence goes on along the minus strand of BSBN01000917.1, from coordinate 11,965,635 downwards.
GTTGATGACACTCACAAATAAATCCCTTGATGAGAGGGATGAATTTAGAAGGCAAAGAGATGATGCCCTCCACCAAAAGGAAATTTTTTGGAGAGATAAGGAAAATATGGTCATTCAATTCACAGAAGCTTTGCGATTAAAAGAACATGTAGTTATCCAAAGAGACAAGAAAATATTCAACCTTGAATTTGAAAGGTAGGCAAGAAAGGCTATCAAGATTGCAAAAGTAGATATAGATGATTTACATAAGAGCTAAAAAATATCATTTCATAACATGGAAGTCAAGAAAACAAATAAGCTATAGAGACAGAGAGATGATGCCCTTTATCAAAAGGAAATTGCTTGAAGGGAAAAAATAAAGATTGCAAAACAATTAGATGGGGTTTTGAGATTGGAAGCAACTAAGGAAAGAGAAAGGATTCTAAGGGAACACAATAATCTTAACCTTAAGAGTCAAAAGGATCAGATTATTCTTTGGAGTATTATTGTGGCTTGTGACTTGAGTCTTTGTATTAAATTTATTTCTGTTATGTATGCTTTGAAAATATAATCATAAAATTTAAAAAATAAGTTGTTTTGGTAAGGGAAGGCTTTACATATTGTTCAGCTTTCTTTTTTAATATTTATAACTATTATTGAGTATTTCATTTTATCATTGTGGTCATTTTATCAAGGTAGTTTAGCATGAACATGCTCTCATCTTTAATTCTATCATAGTAGCATATGATTTAATAGTTTAAAAAGGGTCTAACATCTGTTGGATGTCTATGTTGAATTTCCTACCTTTCATATTAGTTGAGAAGGCAAGCTTCTTGTCACGTTACATTTTTATGAATTAAAGATGGAAATGCATAGGAATTTTATTTTATTAGAAGGTGAAGTGGATAAACATATGGTTACAAGAGGACTAAAACATTAGGTGCTTATTTATATTATTTTTGATAAGTAAAAGATACATAGGCATTGGATTATTCAACATGTTATTTTTAAATATAGAAAGTTTCTAGTCTCTAAATAAGGATAGAATCTTGTTTATGAATCCTATCAAAATAATTTTTAGTTTCTATTTTTGAATTCATTCTATGGTTTTTGGAGAGATGCCAAGAAAGGTAGGATTAGTGACAAGGTCTATGTGGGAAGAAAAGCCTTCACTCTCCAAAGGCGTAGCTCTCAGAACCACCTATAAATGAGAAGGGGCAAGCCTTTTGATGAGAAATGATCTTCTAGGTTCTTCTTTTATGAACTAAACCTTCATCATGAATATAGCTGATGCATCCAGTCCCTTCCTATTCATTTGAATAGCCAAACTTAAGGCAAGTTTAAGAATTCTTTTATTTATTCAGATGGAATTTTTTTAGCTCTAAAAATTCACTCATTGTTTTTATTAGATAATTGGGTTACCAAGGGATCCTACCCTTACAAAATCCAAAAGGTTAAGTAAAAACAAGTCCCTACAATGGGACCACACTAATCAACCACAAGAAAGACAAACAACAAAATAAACTATAGACAAACAACACACTTACAACACATGAACAACAGCATGCCAATAGCACAGAAAGCTAACACCAGTAACAAGCCACCATGAACAGGGAGAAGAGTGGTCCCAAGCCTTGGAAATTGAGCACTGCTTCTTATTTTTTTGAAAGCTGATGCAGAGTGTCCATGAGGGAATCAATATCATCACTATACTCATTGATATTAGTAGTCTTCTTCTTCACTTTAGGCCAATTTAGTTCCTCCTCAAGAATTTTAATGCTTGAAGTAGTACATTCCAAGCAATGTTTACTTAGATTCAACATACTTGTAATTGATCCGTCCAACTCTCTGACTTTCCTTTTTTATGAGACCATTTTTTTGTAAAGCATTTATCATTTTGAAAAACTCATTCATTGTTAATTTATATGTAGGTGAAAATATTATGTGCCATAAATGGTTCCAAAATAGAAATTGGCATAAAAAAGTAAATGTGTGAGAAGAATAATCCTAGTGTTAGTCGCAACCATGAGATGAGACTACCAAGGAGTCATAGGGGTAGACAACTGACTCCAGTAGAAATTATTCCCTATAGCGATGATGATTCCCATTTGGTACATGTTCCCACTACATAGGTGTTGGCAACCTAGCTGAACTTGATGTTTGATGATGTTTTCATTGATGGAAACAAGAAAAGGAATACGGTTGGAACAAAGATTTTGGTCTAGCAAAGAAAGACCTAAGGAATTTGGCTAAGTATCGAAGGAGTTCAGAGACAATGACATAAATATAATATTTTGATTGGCATTGGTCCACAGTTGAAGAACTGATCTTGCCATTCTGGTAAGATGTCTATAGTCCATAGATGATCTTAAATACAAAGTTTTATCTTTTGATCATCTCCAGAAGTGTACCTTCAAGTTGTCTAAGTCTGGCATGACAAAATACAATACTAAACAAAGTAGAACACACATTTGTTTTGGTCTGCATTCCTCTAGTGTTGCATATTTTGTTATACAGTTTTGAGGTGTTGTAAACACTTGTATGAAGTCTCTAAATCTAGAGTTGTAGAGTCTGAAGTCCACCAGAATGATAGTTTTGAGCTACTGAGTATCACTATTTGGTTTGATAGAGTTTGACTGTGACAAGGCATGTGTTCTAATGGTCTGCATTTTGCCGCAATTTGATATCATACTCTGTAGTTTTGAAGGTAAGATTGGGGATGTGTGAAGAGTCCTTAATATGATTTTGAAAGTGTCTTCTGGTCCATAGTGAAAGTTGTAGTCTGATAGATAAACTGAACCAGTGATAGTTTGTGTTTGAGGCCGACATGTTAGTTTGATTTATATATGATAAGTTCTATTGATTGGAACCTTATCCTAATTGGTTCTATAGTTTGAGCCAACATATGAGAATGTATTTCAAATATTAATTGGGTCCACAAACCATTTCTATGAATGAATTTGGCTGACAAACTACATGTTGATTTACTACATGCTTCGTCTTAGTAGGTCGACCTAATGTGAAGATTTTAAGTGTTGCAGATATATATATATATATATGAGATCCAATTTGATGTTTGGATGATTGATGTTCAAATATGAAGGTGTGTGTGTGTGTGACATGTGAAAGATTGTGATTTTGTGAAGGTGACAAGTGCAGAAGAAGAGAGATCTTGTTCTCATGTAAGAACATAGCAGTGTACTAGAGCAGTTCAAGATGAAGAGTTTTGAGACAATTTTCTGAGCATCATTGGTACTGTAATCATGCATTTGTAGATGCAATTTTAGCAATTCATTTTGGCAATGAGCCATCCTTCCATCTCTTTTTTTCTTTTGGCAGTGAGCCTCTTTGTAATTTAGTATTGTTACTACATAATATATTGTGAGCTAACACTCACCATGGTTTTTCCCTTTTGGGGTTTTCCATGTAAAAATCCTAGTGTTCATGTGTCATGTCTTTTGGTTGTTCATGCTATGTTTAATTTTCTTTAATGTTGTTGAATAGGCAAATGAATTGTTGATTTAATGAGTGTATGGTTTAAGAAAATACTAATTCAACCCCCTCTCAGTATTCTAGGTGTTCAACAATTGGTATCAGAGCCTAATTCCTTGGAAGAAGTCTAATATCTTAAGGAAGATCTTGGGATTGATCACATGGCAGGTAAAAGGATTCTACTCCTCCTAAAGAAATTGATTCAATTGAAACCATAGAAGAAGAATGCATGCTTGTCAGTGAAGAAGAACTCAAGTATGCTCTTGAAGATCATGAAATGACTGAAATAGAAAATAGGGATCCAAAAGAAAATGTCAAGGAAGAAGATGAGTGCATCAAAAATTTGAGGGAGCAAGTAAAGAGGTTCAAAGAAAAGCATAAGGAGGTTAGTGAACAATTGCGATCAGCAAATGAAACCTTAAATGATCTGAAAGTGAAAGTTGTAGAAAGAGCAAAAGCTAAAGAAAGCCTAAATGAAATAATAAAAAACAAATATGAAGTATGTACAAGGCTTGAACAAGAAGTTGCGGATCTAAAAGCTGATCTAAAACAAGCATAGATTCAAGAAGATAAATTTAGAGTGAGTGTTGCCAAACTTGATAGAATAATTGCAAGTCAGAAGAGTCCCGATGACATAGAAGGCTTGGGATTTAAGAAAGGTGAAAGTTCTAAAATAGGTCAAGAAAAGAATGCTCAGATCAAAAAGGACAAAGGAAAATAGATCTAGAATCAAAGGAACATACCTAGAAAACAACCAATTAGGAAACCAAATGCTCAAAGGTACCCCTCTTTCAATGGTTATTGTAATGCATGCAATATGTTTGGTCATAAGGCTACTCGATGTAGGAGCATAATGAATCAAAATATTCCATCATTTTCTAGTCAGTGCTTTACTTGTAATAAAGTAGGTCATAAAGCTAATGAATGCAGCAGTTAGATAAGGAATGGTTACAACAATGGAAGAAATGCTCAAACTTTCAGCGGTAACTACTTTATATGCAAGATGTTTGGTCATAGAGCTAGTGAATGCAGAAGTCAGATAAGGAACAACTATAATAATGGAAGGAATGCTCAATCTTTCAATGGCAATTACTTTGCATGTAATGGATTTGGACACAAGGCTAACTAATGCAGATCAAGGATGAATGGAAGGAACAATGGTCAAAAAAATGTTGTATGCTTCAATTGCAACAGGCCTAGACATATTGTAAGATTCTGCAAAACCAAGAATATGAAGAAGGGTAATTAGGTAGAGATGAAGAAACTGGTACAAAAGGCAGATCTAGTAGAGATCAAGAAGGAGATGAACAAGATTTGGGTTAAGAAGGAAGTACATGAAGTCGAGAATGAGTCCACACCAGACTCTGGTGCAGATACTTCCTATGGGAAGTGAATTGGGAGCTCTGGCTTAGGGGGAACTTTAATGAAATATTCTATTCCCCTAGCCAAAAAATTTGTGTTGACATTCAGCACAAAGATATAAGTTAGAAAACATCTTGGCAAATATTTTGAAGAATATTCTGGCAAAAAAGAACTCTGAAGAAGCAAAAGTGGCACCTAAATAAAATGTCCCTGAGGACCAAGGTAAGAAAAGAGAAGAAGCCCATGAATAGATGATTAATAATCCTACTCCAAAAATAGAGGAAAATGAGCAAGAACATATTCAAGAAGACCCTCTAGAAAAACATGATGATGAGATGTCTCATGAAGAAGACAAAAGAGACACTACTAAGAATGAGCCAATTGACTCTTTGAGAGAGTTGTTGGAGAAACAAAAGGAAGCTCAAATTTTGACTGCATCTGAGCTATTGCAAGGACCAATTAACCTTGCCACAATGTCCCTATTGAAAAAGTTGAGACTTGGGACAATTTTTTAGACTATAGCACAAGAAGAGATATTAAAATCCCATATAGAAGATAGTGAGTTGATAGGAGATGCAATGACAATTTTTGAAAAGATTGTGCCCAAAATAAAAAGAGATACATCATTAGCTCCTACTAGTTAGTTGAAGAAACTTATTGAATCAGTTAACTCTCATTTTGAGTCCCTAGAACTAGCTATAGAAAAGAAGGTAATGGCAGAGATTGATAGCAAGATATTAGTTGAGCTTAGTGACAAATTTTCTCAAGCTAAGATTTTGTTAGATAAGAGCATAAAATATGCATAGAGGACCATTAAAGAAGTTAGTGAACTATACCAATTTTGTCTTACATGGCCTAAGAAGACTAAGGACATAAAAGAGAAAATAGATGGATGGGAAACTCAAATAATGAAGATCTCTGGAATTTATGATCCAGTGAAAGATGTTATTGGAAATCAAAGGGCTATAATTGAAACCATCCGTTCTGACATAAATAAGTTGCAGACCCAGAAGGAGGTTATCAAACATAGAATGAGCCAACTCTGGGAGATAGTGAGCTTCAAGATTACATCCATGACCAAGCTAGTAGCAGCAACAGATAAGACAAGGAAAATTACTAAGGCCCCTACTACCGTGAAGAAGGCAGAAGAGTTGGTATCCCAGGATAATGGGCATATGTTAGTTTTGAGCAATACTAAGGTCAAATGGGATGAATATTTGGTACATCTAAAACATATATACAAAGATATTCTCCATGAAAAATAGTAAGCAATTTGATTTCATTTGTATATATGCAGATAATACAAATAGTTTTGAAGTTTTCGTCACTTGTATATATTTCTGTATCATACACCTTTACCATTGATGTCAAAGGGGGAGAATGAAGCATGTGAAAAACACAAAAGAAGAATAACTGAAAAACAAGGAGAGAAGCATGAAGTTAGGGGGATCAGTGTGAAAAGAGTAAGGGGGAGAAACATAAGAATTTTTCACATCAAGTGTTGCCATCAATGCCAAAGGGGGATATTATTGGCAACTTGGCTAAACTTGATGTTTGATGGTGTTGTCATTGATGGCAACAAGAAAAGAAACAAGGTTGGAACAAATATTTTGGTCCGGCAAAGAAAGACCTAAAGAATTTGGCTAAGTGTCGGAGGAGTTTAGAGACAATGACAAAAAGTCAACATTTTGATTGGCATTGGTCCATAGTTAAAGAACTAGTCTTGCGGTTCTAGTAAGATGTCTATAGTCCTTAGATGATCTTAAATACAAAGTTTTAGCTTTTGATCAACTCCAGAAGTGTACCTTCAAGTTGTCTAAGTCTAGCATGACAAAATATAGTACTAAATAGAGCAAAACACACATTTGTTTTGCTCCGCATTCCTCTGATGTTGTATATTTTGTTATACAGTTTTGAGGTGTTGTAAACACTTGTATGAAGTCTCTAAATCTAGAGTTATAGAGTCTAAAGTCCACCAGAATGATATTTTTGAGCTACTGGGTATCGCTACTTGGTTTGATAGAGTTTGACTGTGACAGGGCATGTGTTCTGATGGTCCACATTTTGCCGCAATTTGTTATCATACTCTGCATTTCTGAAGGTAACCTTAGGGATGTGTGAAGAGTCCTTGATATGAATTTGAAAGTGTCTTGTGGTCCAAAGTAAAAGTTGCAGTTTGATAGATGGATTGAACCAGTGGCAGTCCATGTTTGAGGCCGACATGTTAGTTTGATTTGTATACAATAAGTTCTATTGATTGGAACCTTATCCTAAGTGGTTCTACAGTTGGAGCTAACATATGAGAATGTGTTTCAAATATTAATTAGGTCCGCAAAGAATTTTTGTGAATGAATTTGGCCGACAAGCTACATGTTGATTTACTACATGCTTCATCTCAGTAGGTCGACCTAATGTGAAGATTTTAAGTGTTGTGGATATATATATGAGATCCAATTCAATGTTTGGTTGATTGATGTGTGAATATGAAGGTGTGTGTGTGTGAGAAATGTGAAAGATTGTGATTTTGTGAAGGCAACAAGTGTAGAAGAAGAGAGATTTTGTTCTCATGTAAGAACAAAGTAGTGTAGAAGAGAAGTTCAAGATGAAGAGTTTTGAGATAGTTTTCTGAGCATCATTGGAATTATAATCATGCATTTGTAGATGCAATTTTAGTAGTGAGCCATCCTTCCATCTCTTTCTTTCTTTTGACAGTGAGCCACCCCTTAATAGTGAGCCTTTTTTGCAGTGAGCATTTTGGACAGTGATCTCTGGGCAATGAGCCCTAAGGAAGTGAGCCTCTTTGTAATTTGGTATTGTTACTACATAATATATTATGATCTAACACTCACCATGGTTTTTCCCTTTTTAGGTTTTCCAAGTAAAAATCTTGGTGTTCATTTGTCATGTCGTGTGGTTGTTCATGTTGTGTTTAATTTGCTTTAATGTTGTTGAATGGGAAAATGAATTAATGTTTTAATGATTGTATGGTTTAAGAGAATAATGATTCACCCCCTCTCTTAGTATTCTACGTGTTCAACAACAGGTATGTTAAATTCTTCATTTAGTTGAATTTAAAAATTTGGAGATGCCCATTTTCTTCTACATTTGAAAGAATCAATGATATGTTTATTTTTTATATTGAATAATCTCCCTCCCTCTTTTATTTAGGACTTTGCCCCTCCAAGTGTGGTAGAGAAGAAAAATATACCTACTTACTCTAGGTCATAGAAGAATTCTCTAAGCCATTTTGTGTTCATTCTACATTTCTTCTTAGCACTTGTTGGAATGGGGTTTCTTAGGTGAAGAGGAATCTAGATTGCTTTGAGTAAGGGCAATGAGAGATTTCACATAATGAATTGGTTTCCCATCTCATAAAGGTTGTGGTAGTGGGTTTCATATTCTCATGTGTGTGGAAATGGGGTTTTATATGGAGATTTGTTGACATGATAAAAGGGGTTTTGTGGACAAGCATTGCATTGTGTTTTATTGCTACATTGGTGCTTATATCAACTTAACAAGCATCTAGCGTGGGTTTGGGAATCATTTTGTTACTTTTCTCTATTGCCCAAGCCTTGTATTCCTGATGGGTTGATTTTAGGTGAGTCTTATTTCTATCCATATTTAATTTTGGCACAAAAAACATTTCATTTGCTAAAAAAGCACTAGTAAGTTATAGAACCTTATTCCCCTTAAGGAAAATCTCATAAGTTGGGTTTTAGATAACTAGTCAAAAGATAGATATATTTTCTTCCTAGAAAAGGAAAAAAATATTTTTTTGGTTATATCCTCTTGTAAAACTGATAGAGATAGCATATTAAATATGAAATCATAGTTTTTGAGTGGGTCGGGCCTCTACTTCCAACCATGGTAGGCCAACTTTGATCCGTTCACTACTTGTATTGAAAATATACCCCATTCTAGTTCTAGTTGAAAAACCTGCTATTAGAATACAAGGATCTAAAGATTCTCAAATTAGTGGGGAATCCCTTGGGTTTCTTCTAGGGGCATGATATAGTTTCTTTCAATAACCTTGAGGAGCTCTTTCTCCTTTGTGTGTTGACGGACATCTCAAAGGCCTTTTCCTCTTCAATATCTCTTTCCACAGCTAAGGAAAATTGGCTCCAAAGAGTCTACTTTGAGGGACCTGATCCTTTGTGCTATTCTTGCCACCATTATGGCCATTTAGAAAGTCAATGTAAAAAATTTGGTAAGGATTCTAACAACATAGGTCTAGCCAAACCTTCTTCATAGGTCCCTTTGGCCTATGAGGATCTAAAAAAAATCCATCCTCTTCTTGGCCCTTGCCTAACTATTAAACCAAAGACTTCTATAATAATGAGATAAATGTTATGTTACAAAAGGGTAATGAAGAGACCCCAATACTTCCATGTGAAGAGGAAAATATGGTGTGTAATGGTGTAAAAGATGAAGCTCACCTTGAGAGCTTGATAGATGTCCATATACCTGGAGTCACTGAACAAGGATTATATATTGATGATGAGGAACTAGACTCGAAAGAAAATTTAAGTGCTCTTGTCAATAGGATAATAGCTAAAGTTGGAGGGGAATTGGTAGATGAACTTGCAAAAGAGGTTTTACAAGAGCACATGGAGCCCAATATCCCAAGAAATCTTTTAATTTCTCAAACAAAAATGGATGAAAGAGTAGTTATATGCACCCCAAAACCTAAGAAAGGGTCAAAGCCAAAATAAGTTAATATTTAGGAGGAGATAGCATCAGAGATATAGACTACTTTGGATATGTTTATGAGAGAGGAGAGCCTACTACTCTCCTTTAGGACAATGAAAGCCCTCTTATGGAATGTTAGGGGTATTAATGACCCTAACAAAAGGTATTTAATAAAATGCTAAATTGAGAATGCTAATTTTGACATCATTCTACTCTAGGGAACCAAATTTTCAAAAGAAAAAGGCAATCTTATTTTCTAATCTGGGCACAAATGGTGATCGATTCATGTTGAAGCCATTAGGGCTTTGGGAGGTCTAGCTATCTTATGGAATAAAAGAACTATAAAAGTTGAATCTATCATATCATGTTCAAATTGGATGATTTTAAATATTATAAGTTCAACCTCAAACTTGAAGTTTTGGCTAGTTAATGTGTATGACCCTACTGACATAGTGTAAAAAAGTAACTTTGGAAATTTCTTAGTCATGTTTTATCTCCACTTAGAAATGTGTTGTGCCCAATCAAAAAAATTTCTTCATTAAGGCATTTTGTGAGAATTTAAAAAATTTGTCGTCAAAAAGTCAAAATTTCTAAAAATAGAAAGTTTCTAAAAATAGACGTCAAAATTAGGTTTTCTAGGTTTCTTGAGATGTGGATGCTGGAAAATTTTTCTAAAAATAGAAATTTTCTAAAAATAGAATCTTTGATCCAAGAGTCCTGCCTGATTCTGATTGGCTAATATTGCTTCATGATCAAGGTAGTCCAAACGAATTCTATAAAAGGTCAATTTTTCTCTATTGGGTCAATTCTTCTTTTTCAGAAGGTGAAGCACAAGCTCTGAGGCCATTAATGGAGGAAGTTCATCTATTAGGGGTCAGTTTCAAGATTTTAGCATTGTTTAGAGGGTGAAGAACTGTTAACCGATGATTGACCGATGAAGAATGGAAAACAAAGCATGGTGAATCCAAAGAACAAAGAAAAGTTGAAAATCATTAGATTGAAAATCATTAAATTTTTTGAAGTATGGGAATCCCAAGTGCCCCTAGAGGCTAGGGGCACCCAACCTTCATAGAGTTAGATTATTTTTGCATTTTCTTGGAAAATGTTAAAAAGACCTCGTCATCATGTTTTCATGTGGTCAAAATCAATCAAATTCAGTCGACAAGCCTAGAAAAGATGGGATTTATCTCAAATATGTTCAGGCTATTTAGTTCGCCCTTCATCCAATGATAGTTGTTTGGCAGATCATGGGAATCGATGATAGAAAGTAGTTGCCGATATGTAAAATGGAGAAATGAAGAAAAACTTGAAAATTTCCAAAAAATTTCTAAGGCATGAAAACCTAAGCACCCCTAGAGGCTAGGGATGCCTGGGTTCTCTCGAGATAGAAATTTTCATGTTTGCTGATGTCATCTTCTATCCATTTCCCAATCTTCGTCCGGCGATGGTAAGTTCAAAGGTAAATTACCTTTCAAATGTTTCTCCTGTGGTAAAGTAGGTCATTATGCTTCTAGATGTCCTGAAAGAATTGAAAGAAATAAGAAGAAATATGAGAGCAGGCCTAGAGTTCCAAACAAATGCTACTATGTCAGAGATTTTGGTGATGAAGGGCTAACTGATGATGAATTTGATGATGCTAATACTAGTGCAAATGAATTCCTGTTTATTGCTATTAAAGAAGATCATGTGTCTACTAATTCTGCTAGTTGTGTGAAGGATGAAAAACCAATAGAAGAAAGTGCTTTGGCTGTTCAAGTTGATAAAGATAAGTATGAATGGATTATTGATAGTGGATGCTCACATCACATGACTGGTGACAAAAGTAAGTTTGTAAGTTTGGGAAAGTATGATGGAGGACTGGTTAGGTTTGGAGATAATGCAGTTGGTAAGATTTGTGGAAAAGGATCTATTCATTTGATGGAAAGCATAATACTAACAATGTTCTATATGTGAAGGGTTTGAAGCATAATCTTTTAAGTGTTGGTCAGATGTGTGACAAAGGATACGATCTGAGATTCAAAGACAATGGGTGTAAGATCATGGAAAGTTTCAGAACTGTGATTGCTACCGGTAAGAAGATAAAAGATAACATCTATCAATTGAGAGGAACTAATGATTATTATTTATTGGCTCAGGCAGATGAAATTTGGTTGTGGCATAGAAGGATGTATCATATAAACTTTGATAGTCTAGTAAAGATAAGCTCAAGTCAGGTTGTGAGAGATTTACCAAAACTTGTGAAACCCTCTAGCTCAATTTGTAAGGAATGTCAGTTGGGAAAACAAATAAGGACAAGTTTCAAGAGCAAAGAATAATTTTCTACTGGTTTGCTGGATCTAGTGCATACAGATCTCTGTGGTCCTACAAGGGTGAGAAGTCTACAAGGTGATGGGTACTTCATGTTTCTTATTGATGATTATTCTAGAATGACTTGGGTTACTTTTCTAAGAGATAAATTAGAATCCCTAAAGAAGTTCAAATCTTTCAAGGCAATGGTTGAGAATGAAATAGATTTGAAGATCAAATGTTTGAGATCTAATAGAGGAGGTGAGTTCACATCAAATAAATTCAACATTTTCTGTGAAGAGCATGGGATAAAGAGATAGATGTTTGCACCTAGGACTCATTAGTAGAATGGAGTTGTGAAAAGGAAGAACATGACAGTCTAGGAGGCTGCTAGGATAATGATGAAGGAAGAAGGTCTGTCGGAAGTGTTTTGGAAAGAAGTTATTCACACTGTTGTCTACATTCAAAATAGAGTACAAGTGAAAGGTAATGGTACTAAAACTCCCTATGAATTGTGGTATGGAAGAATTCCCACAGTAAAATATTTCAAAGTCTTTGGAAGAAAATGTTATATCAGGAGAGATGAAGACCTAGGAAAGTTTGATGCAATATGTGATGAAGGAATCTTTCTTGGATAATCTCCCAAGAGTAAGACTTACCAGTGCTATAGAAAAAGGCTCAAAAAGATTGTTGAGAGTGCAAATGTGAAGGTAGATGAAGGCAAAGAAAGAATATCAAAATTGAGTTGTTATGAACCAGATGAACATGTGACTATAGTAATTGAAGAGAAAGATAAGCAAGCAAACAGTCAGGATGAAGAAGAGGCTCTAGAACATGTTGTCAAGAATCCCAGGTATGTAAGGATCAATCATTTTGAAGATTAGATTATAGGTGACAAGAACAAAGGTGTGCTAACAAGAAAAGGAACATCAAAGGAACAAGTCAATTACTGTTTACTTTCAAAGATTGAACCAAAAACTGTGAATGAAGCATGCAATGATGAAAATTGGGTAAAGGTAATGGAGGAAGAACTATTGCATATAGAGAAGAATGAAACTTGGGAATTAGTTCCTAGACTTGCTGACAAAAATGTTATTGGAACTAAATGGGTCTTCAGGAACAAGCTAAATGAAAATAGAGAAGTTGTAAGGAATAAAGCAAGACTTGTATGTAAAGGATATTCTCAAATTGAAGGGATAGATTTTAAAGAAACCTTTGCCCCAGTAGCTCAGATTGAAGCAATCAGAATGTTTTTGGCATTTACAGCTCACAAAGATTTTAAGTTATATCAGATGGATGTGAAATCTTCCTTCCTAAATGGTGAATTAGAAGAGGAAGTATACATTGAGCAACCGGAGGGATTCCCATTGCCAAATCAAGGTGATATGGTATGCAGGTTGAAGAAAGCATTGTATAGACTCAAACAAGCTCCTAGAGCTTGGTATGCAAGGTTAGATAGGTATTTATTGCAATTGGGATTTAGTAAAGGTACTGCAAATAGCAATCTATACTTCAAAGTCAATGATGATCAGATCTTGATTGTTGAAGTCTTTGTTGATGACATTATCTTTGGAGGAAATGAAGGTATGTGCATAAGGTTTTCCGGTGAGATGAAAAGTGAATTTGAAATGTCCATGTTTGTTGAAATGAATTTCTTTTTGGGTCTACAAATTAATTAATCAGATAAAGGTATCTTCATATCTCAGTCTAAATATGTGAAAGAGTTGTTAAAGAAGTTTTGGATGGAAGACTCTAAACCGGTATGTACTCCCATCGTGACTGGTGTCATGCCTGCATTTCCCACGGGATCACGACACACAAACACACGTGTCATGCCCACATTTTCCATGTGGTCATGACACGAAGCGCAAAAAACTTTCTTCCTATCCCTAGGAACCCCCTCACATGCGTTTGCATGCTCAATGGAAATACGCATAGGCATAGTCATGTCTACGTAAATGTGATGGTGAAGGCCATCTAGGGGGTATGCGACACTAAGTGTGCCGCTTCTAGGGTTAGACCAATTTCAATCTACACCCTAAGTTTCCTAGGTGAAACGATCTCGCCAACAACGAACCCTAATTCAACTCAGATCAAAAAGGTGATTAAGTGGTAAGATGGCATATGTTTCTAGTGGAATGATGGAATGGAAAAAAATAGAACATTGCACAAAATAAACCCTATAAATCTAGTAAAATTTTGGCAACATAACGCATTTTCGAAAAACGTGAATCAAAATTTAAAATAAACCACTCTAGGAAAACTAAGTAAAAATTAATAATAAAATTAAATCAAAATTAAAGAATAGCTTTAGAAACAAATTAAAATAAAATAATAAACAAGGTTAAACGACAAGTCACCAATGAGTCCAAGGAGAAAGATTGAGTTCGTTATTAAATACAATTTGACAATTATATTTAATAACTGACTCCAAAATTTAATACATAAGGGAGGAGAGTTTAAATAACTCTCCCCGCAAAATAATGATAAAATAGGTGAAATTGGAAGGATAGAATTTTGACAAAATAAATTCATTGTCCCCATTAAAATAATTCTAAAAAGGAAAAAGAAAATACCCTTTCCCTACGTAAAATAAATAAACAATTCCTAAATAAAATACAAATACGCAAGCTCATAAAATTGAAAACATCAAAACCCTTTTTTTAAAAAAATTTTAACCAAATTTAAGGGACTTCAAGTCTGAAATGAACAAAAGGCCAAAAGAAATAAATAAAAAAAATATCTCCTCACAATTAAAATTATCCTCTCATTAGGCTGAGAAAAGCCCTAATTAATTTAAAATTGTTTTCAATAAACAAGCTGCCCTAATACCACATTTCTATTATTTCCCTTCTTTGTGCCCTAATATATTATTTTCATTTCTTCTCCTCTTTGTTTTGGTTTTCTTCCATTTGTGAACAGGTTAGGGTTTGGGATACCATTAGAGGCCATGGAAGTGCTCACGGAGGTAAGCTCAGTCTGATTATTGTTGAAGAGCATCCATATATTTTCTGGTTTAAAAATCTATGTAAAAAAAATATTTCTCATTTATAAACCATGCTGTGAGTGTAAGGTTATGAGTGCAGGTGCTGTGACAAGGAGCAAAGGGCAAGACGGAACCGTCGTCGCCGGAGTAGGCCAAGGCACAGAGATGAGTATCTTGGAGGGAGGGTGGAGTGAGCTATAGAGGGCGACGGTGGTAGCCGACCCAGGCGGCGTGTTGCATGGTGGCGGAGACTGGTTTGGGGGGTGGGAGCATGAGATGTATGGGAGAGGAGGGCCACGGGGCGGCCAGACTAAGGCTGCAGCAGATGTAGGACAGCGGGGAAGATGGAGTTCGAGGGTAAGTGGAGGGTGTGGGGGAGGAGGCTTAGCCTCCCCCCACACCATGTAGGATGGCGGGGAAGATGGAGTTTGGGGTAAGGGGGGATGTGGGGGAGGAGGCTTAGCCTCCACCCACACCCGAGTTTGGGGTAAGGGGGGATGTGGGGGAGGAGGCTAAGCCTCCTCCCCCACACCCTCCCACATAAAAGCAATACTGTGGGCAGCGCTGCCACCCACAGTCCCTTGCTTCTTTCCTTTATTTCATTTATTTTTTATTTTTTATATATAATTTCTTTTTAACATAGCACTCAATGCAACGGTTCGTCCCTACAGAGAATGAACTCTGCATTCTAAAATTTCACTTAATAAATTTCGTTTCAAACATATGTTTAATATATTACTCCTACCCCAGTCTATAAAATATCACTGTGTATTTATGCTCAGTTTCAGCAATAGTCTGTCCTAAAACTCTCCATAAAATTACTTTTTCCACAGTTGTATGTATATCTAAATCTATAGAACGTATACACTCAGGTATATATAAATTTGTAAGTATATATATATGAGTATATATATTTTAATGTAGCCGCAAATAACCAACTTCTGTATATACACAGGGGTATAAAATAACTTAGCAAGTTGGGTCAACTGCATTAGGTTTTTAAGTAAACACAGACAACTAACTTTCTCAAAAAAATCGCCCATAAACAAAATACTAACTTTGGATTCAACTCTCTTTTTTTTAATACTAACATTTCATTTCTGAATCTAAATAATTAGATAACATAGTATTGAATTTCCTTTCTTTGAACATATTTAAACAGAGATATATATAAATTATGTTTCCTTTCTAAGAATAGTCTAAATGGCAGAATATGCATCTTCACATAAGATTCTAATAGCAACTAGATGTTTAATAACTATTTTGTATAACAAACAAAATTTTAATCCTTAGAATCCCTCTTTCCTTCATGCATTATAATTTAACAGCCATTGATGTATATACATACATATTTTTTTTTGTAGAAAAGATAATGGTAGAAAACTATTTTTATCTTCACAAGCATTTCACAACTTCACAGCTCCACAAAAAAAATAGAAGGAAACAACATTAAATTAAATATAGAATGTTTACACTGTATTACTTTTCACAACCAACACCAATGGCTTACAACCTGTCAAAAATAACATACAGTAAGGCCATAATGGCCATGACTCAAAACAACCAATAAAGCTACCACTAAAACCACACAAGGAGGGTTTTCGTCCACTTCTTTGCTCCACTCAAAACCTGCAATAAAACACAGCAAACAAGGACCACAAAACCAGCCACTTCAAAAAAGCTCTCCTCCCTACCGTAGACCCGCAAGTGGGTTACCCCCGAGCTGGGGAGTTAGAGATTCACACAGGTTGAGCATTCCACAACCAAATCAATCACAATAACACAAAAACACCCATAAGTTCAACACAAAACTCAACTCATAGAAATGAGTTGTTGAGGGTAGGGAATGGACCCCTCAACTTCAAAGGGCTCCCAAAAGATAAAATATCATGCTCATGGCCTCAAGCCAAATAAAATCTCCCAAAACACCACTCTCCACAAATAAAATCACAATAATCTCCATGACACTCTTGCCATTCAATAAGCTTCTCCACAATAAAAGCCCTCAAGGCAAAAATAAATAAAGTGGGAGAGACCTCAAGGAGGTTCCTTTCCCCTACCCATAACAAGTTGAGCATTACCTCCATTGGAGGTGCTCTCACCATACTCCCATCCCAACAACACAATACAAAACAGCAAAACAACCAAAACCAAAACACAATACATTAATTAGCAAGGGTGAGAAAACAAGTTAAAAAGGCCTACCTTCTAAGCCCTTATAATGGAAGCAAGTTGGTGAAGAGCTCCAAGCCTTCCCAAGCCTTCCAATCCTTCAAGCAAAGCTTCTAACTCTCCCAAACTCCTCCAAAAATAGCAAATAAGAATCCCATTCCAGAACCCCACACTCCTCAACAAAAGGAGATAATATAGGCCATGAATTTGGCCTTGAGGAATGAGAAGGTGACACTTGTCACCTTCTCCTTCCTCCTCCCATGCCACTTGCAAGGGAGAGGAAGTGTGAGGATGACAAGTGTCGTCCTCTCATTCCCTCTCAATCTTCACTTTATCCACTTGTGCTCTCACACATGTGTGATAGGACAAGTGGTGAGGTGGCAATCCCACTCACACCCACAAGAGGATAAGGGATGCCATATGGCATCCTCCTATTCTCTCAAGGAGCCATCCTCCTCCAAGATGCTCTCGCATGTGTGTGAGAGTCTTGGGGGAAGCTACCACACACTTGGGAGTCTTGGAGACCTCCCAAGTCTTCCTTGGGAAAGGATTCCCAAACTCTGGGAAGGGAGATGAGTCTTTCCCAACACATGACTCATCTCCCACTTCCCTTAATTCAAATTTTCATCACTTTTACTAAACCATGGTTTAGAGTGACCAAACTTGAGTCAAATCTAGGGTTAGATAGTCCAAGTTGACCCTAGACTCATGGGTAACAACCTAGGGTAGCTTTTGAGACACTAGGGTTCACAAGGAGGGTTAAAAATCACATTAAAATGGCCTCAAAATAAAATAAATGCCAAGTGGTGTAAATCAAGTAAAATTATACAACACTTATTATTAACTAAATAGACAAGGGGTACTAAGGCCAAATAATAAAATTAAATCAAGTACTTAAATCAACATTCAAATTCAAACGTGATCCTTATCCCTCTTGGGAATGGATCGGCTTTACAGGGGATAACATAGTGTGAATTCTACCTCTGATTTTCCCGTGGCTAGGGAATGTGAAACCTGCACATCTCAATCAAGTGTCAGTCATATCATGGAAATCATAGCCGAAGCAACTGGAATTAAATTCATGAAATTCAAATACATCAATAATCATCAATACATAACTCCAATTTAAACTGCATTTTAATCATATGTCAAATAGTCCACATCACATAATTAACCAGAAACTCATCACAAAATATCATCTAATATATCCCATGTGTCAAATCACAAAATATCATCCACTATGATCGAATCAAATCACATATGTCAAATCAAAGTCCTATCATAATCAGGAGATAACAAACAAGTTTGCATAATAAAACCATAGTCACTAAAGGTCTGATAATGTCATCAAAAAATAGCACAATTGATCAAAATAAGGGAGGTGAAATAATCAGCCTCACAACTGGTTTCAAGTTGAGCAAAACTAATGAATCACCTAAGGCTAATCAGAAAAAATACAGATCCATGATTGGAGGATTGCTTTATCTAACTCAAACTAGACCTAATATTATGCATGTAGTTTGTCTTGTTGCAAGGTTTTAAGCTGATCTAAGAGAATCACATGCGATGGCATTTAAGAGAATCCTGAGGTATTTGAAAGGTACTCTAGATTATGGCTTATGGTATCCAAATAACAATGATTTCACTCTCAGTGCTTATACAGATGTGGATTGGGCCAGAGATGTTGATGACAGAAAGAGTACAAGTGGAGGTGCCTTCTTCTTGGGAAATAGATTTATTTCATGGCTGAACAAGAAACAAGATTCAATATCTTTGTCAACTGTAGAAGCAGATTATATTGCAGCAACATGTTGTTGCACTCAAGTATTATGGATGAAGCAAAGTTTGAAGGATATAAGAGTTGTGTATGAAGATCCAATTGCAATATTTTGTGACAATACAAGTGCCATAAACATTTCAAAGAATCTAGTGATGCACTCAAGAACAAAGCACATATCAATAAGGTATCACTTTTTGAGAGAGAAGGTGATAGAGAATGAAATAAAGTTGGAATATGTGTCCACAAAAGATCAGATTGCAGACATTTTCAGTAAGCCTCTACCTAAAGATACCTTTGAGTATCTTATAGAGAAGTTAGGGGTCATTATCCCTCATGTCCTCAACTAAGATGCATAGGAATGCATCAACCACTAGAGCTCAAAGTGTCATTCCTTGATCTAGATTGATGTTCTGAAGGCTACCTCTCAGGGGGAGTAGCTCAGTGTTTCTAGTAAAGTAAATGGATTAGAGTACCAACGTGCAAATATGTGCCCTTTTCCATTGATTTCAAAGGGGGAGAGAACTCATGTGAAAAACTTAGGAGGAGCAAGAATGTAGTGTAGATGTGTAAAGAGAAAGGGGGAGAATCTTGTCTTAATGATCTTTTTAGTTTTTCACATCAAATGTTGCCATCAATGAAAATGGGGGAGATTGTTGCAAGTATGTGCCTAATTGGTGTTGTCATTGATGTTAACATATCTTTGTTGTCATTAGTGTCAACTATGCTCTTAGTTTGTTGAGGATATTGAGAAAATCAGCCCCTCTGCTGATAACAATGTGTTGCAGTAGAAACAATGCTTTACAGGCAGAAGAACAGTCCAGAAGAATGCTCCGTATTTTCTGTAGAATAAATATATTTGCATGTGGATTGGAAGTTATTTATAAGCTTGTCTGAAGATGTTATATTCTGAGTTTGAGCCTCCGGTATGAAGAATTGAGAGAGTTATGTTCACCAGAGTGAAAACAACTTTTTCTGTGTTTGGTGGTGACAGGGAGAAAGTGTTTTGCTCCGCATTAAAGCATTTTGGTCTGTGATTCTGGAAGTAAGTATGTGATGATGTTAAATGCCTTCAAGTGTAATGGTTCATGATTTGGTGGTCTGCAAGCTATCTTTTATTCATGACAGTGGCTAGCAGTGTTGTTCTTGTGCTCCGGTTTGAAGAATCTTGTTGATAGAGTTGTTAGAGATCGTGTGGTTGTTCTTGGTTGAATTTATCACTTGTAAAGATGCATCGAAGATTGTGATAGCACGTTGTAGCATGGAAGATTGTATTTGAGTCCCAACTAAGGCATGGCGTGATCCACATAAGTTCCTACATCTTTTCCTTAGCTAAATTTGTATTAGGTCCAGACCTATTTTATGTATGTTTGTAATGCCAACCTTAGAGATTGTTCAAATGGTTGATGATTGTAATACCGACCTTGATGATCATTCCAAGGTTGATGTAGTGTATAAATACTTGTAATTAAATTGTGAAAATGTATCCAAGTGCGAAGATGTGAAGAAAAAGTGAAGTAAGGTAGCAGAGCAGAGTAGAGGTGTTTGTGCTTCAATGGAACTGAACTTTGGTATGGAGTAGATGCTATTATCTTAGTTCAACCCTTTGGCAGTGAGCCTTCTTTTGCAAGTTAGGTACCCTTCGGTAGTGAGCCATCCATAGGTAGTGAGCCTTTCTTTGTAGTGAGCAATTTGGGCAGTAAGCCTCTATTTTTCGGTATTGATTATATTTCTGTGGGCTAACACCCACCGTGGTTTTTCCCTTTTAGGGTTTTCCATGTAAAAATTTGGTGTCTCCATTGTTGTTTATGGTTTTGTGTTGAGCTTCTCATTTGATGCTTTCATGGTTATATCTGAATATAAGTAATTGATAAGTTGATGATCATATTTGGTTAAAGTTTTAGGACAACTGATTCACCCCCCCTCTCAGTTGTCTAGTGCAATTCAACAATGACATCATCAAAGAAGCATCTTTTTCATCATCCTCACACGAGATCCATAGGCAACTATAAAATAGGGATTCATCCTATGTGAACATATCAACTTGGATTTGTGCTTTAAAAGTTGCTATCTTCATGGATAAGCTTCAAGATTTATGCTTTCACAAAGAAAGTTGTTTTTTCGCCTTAAGTTCTATAAAACAAACCTTTGGCCTCCTTTATTCATTATTTTTGTAGGTTGCATCCAGAGGAAGAAGGGCATCATTTCCTTCCATGAAGATTTAAGAACCCAAACAGAGTGCTTTTTCAGTGCTCTTCGTAGTTTTGGGATTGGGAAGCACAGAGGCATGCTTTTTCAAGGTCCATTTTTCTAGGGCATCATTTTTCAAAAACAGAGCTGGAGCTTTTTTAGTTTTCATTGAAATGGGTTAATCTGAAATTACGTCCTCTTGAAGATTGGAAATTTTAAGTTTTCACAAAATCTACTTTTTTGCCACTTTTTTGGGAAATCCTCTGCTTTTTCAGAATTTGACGATCTAGGTTGCTTCAGAACAGGATTGTCTACAAAACCCACGTGCCAACTTTTTCACTCAAAATCTTTTTTTTAAAAGATGTCAACAAATAGTTTTTAGCCTTTTGTGCAAAATATTTCCAAACAAGGCATGTTCACATGCATTCTTTAAGTTTTTTAGTATGTAGTACTCTCCACTAGAAATCAAGCCTAAAATGATGTTGGTTCATGATTAACTGAGAACCGTCGAGATAGATTTATGTAAGGTGCTTCCAATATTCAATTTGAGTACTTTAGAAGATGCAGAAAACATCACCATTAGGAATCTGGTCACTCTGGGTTGTTTGTAGCAACTTCATTCCTCGTCATAGTGCAAAGCATTAAATTCGTAATCGCTTGTACTAAGCATTACAATTTAGTTACAAGGGAAATCCAATCAAAAGATGGGCGTGTACTCTGTAACCTCAGGCCTAATGACATTGAGAAATGTTTTTCAATACCATCGTGGAAGGAAAACTTCACCATTTCTATTGAACAATGCAAGAGGGTGTGGCAAAATGACAAGGAAAAAATATCAGAAAAAGATTGCTCAAAAGCGGTTGAAGGAAAAGTAGAATGTTTTGCCAAAGAACATTGGACATGGAGAGTTCAAGGAAGACTACACTATAATGATTACTCTACTGAACCAGGTCACAGGTCAAGCAAAACCCAATAAATTTCAGCCTTGGATGTTTTACATCATTTCCTAGATTGTTGATAAAACAAAATACTATGACTAGTCAACATTAATCAGTGATAGTCTCCACCATCAGATAATTAATTTTCAAAGGGCTCATGAATTCCACATGATGTCATACCTCATATATCTGATGTCCTTACAAGGTCAGTTTAGGGGTTTGAATATTGTTGGAATTCTAGGTATTCAATAAATATATCACCATTACCCACAGTTAGAGTTCTTTGAGGTTAAACGACATTATAGGCAGGTAAATGATGCATTCCTTATGCATGTGGTGTGAGATCTTGACAATGAGTTGTATATACAGTTTTCAACTGATGCCAGATTAGCAATGGCAGAGTGGGTTGATTGGTTTATCCAGTTTCCCACTTTCTCGTACATCAGGGTATATATGGCTTCTCAGGAGAGCCAGTCATGCTACCAAGATATCCTATGGATGAGGTAGCATTCATGGAGTTTCTAAGGTAGGTCTATGAAGTCCACTCATTTTTGCGTAGCAGGCGCAAGGTGGCTTTTAGTTTTCTAGTTTGGATGGGTATTTACAGATGCATATCTGGGGTAGATGCCAAAGTAATTGGTGGCGAATTGTCCAAGTATGGCATCAAGTCATTCGACAGGAGGTTTTCAGGGCTCGAATAATAAATCTAAGGAACTGACCTGGCTTGTTACCTTGGCTACAATGGAGATCTCTAGATAGAAATGTGTCACACTTAGTCAGCTCACTCATGAACCTCTCCCATTAAAATGTCCAACTAACTTCCTCCCAACTTAATCTCCTAGGTTGGCCAACGGATTGGAATATAAAGGCGGGATGGGTGGGAGGGTGGCCGAACTCTACTATAGGGACAAAGGGGTGGGTGGGGGAGTCAAGTTCTCGAAGACCATCTTTTATATGTAACATGCCTAGAACTCCCTAGGAATTCATAATAGAATGCGAGATGATCCTCGTGGTGATTTTGTAGCACACCTTGGTTAGAACTGTGTACATGTGCCTGCAGTCAAAGATTTATGGGCTAATTTTATAGATTAATTCGAAGTGTAGAAGCGTAGCTATAACAGGTTTACGTTTTAGTAGTTGACTGATATCCTATCAGAGGATGTAGAAGGCTTTCCAAATGATGATGGTGAAGGTCTCCTTCCCATGTATTTTAGATATTAGATTGAGCAAAAGCCACTATCACAAGTTAATTGATCCGCCAAAGAGAGCACCTCAATTGAGGAAATAACGAGCCGAGTTATCAAAAATAGTATGATATTCTTGAGTAATAAGAAGAAACAGAAAGAAGTAATTCTGATTGCAGAGCCACCAGTTGTTCAAACATATGTACCTTCCACTTCTAAACTAAAACCAAGGGTTAAGGCTATGAGCGTTCTTCCAGAAGGAATGAAGATAGCCAAGTTGAAGAGGAAAAAGGTTGAGTCTCCAATCCATATTTAGCTAGAACAACCAGCAGTTGCATTAGAAGTTCCAGCTGAATTAGCACCACATGTTGAAACAATGCCTTTAGTTCATGTTTCTCCACCTCCATCACCAAGGTCTTCTCCCATTCACATAGATTCAGAACCAAATTCTCTAGTTCATAACACTACGACACACATTGATTGATTAGGAGTTAATGGAATTGGAATCAAGCCTCCTAAAGAAGTTGGCCAATCTTGGCTTGAGAACATCTTGGGTAGGAAGAGGAGAAAGCCTTCATACTAGTTGAACTTCATAGAACTTGATAGCATCTACTAAGACATACTAGAGAAGAAACTTAAGAAGCAAGTTCACATGGAGAAGAATGTTGATGGAAAGACTATTCTTGAAACTGCAACACCATCGAAGGGTAAGAATGTCAATGAGATTAAGGTTGATGACTTCAAGGTGGTCAAAGCCAATCTTGGTAGAAGTACCTAACACATGGATGTAAATCTCTTTGAGGTTGTAGCAGATAATCTAAAGGAAAGAGTGTTGAAGGATGGAGAAGATAAAGTAGCCCTCAAGGCTGAGAATAGGTAGCTGTGGCAATATATTTCCAATCTTCTTCATGGCACTTTGTAGCCCAACTTATTGCTTGCTTAGATTTTGGAATCACCAGCCGATCAACAAAAGCTAAGATAGTTGGTCATTTATTGGAGGCACACGAAGGATTGGGTAGAAGAGTTTGTAACTAAAGGCATATATGTACTTTCACAAATCTATCAATTGAAGTAGAACACTTATGATCTGCGTCAAGGCATTCAGGGGTTTCAGCAAAGTATGGCTAAGGACAAGCCAGTAATTGAGATCATGATCTCTGACTTGAAGATAGCATATGATTCCATTGATTTGGCAGAAAATAAGAAGAAGGTTTCTACTTGGAGAAGACAATATCTTTTCATAGTAAAAACCCATGAGAGGATATCCTCAGAGTTAGCAGAATGGAGGGAAAAGGTGGTAAGTGTTCTCAAGTTTGTGAGGTCTTTTTTTTCTCTGATCTCGTGCTCATATGAGAGAGAAAATGGTACCTTGTATGATCTTAGGGAAGTATAGATGGAATTCCAGACTCTCATCCATAGCAATTTTAGTGATGATCTCAGTGTCGGCAAGATGAATCATTTTGCCACTATGACAACAAAGTTTGATAAAGTTGTGGACGAAGTTCATGAATTCCAACAGATGGTTGCAGATGGTGAAGAGATGTTAGAAAATCATAATATCATCTTGGAAATCGAGTATCAAGTTTCCTGGCAAGAATGTGGTTATGAGCTTTTTAGAGGATATTGTTTTCCAAAATACCAGTGGGTGATGTCACCAATGGAGCAGCACTATAGATGAGGATGTGACTCAAAAAAAAGTGTCTTTAACTCAATGCTTTTCAATTTAAAGCATTTTCTTTCATTCAAAGCTTATCCATCCTCTAAATAAAAAAAAAAGATCACTTTGTAATAGTTGGACCTTTCTTTGCTTTAAAGAAAATTGTTTTAAAGCGGGTGTTAGTTAGAATCTTTTGTCTAGAATAGAAATAAAGCTTGCAAGTTGGCAAGTTAGTTAGCTAGGATCAAGGAGATTTTAGGGTTCCCTACTCCTTTGATTTATGTATATATAAGGGAAACCTTGCCCATTGTTTAGGAACTATAATTGTGATCGCATAATTTGCTTTGCCTATTCTAGCCTACAAATTGTTATTCAAGTGCTTGTTCACTTTGTGTCTTTTGTAATCCAGTGTTTGATCACTTATTGCATGTCTATCTTTGCTGTAATATTGTTATCCTAGATTTGTAATAGTTTTTTGATATTGAGAAAGAAATCCCATGCCTTCTATTGCTCTGATTCTATGTCTCATGTTCATTTAGTTAACGTCATATGTGTTGCTTGCATATTATTACTTTCAGTTTAATCTTAAAGTACAATGAGTCTTCTGATGTGATCTAGAAGAAGTTTATTTGAGATTTTATGTTAACAAATCATTCCTTGTTTACTTTTGATTCCTACGCTCTGAATTTACTTAGGTAATCGAAAGCGTCATTTTGTTTAGGCCTAGCTATAGTTAGAAGTTAAAGGAAAAACCTCAGTTGCAGCGATAGAGTTTTATAACCTTGTGCTTGTAGCTGAGAATCAAAAAGATGGGCAAATTTAATTTATTTATCTTTTTAGCAATCATCAACAAAGAGGGAACTTCCCCTCCTAATTTGAAGGGCAGTTTTTCTGGACATAGATGTCTGTTTCCAATTCGCATTCTAGAGGTTTGAATTGAAATGCCAATAGTTTTTTGGAGCCCACCGTGGGGTACGAGGCATAAAACTTCAAGCAAGCTTAAGCTTATGTCATGGGAATGACTATTTGGCATCCTACTGCTCCTGTTCAATGAGAAAATATTACACCACCTACTATACAACCAAATCTTGTACATGTGGAAGGAGAGAAAACAAACATCATTAGTAGCCTAAGGAGTTTCATATTTGCGGAAAAGGAAAGTCTTGCCCAGTGGAGAAACATGGCTACTATTCTTGATGAAGAAGAACACAAAGCAGATCTTGCATCCAAAAGACCAGTATTACCACCTCCCTCATGACAATAGATAATCCTAGCTCACAGGGTTTATAAAAGAAGGGGGAAAGATGGTACTACAAATCCATTCTTCCCAGATCTTATTCCTATAGAAGTTGGAGAAGCATCCAACATAGTTTCTGAAGTCAAGCAGGAAGAACCTCAAGAGAAATCCATAATCTAGCCTAGAGCAATGGGTGATGCAAACAATAATAACAATCGCATTAATCAGAATTAGAGATGTCCACCCCCATTACCTTGGGGTGACAACATTGGACCTTTGGCCATGCAAGCACATCGTGAGCTACCAAGGGGGTCAAGGAAGCACTTTCCCTAGTTTCACAGAACTCAACATCCTAATGAAAGCATCTCTACATTCACAATGGCTTGCGCTGTTCTGCATGTATCACATGAAGATGTTGATGTGCGTCTCTTTGTAGAGACTCTTGTGGGAAACATTGTTGACTGGTTCAATCATCTAGAGCCAAGCATCATTACAGATTGGGCAACTATGAGCGAGAAATTCTTGGCAAGGTTCAAGCCTACCAAAGATGGTCATTGATTGTTCTCCCAACTATTAAACTCTAAGATGGAGAACAATGAACCAATGGGGGAATTTGTAGCAAGGTTTAATCTCCTGGTTATGCACCTTTCTCATACACTCAATCCATCTCCAAAAATTCTATTGAGCAGTTTCATTAATGCTCTTCCTTCTGAGATAGCCTTCTTTTTGAGATCGGTTGATTAAACAAAATTATCTAGTGCACAAGAAAATGCCATCAAGTTAGAGGATAACATGATTACCTCTGGCAAGATGAACACGGATTCAATCAGGCCTCTTATTCAGAGTTCTACAGATCCTCTGCTATAGAAGGTAGCAAATCAAGTGACTATTATGAAGAGGCAGTTGCCTACTTAGGGGCAACTTGTGCAGTAGCCATTTCAGTCACCACAACAACAGTACCAACCCCAACCACAATTTCAACCATAGCAACAGTATCAACCACAACAACCATAACAACCTAAGAGGAACAATTTCTAGCCTTTTAATAACTAAGGCCTAGGTTACCGGCACCTCCACCAAGACAAATAGTTGATGCTGTACAAAATGCAGTGTTTTGCTCATTTCACGAAACTGATGTGCATACTGGTATCACATGTCCTGAAAATTTAAGAATGAATCAGATTATGGGATATGTTGACAATGCACCCATTTCAAAGATTGTCCCTTCCCCAAGTGTGAATTTTGTCTTACCAAAGACGAACAACTTCGATGGTGACTCTACTACAAGATACTTCCAAAAGAACCCATTTTAATAAAGGAAGAACAAGAGGATCTTTGTCAATATTTTCTTGTGGTAAACCATGAGGATTTTTTAGCACCCATGTTTACACGTGCTCAACATTTCAAGGCACGAAAAGAAGAAGAGGATAAACTAAGTGTTCGCAAGAGACACTACTAGGGATGATAGATGTTGTCATTGATGGCAACTAAGATCATCCCAATCATCCGCATAACACAATTTGTTCGCACCGGAAGTCAAAATCAGAATTTGTCTAAGTCCGGGCATTCAGGAACAGAGCAGGTGACAAGGTTCAGTATCTTGGTCTGGATCTCTCTGGTGGAAAGGCATGGTTTGTTACGGATCTGAGGTAGTTGTAAGAATTATCAAAACACTTTGAATCCATAGTTTTGTCCTCCGAAGATGAAGGACCCAAAAGATATTAGCTTCTAAGTATCAGGTCTCAGTTTGACAAAATAGACAGAAGAAGAATAGGCCAATCTTGTAAATGATCTTAACTTTGGATGTATAAAAGTTGTTTATTGGGCACTGTGTGATGATCAGTGATGGTAGCCTACATGATTGATGATTTGCAAGTCCAATTTTTGATCCACATCTCATATTATGTATGGATCTAGCTGACAGAGCAGAGTACTCAATAAAGTTCTAAATGTTCTTGAAGCTAATTGGTAAAATGATTGTAGATCATGTTGTGCATATATATAGCAGATGGAATTGGATGATTTGATGTTGTGTGAGTGAACAAGGTGTAATTGTGAGAAGAGAAGAAAATCTAAGGAGCGAATGAAGGCAGAGCAGTAAGAAGAGCGAGTAAAGATGAAATGTGTAAGATCAGTTTTTACACTTAACTAGAACTAAAACTCTTGCATGGGTAGATGCTATTTATCAGTTCAAAATCTCTGTTATTCTCTTGTAATATTTCTATAGGCAGTGAGCCTCTATTTGAGTAGTGAGCTCTAGGCAGTGAGCCTGAATGCATGTGCATTCTCATTTGTAAAAATGCTTTTAACAGGGTATTAATTTTTGTGGGTTAACCCCCACCATGTTTTTGCCCTTAACTGGGTTTCCACATCAAAAATCTTGGTGTCAAGTGTGTTATTTATGTTTTTGTTCATGTGTTATTAATTGATACTGAAATTTTTATATCATTAATTTGATTATAAGTTGTAAAGGAAGATTAATGGTAGAAAAGATTAAAATATGTGACAATTGATTCACCCCCCCTCTCAGTTGTTTGGACCTAAACCAACAATTGGTATCACAACAAGGTTCCTTTTGAAAAGTTTAACAACTTATGGAAGATCTGGGAAGTCAATAAAAATGGATGACTATAACCTTCAAGGGCAATTGAATCTTGCCCTAGATGATCTTGAGCAGTCTAAGGCAGAGGTCCAAGAGCTGTAAGATAACCTCAAAAAGGCTGAAAACTTCATTGAGATTTGAAAAGAAAAATTGAGCAAATCCAATGCAAAAGGAAAGGAGCAACCTCTTCAACTAGAAGACAAGGCCCTGAAAGAGAAGACAAAGGAATGTGAAAAATTAGCTAAAGAAGTTGTTGTCCTAAAACATGAGATGGAAACTAGGGTGATAAGACTAACCAAGGAAATTGAAGATAGAAAGAAAATTGAAGAAGAAATGAAGCAAAAGTTGAAGGAGAGAAATGAAGAATGCTACAGATTGAATGGAATAGCCGGTCTCCTAGAATCAAATCTACAAGAAAGAATAAACAATGAGAGAAAACTTGAGAGACAAATTATCACTCTCAGACATGACCTAGAAATTGCCAATGAGTATAAGGAGAAGTTCAAGATAAGCTCAGCTAAACTTGAAGCACTAATTGAAGAATAGAAAAAGGATGATGACAAGCATGATCTTAGATATGAGAAAGGTGAAAGCTCCAGATCTGGACAAAGAAATTTTCAACCAAGGAATAAAATAAATAGAACTAGAAAACCTCCGGTAAGATAACCTAATACTCAAAGATATCCA
Source organism: Cunninghamia lanceolata (assembly GCA_027924645.1). Taxonomy (NCBI): domain Eukaryota; kingdom Viridiplantae; phylum Streptophyta; class Pinopsida; order Cupressales; family Cupressaceae; genus Cunninghamia; species Cunninghamia lanceolata. The sequence continues at coordinate 11,936,397 of BSBN01000917.1, read as the reverse complement.
TCATTCAATGGAAATTGTTTCAATTGCAATAAATTTGGTCATAGAGCTACTCAGTGCAGAAGCAGAGTGAATCAAAATGGTCCATCCTTCTCCAGTCAATGCTTCAAGTGTAAGAGGTATGGTCATAGATCAAATGAATGCAGAAGTATGATAATGAATAATGTTAACAATAGAGGAATTGGCAATTCTTTCAATGGTTACTACTTTGCTTGCAATGGGTTTGGACACATGGCTAATCAATGCCAATCAAGAGGAAATCAAGTTCATAAGCAAGCAAATGTTGTGTGCTTTAATTGCAATAAATCTGGTCATATTACAAGATTCTGCAGAAATAGGAACAATGGAAGAAGAGGTCTGGTAAATAGAAAACTGGATGAACAAAGATAAGACAAAGGTAAAAGAAAAATTGATGTGAATGAGATACGGAGCAAAATGAACAAGATTTGGGTAAAGAAAGATACAATAAACAACGGTGATGGCTCTGCACTAGAATCAAGTGCTGACAATTCCTTTGGGAATTAAGTCAGGAGCTTTGGCTCAAGGGGGCTGCATTGAACATCAAATTCCCCCTAGGTCAATAAGTGGGTGCCTAAATTTGGCACAATAAAATAGAATATTTGAATTGGTCCAGAACCTTTGGAAGGATTTCTGGAAGAAAAGATGTTGATATGAAAACTTTTGGAATGATTCATGAAGAACTGTCAAAAATAGAGTAACCAGATATAGTTAGGGCAACACATTTATTACAATGCCAAATTAGGTTTTGCAAAAGATAAAAGGTCACTTGGTCACTCATTTGAATCACTTTGCATTTAGAGGAAACAAGAAGAAGAGCATTTGAGTTGCAAATCCAGAGACCGAGGCAAAGAGCAAATTCAACTAGCAACTGATCAACCCTAACCTCGCAAAAGAAAAAGGTACCTCTCTATAAAGCTTTGATTCTGAAATATGTTGAGATGGCTACTCCTCATGTTGTTGACATTACTGAAAGGCCTTGACCCAAATTTAAGAAGCATCCTCACAAATCAATTGAAGTTGACCCATTAGGTGTTGTTTCAAGTGTTTCGTATGGTGTGCTACATGTTGAAGACATTAGGGTTTATATTCATGCAAACATAGATGAGTTTAGATATTCAAGGTATGTAGACTTGTTTGAGAAACAACTTAGGGGTGAAAATCATGAACTTAAACCCGAGTATAAGGCACTACAAGATAAACACTTTATTCAGATTATGGGGTTTCCAACATTTGATGAGGATGAATAGGTCTGATATATTTTGAGTCAGATACATGATGAATTCATTTGGTTGTTAAAACCATTCAAGATTACCAAGGATGTTATTAGAATTGTAACTGGCTTAAACTCAACTAGAGGATTGCCCATACTGAAAGCTTTGAAAAACCAGACAGTGATTGATGCTACCAGTGCTAAGTTTGATAGAAGGGTAATGACCATTAATGATATTATAGAACTGTATGTCAAATTCACTCCATGGTGATTGGGTACAAGATCTACCACTTGAGCAGAGAAAATTCTATTTTTGGAACAGTCATATATGCTACATACAAGATGCTAAAGGAAAATACTAATTATGACTTGTGTGAATTACTACATAATCAATTGATTGAAAATTTAAACAAAATCAAGAAAGATAAGAAAAACACTTTCAAGTATGGTACATTGGTTCTATGTTTGTTCTTTTACTTTATGAATGAGGTACCTGAGATAAAAGGTATGCACTGGACTAAGGATGAGCCAGTTGCCATTCAAATCAGAGATCATCTTCGTAGCATTGGTGATTTCAAAGCTCAGAAAACTGCAATATGGGGTTACTTCAAGAATTTTCAGAGTATGATGTACTTAAGGGAAAGAATCCCTAAATCAATTGTTGAGAAGTAGAAAAATGATATATGCTTCATGGTTGATACTGATCAGTGTCTAATGGAAGTAGTGGAACCCAGAACTGCTTAGATCATGCCCATGGGGTATGAAGTAGATGAAAAAATCTTAAATATGTATGCTCAACATCTTCTAAGCAAGCCTAAAGACACAACGGTTGAAAGATTTGGAACTTATGAGGAGTTGAATTTAAAACTGCATACTGAATTCAAAGAACCTAAAACCAATAGGAAAGTAAGAAAAGAAGTTGAGTAGTTAGCTGAAAATCTGGGCCTAACTAAGGAGGCTGTGAGGAAACTCAGAGAAAGAACTAAAAAGGCTGAGAAAGAGAAACAAGATAAGAAATAAACAAATGCTCTGGTGGAACTCTCCTCCACTTCAAGAACTACTAGGAGCTTTGTTGTTGCCCCTGTTCCTTCCATGACTACAAAACTGGAAGCAAAATCATCTAGAAAATGGGAGAAAAAGAAGAAAACAAAAGCATCCTGGACCTATGAAAGCATAAGAGAAGAAGAAGAAGATACATATTCTGACATTGAAATCAAGGAAATAAAGGCCACCAGAACAAAAGCTACAAAAGTAACCAAAGAAAAGTCCTCCAGAAGCAAAAGGACCAATAAAAGGCAAAAGATAGAAACATATAAGGAATATGTTGAGAAGCCCGCACTTTCCCTAGAGGATGTGATAAAGTTAGACATTGTAGATGGTAATCTAAAACCCATAATTGAATTCTATGATGAATACAGTGATGTGGATAAAAGGGTGTTGGAGGAAGCAACTGTCAGATAGCTCAACATCTACAACAAGGCACTAATTGAGATAACTTCTAAGTTGCCACAAAGTCTGGCAAATATTTTGGAGTTGAGAAAAGAAAATGCCAAAAGCAAGGACATGGAAATTAGGGAACATGAGATTATAAATTTATGTCCTCAAATTTCACTTGATCAAATAGATATGATATTCAAGGAAGTCAAAGATGACTTTACAAGCAAAAAGAGAATGAACAAACTCATGCTTGGAGAAACAAGTGAAATCATTAAAGAAACTCAAGAAATTCTTTTGAAAGCATTGGAAAAACACAATTTTTGCAGTCACAGAAGAAGTTCCAAATGGTGAAGAAGAGAACATCATCGAGCAGCAATCTAAGTTGGGTGAAGCCTTTGTTCCAAAAATGGAACAAGTAAATCAGGATGATACAAAAATGATGGATAAAGTAGTTGATGTAGGAGATACTCCTAATCCACCCGACCTATCAAGAAAAGAAGATAATATTACTACTTCATAGAGCCCTCCGAATCAGGTAGCAAGTGGTGAACAAATAGAAAAGAATCCCTTTGTAGAGAACACATAGAAAAGTAAAGTAGAGAAAGAGGAAGAAAAAGGAAAGAAAGATAAAGCAGAAGAAGATGGTGCAAACATTGAAGCACCTAAAGGAGATATTGAGAAATCTGATGAACAAAAGGATGGTTCAGAAAATGTTGCAAGATATACTATAGATGCAGTAAAAAGTATTTTGAAAAAGAAATGATTGAGCTTGATGAGCCTGAACTACTCCAAGGTCTAGCTAATCCAAATGCTCTCTCTCCAATTCAATTGATGAAAATTGCATCATTCACCCAAGTAAAGGCTAGAGAAAAGATGTTAAAGTTCCACATGGAGGACAATTAGCTACTGGGGCTTACAACTAGGATTTTGGAAAAATTAATGTCTTCCTACTAGAAGAGTCCATATGATTCCCCCTCTGGACATCTGAAAAATCTTGTAAGTTCTATAAATACTCGTTTTGAGTCCTTTGAGAAGTTTGCAGAGACAAAAGTCAGAAATGAGTTTTTGGATAAGAGATTTAGTGAAATTAAGAGTCTAATAGGGTATGATAGGACTATACTTGCTATCAGTATAAAGAGTGTTCAAAATGCTCTAAGTGATGGAAGTGATGTATATAAATTTTGTCTATCCTCGCCCAAAGTAAATGAGGATATTAAGAAGAAGATAAAGGAACAAGAACTAAAATTGTCAAATCTGTCCAATAATTTTGATCCTCTAACTAGTTCACCCATAAGTCAGGAATGTCAAATAATTAGCTTGACTAATGAGATAAAGAGACTTGTTAAAGAGAAAAGCAACATTATGAAGAGAATGTGTGAGCTCCGGGGATTGATTGCCCCTAAGTTAGAGACAATGTATAATGCCCTATCTAAGCTCATACTGCAGTTCAGACTAGTGATCCATTAGATCTGTCAAAGGAAGAAGCATATTCATTTTTGTTAAGTGGGCACATCTCTATTTTGGATGGAATGAAGAGTACTTGGGCCTCTGAGCTTGTGCAAATAAAAACTAGCTTTGCAGACATTCTCAAGTTCATGTAAATTGAACTTAATAATTAGTCGTACTTATGCAGTCCTATATACAAATTTTTAGGAAATTTTGGCTTACGAACCCCACCCTTTTCCATTGATGTCAAAGGGGGAGTGAAGATTAGTAAAAAATGAGGAATCCAGCTAAAGGGGAGTACCAAAAAGTAGTGTGAACAACAGTATGGAGCATAAGCTAAGGGGGTCTATTCCAACACTTAGTCATTTTTCATTAAATATTGCCATCAATGCCAAAGAGGGAGATTGTTGGCAAGAGAGACTACTAGGAATGATAGGTGTTGTCATTGATAGTAACTAAGATCATCCCAATCATCTGCATAACACAATTTGTTTGCATTGGAAGTCAGAATCAGAATTTGTCTAAGTCTGGGCAGTCAGGAACAGAGCAGGTGATAGGGTCTGGTATCTTGGTCTGGATCTCTCTGGTGGAAAGGCATGGTTTGTTGTGGATCTAAGGTAGTTGTAAGAATTTTCAAGACACTCTAAATCCATAGTTTTCTCATCTGGAGATGAAATACTCAAAAGATATTAGCTTCTGAATATCGGGTCTTAGTTTGACAAAACAGACAGAAGAACATGCCAACCTTGTAAATGATCTTAACTCTGGATGTATAGAAGTTATTTATTGGGCAATGTGTGATGATTAGTGATGGTAGCTGACATGATTTATGATTTGCAAGTGCAAGTTTTGGTCCACATCTCATATTATGTATGGATCTAGCCGACATAGCAGAGTACTCAACAAAGTTCTAAATGTTCTTGAAGCTGACTGGTAAAATTATTGTAGATCATGTTGCAGATATATATAGCAGATGGAATTGGATGATTTGATGTTGTGTGAGTGAACAAGGTGTAATTGTGAGAAGAGAAGAAAATATAAGGAGCGAATGAAGGCAGAGCAGTAAGAAGAGCAAGTAAAGATGAAATGTGTAAGATCAATTTTTGCACTTAACTGGAACTGAAACTCTTGCATGGGTAGATGCTATTATCAGTTCAAAATCTCTATTATTCTCTTGTAATATTTATGTAGGTAGTGAGCCTCTATTTGAGCAGTGAGCTCTAGGTAGTGAGCCCAAAGGCATGTGCATTCTCATTTGTAAAAATACTTTTAATGGGATATTAATTTTTGTGGGTTAACCCGCACCATGGTTGGTGCAGAAGCACCAAGAAGACTAAGGTCTTGAGTTCTCTTGCTTTGATGTTCATCTTGTTTTGTTTATTCAATAAGGTCATGAAGACCATTTTTTGTGTTGTAATAAGGGCTATGGTGCCATGTTGTAATAGGCAGTCTTATAAGTCCTAAGGGACAGTCATACAATCTCATGTATGTAAGCCTTTCTAAGGCATGTAGGAGGTGGTTATAAGTTTCATGCCTTGTCAAAGGCTTGTCATCTTTGGAGAGAATAGTACACACATCCCAAATAGGGATAATCCCTTTGTAATCACAAAATAAACCAAGACAAATGCTACAGATGGCTAACACAGTTGTAATCACCATAAACTAATGTTAGTTGGTAGTGATGGTTGAAGCACAATTGCAAAACCTTCTCCATCAACCCAAACTTCTTGACAATGTAGTTAGGTGGTTATACAGATGATGTATAAGGTCCAACACCCATGAAAGAGTAAGGGGAAGGAAGTTTGATAAGAAATAAACAAAGAAATCTCTATTCTGCCCATTTTTCCTGTGTAAACTTGTTGTTCTGAACCGTACTGTGCTTCTGTATGGAACTGTCATGGTTTCTAATCTAGTGGCACATGTGAAGTAATGGAATAGATTTCAAACAAAGTTATTTTTTGATGTCTTGACACTAACTATAAGGCAAGATACATCCATTTTTCCTCAGACTACTTTTTGGGTGACTGTTTTCCTGAGCTTCCTCGCTGCCACAGTCTATACTGTGCTGATGTACAGGGTTATTTCCTCTTTTTCATGAATTGATCAGTTAATATATGATGTTAACTTCCTTTTGGACTCAGTTTGGTGCCTTGAAATTCTTGTGGTAGAAAATTATAAGCTTTTTTATAAACTTGGTTTGTAAAACCCTACCCTAGGGTTTTGGTTACAATCTATGAATTCTCCTCCATTCCACTGATGTAAGACCTCATAGATCAGTGGGATGGATTGGTATTGTGTTGTTTCAATGTTGTTTTGCAAGAGTTTGGGCAGGATAGAGGGTTTGAAGCAGTGTATATGAAGAACCCTAGCAAAACCATGTGCTAGGAGCTTGTAAAAGATAATAGTAGTATGAAACTTAATGACAGTCGGTTCTAGCAATAAATGAAGATTGGATTCTATGGTTTTGAAAGGTCCCTGACATGGCCAAGTGGTCCTGAGAGTCATAAGACTCCATCCAAGGGTAGTTGCTTCACAAATTAGGCCTAATTAGGGCTCTAAGTCATCAGGAGGGGCTATAGGTTGAGGCATATCACCCAAAACAACCACTACCCATTCTAGGATATGTGATAGGGGGTCCTAATGGGTATCTTCTAATTGTCTAAGATTTGTAATTGAAGGTCTGTGTCAAGAGTTATTGGGATTGTTCTCATTTTTTAGGGCTATAAGCAATTTCTTAGGTTTGTGAAGGAAGTTCTAACCAGAAGTTTGGTCTGTCTTAGCCATTGGTTGGAATGAGTCCCACAAAATCTAAAAACACCTTTTCCATGAAGAAATTAGAGCCCCTAACTATTTTTCCCACTTTTGTATAAAGAACCTTGAATTTGGGCTTTTTAGGGGTAGTAAGAACCTATTCAACTTGTCTATCTTCCTCCTATTCAATGTGCCTCAACATCATAGTGGTATCAAAGCCATAAAAGGTTTTGTTGTTGGCCTGGTATATGTCAATAGAGGAGAGTGAAGGAGAGGCTAGCAATATGCCTCCAAAGGGGATGACCGCCGAAGTGGTCAAGAAGTTCAAGGAGATGGAAGAAAAGATCAAAAGTGGAGTCAAAGAAGCACTCTAAGAAGAGTTGAAGGCATTGAGGATAGGGAAGAGGATAGATGAAGGTTTAGTTGAAGAGGAAGAAAAAGAGGAGTAAGAAGAAGAACAAGAAGAGGTAGAGGTACTGGCTGATCCAAAGCATTTCCTTGAAGCCATCAAGGCAATTGGAAAGGATTCTTCAGAGGCTCGGATGGAGATTCCCATGTTCAGTGGGAAGATGAATGCTGATGAAGTCATGGAGTGGATTGAGGCTCTAAACAACTACTTTGAATACAAAGAAGTTCCTGAAAACAAGAGGGTTAAGTTTGCAAAAACTAAACTCAAAGGTGTTGCCCTTACATGGTGGAATTACACCCAAGGTGAGAGGGTAAAGAATGGGAAGAGTATGATCTCTTCATGGAGAAGAATGTTGGAGAGGATCAAGTCCCAATTCCTTCCATCAGACTATGAGGTGAAGATCTACAAGAAGATGCAAAATCTCAAGCAAAGAGATTTGGATGTGGCTACTTACACTGAGGAGTTTCACAAATACACTCTTCATTGTGGGTACATGGAGGATGAAAAAGCTAAAGTGGAAAGGTATCTAAATGGTTTGAGGTTTAGTATTCAAGATGAAATCAGTTTATTAACCCTTGAAACCATGGAAAAATGCTTTCAAGTGGCATTAAGGGCTGAAGAGAAGTTGAAGAGGAAAGGTGAATAGCAAAATACAGGAAGAGGTGGCAGAAATTTTAGAGGTAGGGGCAGTTTTGGGGGCAGATATTAGTCCCAAAGAAGTCAAGGGGAATCTAGTTCCCAAGAGAAAAGTGGAGAATTAGGTTCTAGAGGAGGCTTTAGAGGAAGAAGGCCCAATGGAAGGCATAGATTTGGTGGACCAGGAAGAGGTCCTAATGTCTTCATAGGAAGGTGCTACAATTGCAACCAAGTGGGACATCTAGCCTTCAAGTGTCATAAAAAGCAAGCCTCAAGCTCTCATGGAGGAGAGAGAAGGAACCAATTGATCCAAGAGGAAGATTGCCAAAGTGTCAACTCTCTAATTGGAAGTGCAGCCCCTGTCCATGAAGGAGAAAGTTTGATGATGAGAAGAACCATGTTGAAGGTGCCTCAAACACAAGAACCACCTCAAAGGAAGACATTGTTCAAGACAACGTGCAAGGCCTATGGTAAGATTTGCAAGGTAATTGTTGATTTAGGCTCAACTGAAAATTTGGTTTACATTGAAATGGTAGACGAGTTGAAATTGAAAAGACTTCCTCATGTTAGTCCTTATAAAGTATCATGGTTGAATAAGGGGCAACAAGTTTTGGTAGATGAACAATCATGGGTTGAATTTGAGATAGGAGAATATAAGGACAAGATTTTGTGTGATATAATTCCCATGGATGCTTGTCATTTGTTGTTAGGATGCCCATGGCAATATGATGTTCAGTCACAACATAATGGTAAAACTAATTCTTTCATTATAACTAAGAATGGTAGAAAGTATAGAATGGATCCATTGCCTGATGAGAATTTAGAGAAGAATGTTGGGTCAAGTGTCATGATTGTGAGTGGTAAAGAGTTTCTAGATGCCCTTAAGAAGGAAGAAGTTCCTAATGAGGTGCAACAATTGCTAGAGAAGTATAAGGGGATTATGGTAGAAGAAATGCCTAATGAGTTGCCACCTATTAGGGACATAAGCCATCAAATTGACTTCATACTGGGATCCACTTTGCCAAACAAAGTAGCCTACAAGATGACACTTTCACAAAATGAAGAGATTGCCAAGCAAGTGCAAGAATTGTTGGATAAGGGATTGGTAAGAAATAGTCTTAGCCCATGTGCTGTCCCAACAGTCCTAGCCCCTACAAAGGATGGTAAATGGAGGTTGTGTAGGGATTCTAGACCCATTAACAAGATTACCATAAGATATAGGTTCCCTATGCCAAGAATTGAGGACCTAATGGACTATTTGGGAGGGGCTAGATATTTTTCTAAGATTGATCTTAAGAGTGGGTATCATCAAATTAGGGTCAAACAAGGGGATGAATCGAAGACAACATTCAAAACAAATGAGGGTCTTTATGAGTGGTTGGTGATGCCATTTGGTCTATCTAATGCCCCAAGTACTTTTATGCATCTCACGAATGAAGTGTTGAAAGATTTCATTGGCAAATTTGTTGTCGTATATTTGGATGACATTCTTGTTTTCAGCAGGACTAAGGAAGAGCATTTGCAACATTTGGATCAAGTTTTGAAGAAGTTACATGATGAACAATTGATGATCAATATGGAAAAGAGTGTCTTCATGAAAGAAGAACTCACCTATCTTGGTTTTGTGATTTCACAAGGTAGTTTGAAGATGGATCCAACAAAGGTAGAAGCCATTTTGTCATGGCCAACTCCAAAAACAGCAGGTGATGTGAAAATTTTTCATGGTTTGGCAACATTTTATAGGAAATTCATAAGGAGTTTTAGTCATATTTGTGCACAAATTTGGATACCATCAAAGGGGGGCAGAAATGTAAGTTTTTATGGACAAAGGCAGCCAATGATTCTTTTGAAATTATGAAACAAAAGGTAGTACAATAGCCCATACTTGTTTTGCCCAAATTTAACAAGTTGTTTGTGGTGGAATGTGATGCTAATAACCTTGCTATAGGGGCTATCCTAAGTCAAGAAGGCAGGCATGTTGCTTTCTTTACTGAAAAATTGAATGATGCTAAGAGAAAATACTCTACTTATGACTTGGAATTGTATGCAATGGTACAAGCTTTGAAAAAATGGAGGCACTATCTTTCGCCTAAAGAATTTATTGTTTATACTGACAACCATGCACTTAGTTTTTTGAATTCATAGGAGAAACTCAATCATAGGCATATGAAATGGGTTGAGAAAATCCAAGCCTATACTTTTTCAATCAAACACAAGAAGGGGTAGGTTAACAAAGTGGCAGATGCATTGAGTAGAAGGGTGTGTATGATTTAGGAAATTCAGTTGCAAAGTGTAGGGGTTGATGCTCTCAAACACATGTATCAGGATGACGAAGATTTCAAGGAGGTATATGAAGTTTGTTCACAATTTTCAGACTCTTATCATTCTAATTTTTCTAAGTTTTTGTTGCAGCAGGGGTTATTGTTCAAAGGCAGCCAACTATGTGTTCCTAGGTGTTCCATGAGGAAGAACATCATAAAGGAAAAACATTGTGGTGGACTAGGAGGTCACTTTGGGTTGGATAAAACATTGGATCAAGTGAAGAGGTTTTATTTTTGGCTTAAAATGTAATCAGATATCAGAAAATTTGTTGAATATTGTAGTATTTGTCAAAGGGCAAAGGGTACTTCATCTAATGCTGGTCTATGTCAGCCACTTCCTATTCCTAATAGGCCATGGGAAAGTATTAGCATGAATTTTTTTTTGGGTCTTCCTAGGACTCAAAGAGGCTTTGATAGTATATTTGTTGTGGTGGATAGATTTAGTAAGATGGCTCATTTATTGCCATGTAAATGCACTAATGATGCTTTTCACATTGATGGTTTGTTCTTCAAAGAAATTGTTATAATCCATGGTTTGCCTCTTAACATTGTGACTAACAGGGATCCCAAGTTTGTGAGCCACTTTTGGCACACTTTGTGGAAGAAGTTGGAACTCAGTTGTCATTTACTTCATCCTACCACCCTCAGACTGATGGCCAAACTAAGGTGGTGAATAGGTCCTTGGGAAATCTTCTTAGGTGTCTTGCCAAACAACATGGAGAGGCATGGGATATGATCATCCCTCAGGCTGAGTTTGCTTATAATTATTCCACCAATAGGATCACAGGAAGGAGTCCATTTGGGATTGTTTATGGAATTCATCCAAGAGGTATCCTTGAGTTAAGAGATCTCCATGGATTGGAAAGAAAAAGTGCTCAAGGTGAAGACTTTGCCCTAGCCATGAAGGACATCCATGATAATGTCAAAGAAACTCTTCAAAAGAATAATGATAAGTACAAGGAGAAAGCCAATGAGAGAAGGAGAGATATACAATACAAGGTTGGGGATTTGGTCATGGCACATTTGAAGAAGGAAAGACTTCCTAAGGGGAAGCCAACCAAACTCCTCATGAAGAAGATAGGACCATGTCGGATTGTACACAAGTTTGGGCCTAATGCCTATGAGATTGAACTTCCTCAAAGCTTGGCCATATCTCCTATCTTCAATGTTTCAGACTTATTCCATTTCAAAGGTGATCCTAATGCAAATATGATAGCAGTAGGAGATGAAGATTGGGTCAAGGGTCTTCCACCCAATCAACCATTAAAGTTGGAATGCATTCTTGACACCAAGGTCTTGAAGAAGACTAGAAAGAAGACATATAAAAAGTTCGTTGTCAAATGGAGTGGTTTACCCATTGAAGATGCCACTTGGATGAGTGAAGAAGACATCTTGAAGCATGGTGTCACAATTGTTGATCTACTTCCTCAAGAGACTTGAGTTCTCTTTCCACCTGGGGAGTATGGTGCAAGAGCACCAAGAAGACTAAGTTCTTGAGTTCTCTTGCTTTGATGTTCATCTTGTTTTGTTGATTCAATAAGGTCATGAAGACCATTTTTTTGTGTTGTAATAAGGGCCATGGTGCCATGTTGTAATAGCAGTCTTATAAGTCCTAAGGGATAGTCATACAATCTCATGTATGTAAGCCTTTCTAAGGCATGTAGGAGGTGGTTAATGCCTTATCCAAGGCTTGTCATCTTTGGAGAGAACAGTACACACATCCCAAATAGGGATAATCCCTTTATAATCACAAAATAAACTAAGACAAAAGCTACACATGGCTAACATAGTTGTAATCACCATAAACTAATGTTAGTTGGCAGCGATGGTTGAAGGATAGTTGCAAAACCTTCTCCATCAAACCAAACTACTTGCCAATGTAGTTAGGTGGTTATACAAATGATGTATAAGGTGCAAAACCCATGAAGGAGTAAGGGGAAGGAAGTTTGATAAGAAATATACAAAGAAATCTCCATTTTGCCCATTTTTCCTATGTAAACTTTCTGTTCTGAGCCATACTGTGCTTTTGTATGGAACCATCATGGTTTTGAATCTAGTGGCACGTGTGGAGTAATGGAATAGCTTTCAAACAAAGTTTGATGTCTTGACATTGACTATAAAGCAAGATACATCTATTTTTCCTCAAACTACTTTTTGGGTGATTATTTTCCTGAGCTTCCTCGCTACCACAGTCCGTACTGTGCAGAGGTATAGGGTTATTTTATCTTTTGCATGAATTGATCAATTAATATATGATGTTAAATTCCTTTTGAACTCATTTTGGTGCCTTGAAATTCTTGTGGTAGAAAGTTATAAGGTTTTTTATAAACTTGGTTTGTAAAACCCTACCCTAGGGTTTTGGTTACAATCTATGAATTCTCCTCCATTCCACTCATGTAAGACCTCATAGATTAGTGGGATGGATTGGTATTGTTTTGTTTCAATGTTGTTTTACAAGAGTTTGGGTGGGATATAAGGTTTGAGGCAGTGTATATGAAGAACCCTAGCAAAACCATGTGCTAGGAGCTTGTAAAAGACAACATCAGTATGAAACTTGATGATAGTCAATTCTAGCAACAAATGAAGACTAGATTATATGGTTTTGGAAGGTCCCTAACATGTCCAAGTGTTCTTGAGAGTCATAAGCCTCCATCCAAGGGTAGTTGCTTCACAAATTATGCCTAATTGGGGCTCTAAGTCATTAGGAGGGGCTATAGGTTGAGGCATATCACCCAAAACAACCACTACCCATTCTAGGATATGTGATAGGGGATCCTAATGGGTATCTTCTAATTATCTAAGATTTGCATTTGAAGGTCTGTGTCAAGAGTTATTAGGACTATTCTCATTTTTTAGGGCTACAAGTAATTTCTTAGGTTTGTGAAGGAAGTGCTAACCAGAAGTTGTGTCTATCTTAGCCATTGGTTGGAATGAGTCCCATAACATCTAAAACACCTTTTCCATGTAGAAATTAGAGCCCCTAACTGTTGTTCCCAATTTTGTATAAAGAACCTTAAATTTGGGTTTTTTGGGGGTAGTAAGAACCTAGTCAACTTGTCTTTCTTCCTCCTATTCAAAGTGCCTCTACATCAATGGTTTTTCCCTTAACTAGGTTTCCACATCAAAAATATTGGTGTCAAGTGTGTTATTTATGTTTCTTCTCATGTGTTATAGATTGATGGTGAAATGTTTATATCATTAATTTGATTATAAGTTGTAAAGGAAAATTAATGGTAGAAAAGATTAAAATATGTGACAACTGATTCAACCCCCCCTCTCAATTGTCTAGACCTAAACCAACACTAAGATCAAAAGAAAAGGGGAAAGAAGTGGCTTCCACTTCTAATGTTAAGTCTCCACATGAAAATGTCAAGGCTTCTCAAGATTCATCTTCGGCAAAATTTGATATAGTAGATTCTATGATGAAGACAAAGGTGCAGATTTCCTAGCTGGAATATCTTCAGGACCATCTAGATTAGCTAGATAGAATTGTTAAGTATGTCAAGAAGAAGGTTGTCATACAACCTACATTGCTTGAATCCTTTGACAAATCTAATGGCGGCTCTATGAAGGGATTTACCCAGTGTAAATCAAATATTAGAAGGGATCATTTTCCTAACTTTGTTTCAAGAGACATCATGTGTTTGCAAATGGAACATGAATGTTCATCAGAATCTAAAAATTTGCATAATTTATTTGAATATGAAGAAGGATCATTGATGGAAGATCGTGAAGAAATGCACAACTTGCATACTTTCTTTGAGGAAGAAGAAGTGTAACAATCTTCTCAAGAGCAAAATTATGAGGAAGAGATTGAATATGCTATAGAGAGCAATGGTGAATCCAATTTGTTCTTCTCATCTTTTGAAGGTTGGTTTGAGGAATTTGTGTTAGATACATTCAAAGGAGAAGAGACCAAAGAAGCATTGTAATTGGAGCAAGAACAAGATCTTCTTCATTTTGAAGATGATTCATCATTGGAGGAATTTCTCAAAACTGAAGATCATATGGAAGATTCATCATTGGATCTCAACAGTTTTCTACATCACTTAGTGATTCTTTAGTAGAGGATACTATAAATTTTATTTTACAGTTTAGCCCATCTCCATTTTTGTTTCAAGAAGTTTTCATACACACTAGTGAAGAAGATGATGCTAAACTTTCAGAGGTTATCCAAGAACCTATGCAAGAAAGAGACATCACATATATGATAAAGTCAATACAAAATGCAATGTATGAAGAGGCTTGTGGAGAAGAAAAGTTCATGGAATATTCAATCTTGGTCATTGAAGAGAATCATATGGAAAAGTTAGAAATTCTCGATAAGTGTTTTGTGAGATATGCCATATGTGAGATAAATCAAACCTAAGAAGAAGAAACACAGAGCTTAGAAGAATCTGTCTTTGATCCTGCTTACCTATCAAATTAAGAAAGGTACATGGTTGCTGAAAATGAGATGCTACCAGATACCCACATTAATTATCTCAAGGAGACGTCTATTGAAGAAGATTGCTCTATGGAGGTTGATGAGACTCAAAATAATGGATGGCGAAGTGAACTACTAGGTGAAGATGTTATCCATCAAGTGTACTTTAATAATGATCAAGTGCTCAAAGATTCAGATCTTGATGATTTGTCATATTCAGATTCTAAGGATTGGATGGATGAAGACATGACCATTAAGAATGATGAAGAAGTACCTAAATTTCTAGATTAATTGATGATAATAGTTGTAGATCTAGTAAGCCAGCAACCAGTGATAGAAATTCTGTATCAGCAGCTTCGACCTTTTTCAGAGGTTGATACATTGATAGAATTCAAGGTTGCGTATGTGGAAGACATAAATGAAGAAAGTCAAGTTATATATGTGGTGGTTACCATTCCCACAAGTATACTTTGGCCACAAGATCTTGCCTCATATCTTTAAAAAGAGGTTCTGTACCTTCACATGTTGCAGAGGCTTCTTGCTTTGGAAGAAGTTGATCAACCTGAGCTCTGGCATATCAATCAGTTCATCATGAAATTCTCATGGCCTGAATGTCATTACCCACTTGAATCATGCTCTTAGAGAAAATGTTGCAGAAAAAGAAAGGCTATATGTTGCCAAGACAAATCTCATAGCTTAGGAGAAAAGGCTCTTTCTGAACTAGTTGATGGTTTTGTGTAACAATTTTTGTTCTTCTTGTCTTCACTCAAAAAGAGCATTTGTGTGTGTCTTGTGTTTATGTTGTGTCTCCTTAATCTTTTTGTTAGATGCATCATGTTGTAATGTGTTTCCCCTTTCCATAATGTGGTAGTCATGTTTTTGTGTTTCAGGAAGTTCCAACTCTTAGGTGATTTTAGGAAGTCTGGTCTTAGGTGATTTTAGGGAAAAAGTCTCATTTTAGGTGATTAGGAAAATGTCTTGACTCTATTGCCCAATGGGTAAGGCACTGGTCTAAGCTAGAAAAATCCAGAAATTCTTGGTTCTCCTATGCTGTAAGTATCTGACATGGTTCCCAGACAAAGCCAATTCTTGTGTCCAATCAAAAAATTTTGCTTCATTAAGGCATTTTGTGAGAATCTAAAAAATTTGTCATCAAAAAGTCAAAATTTCTAAAAATAGAAAGTTTCTAAAAATAGACGTCAAATTTAGGTTTTCTGGGTTTCTTGAGATAAGGATGCTAGAAAAAATTTCTAAAAATAGAAAGTTTCTAAAAATAGAATCTTTGATCCAGGAGTCTTGCCTAATTCTGATTGGCTGATATTGCTTCACAATCAAGGTAGTCCAGATAGATTCTACAAAAGGTCAATTTTTCTCTACTGGGTCAATTCTACTTTTTCAGAAGGTGAAACATGAGCTCTAAGGCCATTAATGGAGGAAGTTCATCTGCCAGGGATCAGTTTCAAGATTTTAGCTTTGTTTAGAGGGCAAATAATTGTTGAGTGACGGTCGACCGATGAAGAATGGAAAACGAAGCATGGTGAATCTGAAGAACAAAGAAAAGTTGAAAATCATTAAATTTTTATAGGTTTGGGAATCCTAATCACCCGTGGAGGCTAGGGGCACCCAACCTTCACAGAGATATATTATTTTTGCATTTTCTCATAAAACGTTAAAAAGACCTTGTCAGCAAATTTCTAGGTGGTCAAAATTAGTCAAATTTAGTCAATATGCCTAGAAAAGATGGGATTCATCTTAGATATGTTTAGGATATTTAGTTCACCCTTCATCCGGTGATAGTTGTCTGGAAAATCATGGGAATTGACGATAGAAAGCAACTACTGGCACGCAAAATAGAGAAATGAAGAAAAAGTTGAAAATTTCCAAAAAATTTCTAAGGTATGAAAACCTAGGTGCCCCTGGAGGCTAGGGGTGCCTGGGTTCTCTAGAGATAGAATTTTTCATGTTCCACTGATGTCATCTTCTAGCCATTTCCCAATCTTCGTCAAGTGATGGCTTCCAAGAATCAAAATTACAGTCAAATGTTGTCAGATCATCAGTTCGAGGCTTGGGATCAAATCAGAATTGATAGAACTTCAAAATGCCATAATCAGTTAATTTTTTCAGTCAATAGTGATAGTTTTCCATCTTGTTGAAGTTAGAAGTAGGCCTCGCTGAAGTCAGAATGAGTACAAAAGTTTCAAAACAAAGAAAAATTGGCAAATACTTTTGGAACTTCGCGTGTTTGATGACATCATCAAAGAAGCAAATTTTTCATCATCCTCACACAAGAGCCATAGGCAGCTATAAAATGGGGATTCATCCTATGCAAGCATATCAACTTGGATTTGTGCTTTAAAAGTTGCTATCTTCACGAATAAGCTTTAAGATGTATGATTTCACAAAGAAAGTTTTTCGCCTTAAGTTCTATAAAAGCAAGTCTTTGGCCTCCTTTATTCATTATTTTTACAGGTTGTATCTAGAGGAAGAAGGGCATCATTTCCTTCCATGAGGATTTGAGAACCCAAATGGAGTGCTTTTTAAGTGTTCTTCATAATTTTGAGATTGGGAAGCACAGAGGCACGCTTTTTCAAGGTCTATTTTTCTAGGGCATCATTTTTTAGAAACAGACTTGGAGCTTTTTTAGTTTTCATCAAAATGGGTTCATCTAGAATTACATCCTCTTGAAGATTGGAAAATTTTAGTTTTCCCAAAATCTACTTTTTTTTCTTTTTTTAGGAAATCCTCTACTTTTTTAGAATCCAACGATCTCAATTGCTTCAGAAAGAGATTGTCTACAAAATCCACGTGCTAGCTTTTTCACTCAAAATCTATTTTTTAAAAGAAATCAGCAAACAATTTTAAGCCTTTTGTATAAAATATTTCCAAACATAGGCATGTTCATAGGCATTCTTCAAGTTTTTCAGTATGCAATACTCTCCAATAGAAATCAAGCCTAAAACGGTGTTGGTTCATGATTACCTGAGAACCGTCGATATGGATTTGCATAAGGTGCTTCTAATATTCAATTTGTATGATTTAGAAGACACAGGAAACATTGCCATCAAGAATCTGAGTCACTCTGGGTTGCTTGCAACAACTTCATTCCCTGTCACAGTGCAAAGCATTGAATTCTTAATCGCTTGTACTAAGCATTACAATTTAGTTACAAGGGAAATCCAATCAGCAGATGGGTGTGTACTCTATAGCCTCAGGCCTAATGACATTGAGAAATATTTTGCAATACCATCATGGAAAGAAAACTTTGTCATTTCTATTGAAGAATACAAGAGGGTGTGGCAAAATGATAAGGAAAAATATTAGAAAAAGATTGCTCAAAAGTGGTTGAAGCAAAAGTCAAATGTTTTGCCAAAGAACACTAGAAATGGAGAGTTCAAGGAAGAATACGTTATAATGATTACTCTACTCAATTGGGTCACAGGTCAAGCAGAAGCCAATAAATTTCAGCCTTGGATGTTTTACATCATTTCCTAGATTGTTGATAGAACAGAATACTATGACTAGTCAACATTAATCAGTGATAGTCTCCACCATCAGATAATTGATTTTCAAAGGGCTCATGAATTCCACATGATGTCATACCTCGTATATATGATGGCCTTTCAAGGTTAGTTTAGGAGTTTGAATATTGTTGGAACTTTGGACATTCAACATATATATCACCATTACCCACAGTTAGAGTTCTCTAAGGTTGAACGACATTATAGGCAGGTAAATGATACACTCCTTATGCATGTGGTGCGGGATCTTGACAATGAGTTGCATATACGGTTTCCAGCTTATGACAAATTAGCAATGGTGGGGTGGACTAATTTGTTTATCCATTTTCCCACTTTCTCATACATCAGGGTATATGGCTTCTCAGGAGAGCCAATCATGCTACCAAGATATCCTATAGATGAGGTAGTGTTCACGGAGTTTCTCAAGTAGGTCTATGAAGTTCACTCATTTTTGTGTAGCAAGCGCAAGGTGGATTTTAGTTTTCTGGTTGGGATGACTATTTACAGATGCAGATCTACAGCAGATGCCAAAGTAATTTGGGGTGAATTGTCCAAGTATGGCCTCAAGTCATTCGACAAGAGGTTTTCATATGATCCTCATGGTGTTTTTACAGCACACCTTGGTCAGAATTGTGTACATGCACCTACAGTCAAAGATTTATGGGCTAATTATGTAGATGAATTTGAAGTGCATAAGCATAGCTATAGCAGGTTTACTTTTCAATAGTTGACTAATAACTTGTCAGAGGATGTAGAAGGCTTGTCAGATGATGATGGTGAAGTTCTACTTCCCACGTATTTTAGAGATTAGATTGAGCAAAAACTACTATCACAAGTTAATTGGTTATTCAAAAATAGTATGATATTCTTGAGTAATAAGAAAAAGTAGAAAGAATCCATTCTGATTGTAGAGCCGCCAGTTGTTCAAACATCTATACCTCCCACTTCTAAACCAAATCCAAGGGTTAAGGCTATGAGCATTCTTCTAGAAGGAACGAAGATGGCCAAGTTGAAGAGGAAAAAGGTTGAGTCTCCAGTCCATATTCAATAGGAATAGCCAGCCGTTACATTAGAAGTTCAGGCATAATCAACACCACATGTTGAAACAATGCCTCCAGTTCATGTTTCTCCACCTCCATCACCAAGGTCTTCTCCCATTCACATAGCTTCAAAACTAGATTCGCTAGTTCATAATATTGTGACACACATTGATTCATTAGGAGTTGATGGAAATAGAATCGAGCCTCCTAAAGAAGTTGGCCCATCTTGGCTTGAGAACATCTTGGGTAGGAAGAGGAGAAAGCCTTCATACCAGTTGAACTTCATAGAACTTGACAGCGTTTGCCAAGACATACTAGAGAACAAAATTAAGAAGCAAGTTCACATGGAGAAGAATGCTGATGGAGAGATTATTCTTGAAACTGCAACACCGTTGGAAGGTAAGAATGTCAATGAGATTGAGTTTGATGACTTCAAGGTGGTCAGAGCCAATCTTGGTAGAAGTACCTGACACATGGATGTAAATCTCTTTGAGGTTGTAGCAGATAATCTGAAGGAAAGAGTGTTGAAGGATGGAGAAGATAAAGCAGCCCTCAAGGATGAGGATAGGTAGCTGCGGCAATTTATTTCCAATCTTCTTCATGGCACTTCGCAGGCCAACTTATTGCTTCCTCAGATTTTGGAATCGCCATCCAATCAGTAACAGCTAAGATAGTTGGTCATTTATGGGAGGCACATGAAGGATTGGGTGGAAGAGTTTGTAACTAAAGGCAGATATGTACTTTCACAAATCTATCAATTGAAGTACAATGCTCATGATTTACGTCAAGGCATTCAGGGGTTTCAATAGAGTATGGTTGAGGACAAGCTAGTATTTGAGATCATGATCTCCAACTTGAAGATAGCATATGATTTTGTTGATTCAGCATAAAATAAGAAGAATATTTCTGCTTGGAAAGGATAGTATCTTTTCACAGTAAAAACCCATGAGAGGATATCCTCAAAGTTAGTGGAATGGAGGAAAAAGGTGGTAAGTACTCACAAGTTTGTGAGGTCTTTTGTTTCTCAGATCCCGTGCTCATATGAGAGAGAATATGGTACCCTGTATGATCTCAAGAAAGTACAGACGAAATTCCAGACTCTCATCTGCAGCAATTTTAATGATGATCTCAGTGTCGGCAAGATGAATCATTTTGCTGCTATGATAGTAAATTTTGATAAATCTATGGATGAAGTTCTTGAATTCCTATAGATGGTTGCAGATGGTGAAGAGATGTTAGAAAATTAGAATATCCTCTTGGAGAGTATCAGGGTTCCTGGCATGGATGCAGTTACTAGCTTTTTAGAGGATATTGTTTCCCAAAATACCAGTGGGTGATGTTACCAATGGAGCAGCACTATAGATGAGGATGTGACTAAAAAAAAAAGTGTCTTTAACTCAATGCTTTTCGATTTAAATCATTTTCTTTCATTCGAATCTTATCCATCCTCTAAATAAAAAAATATCACTTTGTAATAGTTGGAGCTTTATTTTCTTTAAAGCAAATTGTTTTAAAGTGGGTGTTAGTTATAATCTTTTGTCTAGAATAGAAATAAAGATTGCGAGTTGGCAAGTTAGTTACCTAGGATCAAGGAGATTTTAGGGTTCCCTACTCCTTTGATTTATGTATAAATAAGGGAAGCCTTACCCATTGTTTAGGAATTGTAATTGTGATAGCATAATTTGCTATGCCTATTCTAGCCTGCAAATTGTTATTCAAGTGCTTGTTCACTTTGTGTCTTTTGTAATCCAGTGTTTGATCACTTATTGTATGCATGTCTTGCTACAATATTGTTGTCCTAGAATTGTAATAGATTTTTGATATTGAGAAAGAAATCCCACGCCTTCTATTGCTCTGATTCTCTATCTCATGTTCATTTAGTTAACGTCATGTGTGTTGCTTGCATATTGTTACTTTCAGTTTCCATCTTAAAGTACAATGAGTCTTCTAATGCAATCTAGAATAAGTTTATTTGAGATTTTGTGTTATAATAATTCCTTGTTTACTTTTGATTCCTAAGCTCTAAATTTACTTAGGTAATCGAAAGTGTTATTTAGTTTAGGCCTAGTTGTAGTTAAAAGTTAAAGGAAAAACCTTTGCTGTAGCGATAGAGTTTTATAACCTTGTGCTCTATGCTGAGAATCAAAATATAGGAAAATTTAGTTTATTTATCTTTTTAGCAATCATCAACAAAGAGGGAACTTCCCCTCCTAATTTGAAGAGCAATTTATCTATGCATAGTTGTCTGTTTCCAACTCGCATTCTAGAGGTGCAAATTGAAATGCCAACAAAATGAACTTGTTATGCTTGGGGGTGTTGGTTTTTCTTCTGAATCAGCATTAGGGTTTGCCACTTCTAATGCATAGGCAGATTTAGCCAACTAAATACAGGAGGTTGCGTGAGCTGCCTCCCCTTCACTTCTGGTTCTGCCGCACCAAGGGGGGTATCCCTATAACTCAAGATGTAACCTTGACTAGCTCAAAGATAGAAAGATTTAACTTGACAACAACAGGCAGAATACTCTCATGTATGGACCAAGATCTGTATGATAGATCACAAGGTTGGCAACATTCTTGGACATGATATCTGGTTGGGTATGAGAGCATGCAGGGGGTTCCTAATCCTACTCCTACAACTAACAGATGGAAGGGAGAGATGGTTTGAAATGGTGTTTGGATGCAAAGCTGGACATGGTGTATAACCTCAACACAGAGCTAGATTGGTGCCTATCCAGGGCTTGGAGTCGGTACACATACACCTGTGAATGATCAGCATGAATAGCTAAAACTGGATTTCAGGGGGATACACATGATACCTGCCTTACAGATATCTCCCAATATAGAGTGTTAAGCTGTCGATACTTATGGCATCCCTATTGCAGGAAGAAAGATACATGCAAAACTGGAGACAGAATCAGCATAACACATGCAAACACAGCATTATTCATATAAGATTAACCATGAAATCAATGGATTCATGCCAAATTGTACAACAGGAGATACATAAACTCACAAGTTTTGCTGCACAGAGCAACCAAAACCAGTTGTATCTTATTACAGAGCCAAAATGTCTAGTTTTCAACAACCTTCAAATGAGCAACACAACCTGCTATATACAGCAAGGAGGTGCTCAGCCTTAATTACATAGTTGACCAAAAAAAACCCGCCAGATACACAGTATCATCAGATTGGCGCTCAAACATTCAATGCAGCAGGTGGGAGAGGAGACAGGAAGAAATCTCGAGCCTTGCGCCGCCGCCTAGGGATCCACATCTTCAATCGGGTACTAGATCCGTCCACACCATCGCCCATACCTCTGCAACAATCGCCATTAATGGCGCACCAACCCGCGGCCTTGGGAAATGCAGAATACTGTGTGTCGCAACCGTTTCCCGCCAAGATACATCGTCATGATATTTGAAAATATGCAGGGTCGAATTATCCCACATGCACCCCGCAGCAACCTCTTCAACACTTTATATACTAGGCCACGAGCATATATGATGTCGGCGCTTTTGCTCCCGATGACACTAGTATAAGCCTTCATCATCATCCTCCAACAGCATGATATCCTGTTGCTTAAAATATCACCCTGACGTCAGCATCATATCGCAATACAACCTGCATGATAAACGCCTTCATCGGCACAACTTGATCCATCGGAGGAAGATCCTCCTGCTCAGCGGACACTAAATGTCTGGCCGATGAACATCCTGATGACGTCACCGTCATATCCTGCTGATGTCATCAGCATATCTGCCTACTGCGCACCTCCTCATATCCGGATGACGTCATCATCATGTTTGCAAATATCAGGGGATCTCCACAAGATGATCAGTGTTAGAAATATGACCCCCCTGGACCTTGATGACGTCATCATCATATCGACATCAGGATGATATTCAGAAGATAACCGGATATTTGGAAATATCATCCTGATGCACAAATATCTTGCTGCACTGTAGCTCCACTATAAGATCGGGGTGATAGATGAATATGCCAGATATTTGAAAAGATCACCCCCATTAGATAATGCACGAAGCCGACAGGCGGATATCTCCCTTCGGAAATATCATGATGCAGACAGGCAGAAAAGTGGATATCACCCTGACGTAAGAATGACGTCAGCATCATCAGGATGATACAACAACATCAGGATGATATTGACTAAGATCATCCTGACGTTCAAAATATGATGACCACGATGAAAATCGGGTCACACTTAGAACTTTACAGCAACATCATCAGGATGATCTTAACAAAGATCACCCGATGTTAAAATATCACCCCGCGAAAGATCATGCAGCCAGAAAATATGATGACCCTCACAAGCAACACGGCGATAACTAGAAATATGATGATGATGATGACGACCCTTAAGAAAAAACAAGTCGGGTCGAACAACTCAGAAAATAACCCCTTCAGAAGATCGGGGTGACATCATCATCATAAAAGGGCAAGGTGATATTTGGAAAATCACCAGATACTTGAAAAATCACCCCCGCAAGCAAATCAGGGCACACTGTAGCTCATCAACAGGATCAGGATAATATCCAAACATCACCCGATATTGAAACATGATGATCCTGATGAAAAATCTAGTCGACAGAAAATCATGATGATGCTGACCCCTTCCCCTAGAATATCATGATGATGATGATCTTCTCCCCTTAAGAAAATATGATGCCGCAGCTGAGAAATGCTGAGGAGGTCCAACACTTAGAACATTTTTTGGATTTTTAGGGAAGGTGCCTGCATGAAAATTGCTCAGAAACTGACAGTGAAATCAGGCACCAACAGTGGCTCTGTCTGGGGACGTGCAAGTGCAAGACTGTAGCGAGAACCCCAGATCTCTGGGATGCAGACCAGTCCCTTATCCATTGGGCACAGAGTCAAATACTACACCGACCTGCATCACCAAACACTCTTGATGGCCTAAGGCCACCAAGAAAAGAAAAACATGTATCTCCCTTTGTCAAACACTTTGTTTTCATCTGCATTTACTGGATCAAGCCTGGAGATACTGCCATGATCTGACCCCAAACAAACCTGGTCATCTGCACATTCATCCCTCTGATTTAGCTTGTCACTGTCATCCCTGTGCAGATAACCCTTAGCATCCGGCAACAAGTGGATGCAGAATGTATCAGGCAATGCATACTCAAAGGGAATATAACACATGTTATCATTTGTATCAGCATTATGCATTGCAAAATGATCTCCTAGCTGGATTGAAAATTGAAAACACTCAAAGTCCACCACACAGCTAGGAAGATCAGAGCTCATTGTATATGCTGGCATATCAAAAGAAAAGCTTTCAAAATCACAATTGTGCACATCATGTACACAACAATCAGCAGCACCAGGCTGGAAAAGATCAGGGTCTGACACCTCTTTACAATCAGGCACATTTTTACAATCACTTACCTGATGTATGTTGTTTCCTCTTTCATCAGGATGAGAAATAGAATCCAAGCCAAAAATAATGTCTAGATCCTCACCATACTCAGATAGATCCTCATCACCATATGTGTCATAGATGGGTGACCCAGGTGCATCAGTTTCATCATAGTATGCCATTTGTTCATGGGCAGCAGAGCATGCATCTTCATCACCAATGGATTCCTTTTGTGGAGGAGTATCAGCCTGTGTGTCATAAGCAAAACAGCCATCAATCAAAGAACAATCATGCTCTGCACTAGCACTTATTTCAATCTCTGACTGCTCTTCATGATCCTCATGTGTTTGAAAGGAAGGCAATGGGTCACACATGGGACTGCTTCTCTGTTTGCTTATATCTTCTCTGTCTTGAGTACAATACTCACAATTGTCTCCACAGGTCCATTCCAAAAATTGCTCATTGTTGTCCACAACCTCATTGTTGTTTTCATGGTCAGATGCCTCATCATTGCAATGGGAATCCTCATTAGTCCTTTCACTGGCATCCACAACATTCATCTTTTCATCTTCACATGATGCCTTAATTATTTGGTCATTTGCAGCTTCACAATGATTTCTCACACCAAAGCCTGTGGACAGGGGTTTCAGCAGGTGCACATTTCTGATTTTTTCTATCTTTTCTATGAACTTGTATGCCATCTGCATACTTGTCACCTTGAAATCCCTCAGTATTGCACTAAAGCCCTCCTCAAAAGCTTCAAAGAATATGCCAACACAGGCTGAAATATCAGGTCTGAAGACTTCTGGGATCTGTGAAAGGGCTATTGCAAACCTATGACTGAAATCAACACATGGCTCTTCATCTTGTTTTCTGATGTTCATCAATTCTGCAACAAGATCAGCAGGTTCTCTTGCGAATTCTTCCTTGAAACAGTCAGCAAGCTCATCCCAATAGGCAAAGGATCCTTTTGAAAAGCTCAAATACCAGTCTTTTGCTTTTGCATCAAAGGACCTAACAAAAAACCTCATCCACATATCCTCATCTCTAAATGAATGTTTTCCCATGAACTCATGAAAATTTTGGATATGTGCATTCCCATCACATACACTGTGACCACTAAATCTGGGCATCTGACAGTATATCCTAGCAGGCATAGTTTCTACTTTATAATCAACCCATGACAAATCCAGTTGGTCATACAAAGGATCAAAAGGGCTGAGAAGAGGTTTAGCCTTCTGACTAGCAGACACAACAGGGTTATTGCTTTTTAACTGGGCCTGCTCAACCTCTAAGAATATCAACCTATTTCTTATCTCTTCTATTCTTTTCTCCAACATTTCACCACTGAGTATGGGATAATTCATACTTGGATTCATAAAAAACTTACTCTTAGACATCCTTTGTCTGCCTAAGACCTGTAACCTCCCCTGGCATCTAACATATGCAGCAAAATAGCAAATATAAAGGGGAAGGAACAAGATACCTTTTCTCATACAGATGCTGAAATATGAACAGCACATTTTTGTCACATCACATACATCCATCTTTCATGTGCATTTAGATCTTTTGCAGAGTCGCCACCTCTCCAGAGAGGACAAAATTTTCAATAGCTGAAAGCTACTTTTCCAGGTTCATTCCACCAGCAGAGCATCACTTCACCAGAGACTGCAGGATATCACTTTACATCAACATCCCCAGCAGAGTCGCCATTTTGTTGGTGACTCAGATGGGCCAAAGATATAACACTTTTTCATCAATTTTCTCCCCAGCAGAGTCGCCATTTTGTTGGTGACTCGGATGGGTCACAAATGTATTACTGGAGATGATTAGATATTACTTTTACTTCTCAATCCCCAGCAGAGTCGCCATTTTGTTGGTTTTTCTTCTGAATCAGCATTAGGGTTTGCCACTTCTAATGCACAGGCAGATTCAGCCAACTAAATACAGGAGGTTGCGTGAGCTACCTCCCCTTCACTTCTGGTTCTGCCGCACCAAGGGGGGTATCCCTATAACTCAAGATGTAACCTTGACTAGCTCAAAGATAGAAAGATTTAACTTGACAACAACAGGCAGAATACTCTCATGTATGGACCAAGATCTGTATGATAGATCACAAGGTTGGCAACATTCTTGGACATGATGTCTGGTTGGGTATGAGAGCATGCAGGGGGTTCCTAATCCTACTCCTACAACTAACAGATGGAAGGGAGAGATGGTTTGAAATGGTGTTTGGATGCAAAGCTGGACATGGTGTATAACCTCAACACAGAGCTAGATTGGTGCCTATCCAGGGCTTGGAGTCGGTAGACATACACCTGTGAATGATCAGCATGAATAGCTAAAACTGGATTTCAGGGGGATACACATGATACCTGCCGTACAGATATCTCCCAATATAGAGTGTTAAGCTGTCGATACTTATGGCATCCCTATTGCAGGAAGAAAGATACATGCAAAACTGGAGACAGAATCAGCATAACACATGCAAACACAGCATTATTCATATAAGATTAACCATGAAATCAATGGATTCATGCCAAATCGTACAACAGGAGATACATAAACTCACAAGTTTTGCTGCACAGAGCAACCAAAACTAGTTGTATCTTATTACAGAGCCAAAATGTCCAGTTTTCAACAACCTTCAAATGAGCAACACAACCTGCTATATACAGCAAGGAGGTGCTCAGCCTTAATTACATAGTTGACCAAAAAAAACCCGCCAGATACACAGTATCATCAGATTGGCGCTCAAACATTCAATGCAGCAGGTGGGAGAGGAGACAGGAAGAAATCTCGAGCCTTGTGCCGCCGCCTAGGGATCCACATCTTCAATCGGGTACTAGATCCGTCCACACCATCGCCCATACCTCTGCAACAATCGCCATTAATGGCGCACCAACCCGCGGCCTTGGGAAATGCAGAATACTGTGCGTCGCAACCGTTTCCCGCCAAGATACATCGTCATGATATTTGAAAATATGCAAGGTCAAATTATCCCACATGCACCCCGCAGCAACCTCTTCAACACTTTATATACTAGGCCACGAGCATATATGATGTCGGCGCTTTTGCTCCCGATGACACTAGTATAAGCCTTCATCATCATCCTCCAACAGCATGATATCCTGTTGCTTGAAATATCACCCTGATGTCAGCATCATATCACAATATAACCTGCATGATAAACGCCTTCATCGGCACAACCTGATCCATCGGAGGAAGATCCTCTTGCTCAGCCGATACTAAATGTCTGGCCGATGAACATCCTGATGACGTCACCGTCATATCCTGCTGACGTCATCAGCATATCTGCCTACTGCGCACCTCCTCATATCCGGATGACGTCATCATCATGTTTGCAAATATCAGGGGATCTCCACAAGATGATCAGTGTTAGAAATATGACCCCCCCGGACCTTGATGACGTCATCATCATATCAACGTCAGGATGATATTCGGAAGATAACCGGATATTTGGAAATATCATCCTAATGCACAAATATCATGCTGCACTGTAGCTCCACTATAAGATCGAGGTGATAGATGAATATGCCAGATATTTGAAAAGATCACCCCCATTAGATAATGCATGAAGCCGACAGGCGGATATCTCCCTTCGGAAATATCATGATGCAGACAGGCAGAAAAGTGGATATCACCCTGACGTAAGAATGACGTCAGCATCATCAGGATGATAAAACAACGAACATGAAGTGATACAACAACATCAGGATGATATTGACTAAGATCATCCTGACATTCAAAATATGATGACCACGATGAAAATCGGGTCACACTTAGAACTTTACAGCAACATCATCAGGATGATCTTAACAAAGATCACCCGATGTTAAAATATCACCCCGCGAAAGATCATGCAGGTAGAAAATATGATGACCCTCGCAAGCAACACGGCGATAACTGGAAATATGATGATGATGATGACGACCCTTAAGAAAAAACAAGTCAGGTCGAACAACTCAGAAAATAACCCCTTCAGAAGATCGGGGTGACATCATCATCATAAAAGGGCAAGGTGATATTTGGAAAATCACCAGATACTTGAAAAATCACCCCCGCAAGCAAATCAGGGCACACTGTAGCTCATCAGCAGGATCGGGATAATATCCAAACATCACCCGATATTGAAACATGATGATCCTGATGAAAAATCTGGTCGACAGAAAATCATGATGATGCTGACCCCTTCCCCTAGAATATCATGATGATGATGATCTTCTCCTCTTAAGAAAATATGATGCCGCAGCTGAGAAATGTTGAGGAGGTCCAACACTTAGAACATTTTTTGGATTTTTAGGGAAGGTGCCTGCATGAAAATTGCTCAGAAACTGACAGTGAAATCAGGCACCAACAGGGGGGATGTCAATGCCATACTAGATCAGGAGGAAAAATTAGGAGGTATTAATCCACCTACCAAAGTTGTAGGAGACTCTAATGATTTTATATGTTCCAACCATCTAGTTTAATGTGTGTTAAACAATGGTTCTTTTACCTAGACAAACTAGAGGAAAGACTTAAGTTACATTGGTAAAAAGCTATATAGATTCCTCCTATTCATCAGATGGTTTTCAGACCATAATAGTTTCTCAAGATCTATCCCCCCTTTAACTAGGTCAAATCATTTTCCTATCTTTCTTGATGTCTTTGAGGATAGAGCCCCAAAGAAACATCGTTTCAAGTTTAAAGCTCTGTGGTTCAGAGATAAAAACTGTATGCCCCTTCTTTAGCTATGGTGTAAAAAGGCACCATTTTTTAAAGGCTCAAGAATGCTACAAGTATGTCATAAATTAAAACATACCAAGTCTGAGATAAGGAAATGGAACAAGGACCACTTCAAAAATATTTTTGAAGAAAAGGTAAGAATCAAAAAACAACTATCTGATATAAACATGCAAGTAATAAAATTAAGGATGGACAACCAATGTTTTTACATGGAAAAATATCTCAAAGCTCAACTTCAAGAAATCTTATAGTGTG
This sequence comes from Cunninghamia lanceolata, assembly GCA_027924645.1. Taxonomy (NCBI): domain Eukaryota; kingdom Viridiplantae; phylum Streptophyta; class Pinopsida; order Cupressales; family Cupressaceae; genus Cunninghamia; species Cunninghamia lanceolata. The sequence continues at coordinate 11,906,784 of BSBN01000917.1, read as the reverse complement.
AAGAGATATATTGGCGACAAAAATCAAGAGAAATATGTCTTAAGGAAGGGGACAAGAACACAAAGTTATTTTATGCTTCCACAAAGCTAAGGAGACACTCAAACCAAATCTCTTCTATCAATTCCTCATAGGGAACTCTCTTTGTCAACCATTCGACCATCCAAAAAGAGTTTGTTGCCTTTTTTAAAAATCTTCTCACTTCAACTAGAGATAATCATGAATCTCCCCATCTAGAATTGTTAGAAAAGATTCCCACTATTGTCATTGAGGTGGACGATAAAATGTTGATGGAAGCATTTACCATGGAGGAGATCATAGATATTATTTTCTCCTTACAACTTGATAAAACCCCTAGCCCCAATGGCTTTATTGCCCTCTTTTTTCAAAAAATGTTGGGATTTTATAGGGCAGAATATCTTTCTTGTAGTGGAAGAGGCTCAAAAATGTAAGAACATCCTCAATGAGCTCAATATTTCCTTTCTTTCTGTCATCCATAAAAGTTCCTCTCCCTCCACCTTTGTTTATTTTAGGCCTATCTCTTTGCAACACAATTTAAAAAATTTCCTTGAAAGCAATAACTACAAGATTGGCCTGTCTTCTACCCTCCCTAATCTTTGAAGAACAAGGTGTCTTTATTTTGGGTAAGGAAACCTCGGATGGTGTATTGGTAGCCCATGAAGCCCATTCCATCCAAAATTAAAAACTCCCTACAATGGTGATTAATCTTGACATGATGAAAGCATATGATTGTGTGGACTAGAATTTCCTACTACTAGTTCTTAAAATTTTGGTTTTTTGAAGGATTGGTGCAAATGGATATTTTCCTACATCTTAATGGTCAAATTCTTTGGTTTAGTAAATGGTTGTTCTATAGGGTTCTTCAAATCTTCTCAAAGATTAAGGCAAGGGGATCTAATTTTTACCCTATTTTTTTATTCGTATGGTATAAGCTCTTAGTAGAACAATTAGGGTTCAAAGCTAGAAAAGCAATTGGGTTGGTTTTTCTATCCCAAGATTTCCCAAGTCCATAATGCATGCTCTTTTTGTGGATGATATTATTCTATTTGGAACAAATACTTTCTCTAAGGCAAAAACAATACACAAAGTCCAAGATTTTCTTTTTCAATTCCCCCCTCTTCAATCAAGAATTGCCAGATATGTAGTCTTCAAAGTTAAAATTCTTCCTTTCCAGTACTTGGGAATTTCTCTCTTTAATGGTGACGACAAAAATGACTTCTGGTAGAAAATCATATTATTTCAGAAACAAAAAATCATCCTAGAAAGGAAAATGGCTCACCACTTGGCATAATTACCATGGCACAATTAATCCTTTTAGTTGTCCCTATCTACATGATGTCTATGCTTTAGATAGTGGTAGGAGTATTATTAGAATTGGAAAAGATGGTTAGAAGGGTTTTGTGGTCTAGAAGTGGGGATACAAATAGAATACCTTTGTTGAAATGGAAAAAAGGTTTGCACTTCAAAATATTTTAGGGGAGATGGTATGATCCATAACTTTGCAATGGGGGAAAATTTAGCCTAAAATTTATACACCAAATCAAACTCTAAGTGTCTTAGAATTATGCAATCTAAATACTTAGACATAAGCAAGGAGTGAATTTTCACAATTGCAAATCCACCAGAGGGTTCCAAAATGTGGAACTTCATTTTAAAATGTGGGGATGTCATTCTTCCATATCTTTTGTTGATGATTCATAATGGGGAAAATGCCCTTTTTTGGGAGGACTCTTGGAATGGACATCAACCTTTGGGCTTAAACCATGATCTAGAGGAGGCAAAAATGTTTTTAAAATAAAATTGGGTTTAAAAGTCAAAGGTCATTTGTAGATTTTAGTTGAAGGATTCTTCCCCAAGGCATCTTGGAATACTTTTAATGGTTGTTCTTTCCTTAAAAATTAGAAGAAATTACTATTACACCTTCTTTATCAAAGAAATGTGCATCTTACAAACAAAGAGGATGAGATATCTTGGATGGTAGCCAAATTTGGAAATTACACTGTGAAGTAAGGGTACTTGGCTATCACCAACCATCCTTCATCTTCTTCCTGGCCTCACAAACTATGTTGGAATAATGTTTGGTAGACACTTTTTCCTAGCTATCCCTTCACAAAAATATTCTAACTACAAGCAAATTAGAAAATCTGGGTATCTCTCCTTCATTCAAATGTGTTCTTTATGGAAAAGTTGAGGATATGAATAATCTATTGCTGAATTATACTTTTAGCTTCAGATGTTGGAAATGGTTGTGCGCCAAATTGGACTAGAAAGGCACTTTTTGTTGCTCTATTCTTACCCATTTCATTATTTGGCCTTTTCTTTATCCTGACTCCACCTATACTTGTATATAGCAAATAAGTCCTATATTGATTTGGTATTTATACATAGAGTGCAACTTTAGAATATTTCAAAAATTCTTCTCCAAATTTGAAGCTTTCAGTCTTAAGGTGGAGAAAGTAATCTTAGAAATGGTCATGACCAATGTTTTGAGAAACACAAGTCTAAAGAATACCCTTTCCAGCTAGGACAATGAAATCTTAAAGAGATAGTCTTTCCTAAAACCTCCTTCCTCTAAGGGTTCCATTTCTACCAACAATTCTAAAACTGATAGAAAAATAGTTCACTGGTTCTCCCCATTGGACATAAGAGTTAAATTGAACTTTGATGGGACCTCTAGAGGTAATACTGGCATTTTAAAGGTAGGTTGTGTGATAAGGGATAAGCATGGACTTCTCCTTGTAACAAAAGCAGTAAAATTACATAAGGGCTCAAATAATGAGGCTAAAGATAATACATGACCAATTGGCTTAGAAATGACAATTGATATAAAATTATCCACATTGAATGGGATTCTATGGTCATAATAAATTCTATTAGGCACAAAGAAGTCTCAAACTAGACTCTTTGTTACATCATGGAACCTATATGGAAGATCATAAACAGTCTAGAATATTTTGTTTGTAGTCATTGCTATAGGGAAGCTAATAGGACTATGTATTTTCTTGCAAACTCTTCCTTTGACCAAGAGGAGGAAGAAAAAATATTAAACTCTAAGGAGGTTAAAGAGAACTTGAATTTAATGTAGTGCCTCTTATTAGATATGTCTCACATAGCACCCACAAAGAATATGTCAAAGTGAATTATTTTATGGCCTAATATCCTTATTGTCTCTATAGTTTTTTGAGTAGGACATCTTGTTACCACTTGTCATCCTAACATCACTACTATGTAGGTGTATGTGGTAGGACTAGATGAATTTATTTCATTTCCTCTTAGACCAAAATGATTATTTGATGTTGCCACTATGTCCTCTTTTCTATACGAAGTTTGATTTCTCCACATGGGAAATCTTTGGGAGTTTATTGTAAATTTATCACTAGGTATGGGAATTATTTTTAAAGGATATGCATGGTTAGCTTCACCTCTCATTCCCTACCTTTCTCTTCATTTCATCCTTATACTAGCAAAAGGCTCTACAACATATCTAGAAGAATAAAAGGCTATAAATCAAGCCACAAAAGTGGGAACCCTAGGTAGTGGGTGCATATGATTCTTCCATGCTCACTCACATCTTCTCTTATGATTTCCCCTAGATTGAGCATGCTATCTACGTAGTAATAGGAGAAGATCTACTTTTGTCCTCCTTTAGACACTTGTATTACTCAGAGGTAGCATCTATCTTTCTTTATAATATAATGGATATTGTCCAGAATCTTGATTTCATTCAACAAATGGGTTTAGGATACATTCAAGATTATTTTATTTTAGAGGCAATATTTCACTAAGCCATTACAGATTACAATTTGTTTGCAGGCTCTGCTTCAATCACCATAATTTTCATTCTAAGACAATTGAAGGAAGACTTGGATCTAGTTTGTGTCTATTAGGCAATGAATTTGGGCTTAGAGAAAGATTGTGGGATCCCCACCAAGAATTCCCTCCACTCTCACAAATATTAGCTTGATATCACTCTCTCCTTAAATGTGAAAAGCCTCTTTGTATATATTAGGTTTATTAAACACCATGCTCCTAGTCGGTGACCTCCTCACCCTATACTAATGCTAGGTGTTACGGGTCTTTCTCTTGTCAACAAGGAGCCTTCCACCTCTAGCTCTAATGCTATCTCTTAATGTCACCCTTTGTTACTTATTTTTTTGCTTCCCTTTCTATTTCATGCCTCCTTGTCTAGTTGGCTCAAGAATGATATGGTCTGTTAGGTCCTATTTTGTTCCTGCTAGTAACTTTGTACTATCTATTATAATATCAATAAAATCTATAGGAGGCCTCTACATTTTATTAAAAAATAATAATAAATGAGAATAAATTTTTAAAAGATTCCATAACCATTACAACTTTTTTGAACAACTAATGACATAACTTTTTTAAAATATTGGCTCATTTTGCCTATGTCATAGCTAAAAATATTAAAAGTAAATAGAACTCCAAGTGAATCAAGTTAGAATGTAAAAGTCATTAAAAATATGTAAGAAATGGAACTTGGAATCATCAAGGTTTGATATTTCAAGGAACAAAAAAGTTACATGGTTATGTATATTTTTTTGATCTAAGGTTTCCATAGTCTATAAACATTACAAGGTGTTTTCCTAGAAAAATTAAGTATGATTACATTTATAAAGTTAACCTTTAGGACCACATTTCATGACCCTTTCTATAAAATATCCATGCACATGATTGATCTAATGGCTATCACTTAAAACCTTTGTATATTGAAATATTAGTCCACATGACCTCTCCTAAGGCACACTAGAGACTGACAACCTCAAAAAAATTTACACATTGTAAGATAATTCCCAGCAAAGCAATTATAAATAGAAGAAATACTTAAGATATTTCATATTATAAATCCACTATAAGCTATCATATAAAATTGTTGCAATGTGATTATATGTATATTCGAACCAATATCACCTCAACTATATATGGATTTCCTTGAATCTATGCTATATTTATTCCATTTCAATCTTCATGCAACTTCTACTTGGAATTCATGCAAAAGGCGTGTAGGTAAAAAAGTCAATTTCTTCCCAAGCTACAAACTAGTTAAAAATCATATATTTTGCAAGCCATATTTACAAGTACCCAAAATGACAACTTTCTAGAATTCTTATCATTCTTCATGCTTTTATCTATTATTAGGACATCTAGAAATAAACAAAATTAGATACAAATGACACCAATCTTATACTAGTCAAACATAATAACATGTTATGTCCTTAGAACACTCAAAACTCTAGACAAATTACAACCTAGCTATTTTTGGAAAGAACATTATTAACCTCTAGTGCAATAACCAAAATTTATGCATCAAGGACTTGTTTCCATTCATCTTTCCTGTTGTTGACTATACCTTAACTCCTATGCAACTTGGGCGATGAACTAGACCACATCTTCCTCCTCTATTTTAGTGTTAATAATTGTCTCTCAATAACTTGAAACCTAATCTACACCTCTTACATGACCTTTTTCATGTTTTTCATCATGTTGCATAATAATTGTACAATTCCTTGAGCTATGTAGTGGCTTTGACATGATTCTTCTCAATCTTTGACATCAATTCCTAGAATTGCACATATATACTTTTTGAATCTTCATTTGTCACATGTCCTCTTTTGTGAAGCTTCCTTGCAGTTCACCAAGTTTGGCTTCCTTAGTGGCAAGTCGAATGTTGATCCATGCATGCCATTATGATGCATCAACTAAAGCCTTTCTCACCTAGTTGATGTCTTCATTATATTGCATGCGTATTCAACTATTTAGGAAAATTAAGTGGTAATCTTAAGGCACATTTCCTCAACTCTAGCCTTCTTCTTCTCTAGCATATACTCTTGCACTGCTTCTTCTATTCTCCTTTCTATTTTCTTTGCTTCATGTGTCAAACCCCAAATTTTGACTATGATTTACTTTTTACTTGCATGCAATTAGTAGTAAATTATGCATGAATTAATGATTTGAAGTTATGAGAAAATGTGAGGATAAATCAATGACATCATGAGTTTATGTTTATATGATTAGAATTTAGACATGTGAATATATGATGTCATGATTATTTATTCATAAGGTTTATGAATTGACTAATAATGCACTAATCCTAGTTTGGTGATGGCAAGTTGTAACCAGGAAATAGGTTTTCCACCTCCGAGAAAGAGACAAAGAGCATCATCAGAGAGAAGAGAATAGACGTATAGATAAGAGCAGACAGGTTGCCATCTAGGTCTCATGTTTTCACAATTTAGTGAACCTTCATTGAGTTTGGTAAGTTGTGTTTGACCAATTGGTCTGAGTTTGGTTTTGACTTGACAAATCGTCGATTGTCAAATAGATCCATTAAGTTGAGGTTTTGTCAAAAACCAAGTCAAGTTAGAACATGACTGTCAAAAGGGAAATGATCAAAAGTCATTTTTCCTTTATGGGAAATGAATATAAAAATTATATTCTAGAGTAAATAAATGTTAGTAGTTAAACTATTTTATTATTGAAAATTCCTAATTGGAATTCTATTATGTTATTTTATCTATTTGACGTTTAAACAATTTTGAGAGGGGAAGAATACCTCGACCCCAATCTCGTATTAGAATTGTATGTTAGAAACAAGGTAAGATACATTGTATATATGTATATTATGTTGTTTTATATCTATTTATTATGATCTATAAGTTAAATCTATCGTGTTGTGGTCGATGAGCTTCTTAAGGAATGTGGTATAATTACAAATTGAATGCAAACCACTATGTGATCTTATGGAACTTAACTCTTTTTCCTCCATGAATGGAAAGAAAGGAGGAGTGTTTCACTTAGCTGATAAGTGATCTTTAATGACCATTAACCCCATCACCTTTTGCATGCCACTTAAGAGAGTTTATAGGCACTGATGAGGGAAGGATCTCTGCGGTGATGGGCAATGTAAAGCCTTTTTAATAGGCAATATCAATGAGCAGTATGAAGAGGGATGTGGGTAGAAAGTATCTGTGGAGAGAAAAAGCGTAGAAGACATAAAAGTATACAACATTAAGCTTTCTTGTGGATTGAATATCGACAGAGGAAGAGGAGGTTCTAGTTCATTCTTATAAGAGCGAATGGGACTGCACAACAGTATACTCCTTCAAATTTGATCAAGTTTCAAAATCTATCCTAGAAAAGTAGATTAATAGATTGAAAATCTTATTATATTAGTTTTGTATGAGGACGAACAGTCTTTATACATAAGTGAATTCAGTGTAAACATCTTGTTATTTGTTGATAGTTTATTATATCGGCTATATATTTACGATTGCATGAGGATGAATAGTCTAAATACATAAGAGTAATTGGTGTAATCCTCTTAGTGTTTGATGATAGTCATATCATTCTGGTATATAAAATTGCAAACCATTGTATAGACCTATTATCTTTACCAATGGAAATGATATTATACTCTCTGCTTTGCCTTTAGAAGGTTGATAGAATAGTGAAGTTAATCTTTTGAAGGCTGATAGGCTATGCGGCCTATGTTTAAGGCCACATGTAGTTAGTATAGTTGAGTTAAGGCCAATTGAATGGTGTATACCATTCTTGTGAAACCTATAGGGTTCAATGATCAACTTTTTAAAACTTTTCTATTTTGTGTGTAATGCACCTAAAAAGGGTCGAGGGCATTATGTTTTTGAAATAGTCAAACAATGTTTTATTTTTTTATAAATGGTCGAGTTGATGTAAGAGATTATGTCTCTACATAAGGCCGTGGTAAGCTGAGACATGAAGACATATAACTCAGTAGCAAACTGTTAGATTTAAATACATATATTTCAAAATTTGAACCTTTCAAGAACTTTGTTTTAGATTTAGAAGTCGAAATCAATAAGTTTAGATAGAGATAGATTTATATCTCACAATGATTTATATGTATAGTTTTATTGTTTTCAATCATAAGATGTTGTGACAGATATTCACTTATTTTCTAGAGTATATAGAAATGATATAGATATCATTAGAAACACCTACGGATAGTGATATATTATCACATATGCATTCTACAACCATGATAAGTATTATCATTATATTCAAAGGATGTTATACATGAGTCCACAACCTATTCTATAACGAAAGTCCATGGACTTAAGAAGACCAAAAGGTCGAAAGTATTGTATTATTATTGTAGACTCAAACTTATTTTAGGTTGAAAGAATGAACTTAGTCAAGAGTTCTTATGATAATGATATTATTCATTAAGATCTTATATGAATGAGGATAAACCTCGTGTTCTATGTTTATTCATGATATGAGAAATGTGAATTTGAGCAATGCCCAAGTAGTCTAGAGAAGACTAGAGGTTTTTGTTTCTATTTTATATTATTATAAACTTTTACTTTTGGGAAAACAAGAGTATTTGATATACCAATGATTTTGGGATAGAGAAGTTAAAACCCTAGAATCAATCTAGAAGGGTTTGGAAAACTTAAAAATTCTTAAGTCGGTTATGACATTGATTTAGTCTATTGTAAATTATGGTCGACAGTGAATAGTCAAGAAACCATAGATCAAGAAATGTATAATTTAGGAAGAGTCTATGAAAGCACTTATGTTAAATAAATAATTTCTTGATAAAGTCAAAATTTGATATATTTCACAAAAGGGTTTAATCTTTGGGTCATTAAGTAGAATGATAGGAAATCATAGACCCTGATATTTACAAGTATGCAACAAGGGACTGTCTGAAAGGTTAAAATCACCTAAAAATATATATTGCATGTATATCTAGAATAAGGATTATATTCTAAGTCAAATTGACTAGGGTTTGAGTTTAGTCAAGACAATTTATGTCTAGAGTTACTAGTCAAAACAAGTCAAGCTGTAGGATGAGGTAGTTTCCAAGTCAAGTTAGAGGTGTGTGAACACACGACTACGTTTATTACAAATGTCTATTTATAGAGAAACTTTGGCCAAAGTGATGCATTTGTCTCTGCATGCATTAGTTAGTTCATCGTGTCTAGATTGAGTCACATGTTAGAATGATCATACTTAGCTGGAATATTGTCTATAGTTGTATGGTCGATTGAGTTACATAGGCCACATCACTAGGACTCAGATGGTAACCTATTGGTTTCTTATTTATATACTCTTCGTGAAGGGTAGGGCCACTTCTAGGAAGGAAGGTGTGCAGGGGACAACCAGTTTGTGGTTGAAGGAAAAGCACTCGAATGATGCTTTCCCTCTGTAGTAGAACACTCGCCGAGACTTGTGAGATAGATATCAGATTCTAGATGGTGCAGGAGCACCTACCTGACAGCTGGTCTTGATGAGGCAGTTAGTAGTTTAGGTCTTGTTTGTGTTTCCAAGAAGGTCTGTTAGACCAATTGCATGTAATAAGGTCACGCTGATCATGATAAGATCATGTTGACCAGGCTTTTGCTATTTTTAGCTAGTTAGTTATAACAGCTGTCATGATGTATGTTCGGTGGGATCTCCCAGCCGCTTGGAGAGTTCCCAGCCGCTTGGAGTCGGGTCAGTAGTACTCTTAGGCAAATCTTTATAAGCATGAGATCGGTTGATTGGAGATCATCGATCGGCAGTGTAGTGTTGCATCAAGCAGAGGAGTTGAGTGTTCTGTGTGAGGAACATCATATTGTATTGCATCTTTGAGTCAATAAAGATCCTGTTTCATTTTCTGTTTGATCTCCTTCCTGTAATCGATTGCTGGTTTGAGAGGTTTTCATGGATATACTGATCCATTCCACCGGTTGACTCATCTGATCGGTGGAATGGCAATGTACAGTAGGTTAGTAGGTAGTTTGTTTGTTTGCATGCAGGTGTGCAGGATCACGGTCAAGAGATGTTGAAGACCCTAGCATCCTCATGTGCTAGGTCAAGTTGAGAAGTTCAAGTTGAGAGAGATCACCCTAAGACTGGATCGGGTCGTCCCTGGAGGATCGGCGAAGTGAGATTTCGCTAAGTGAAGAAGTCTGTTAAAACGGCATCATCAGGATATTTCTGCAAATATCCTGCAGACAGTTCGGATATCATCATCCGGATAAGTGGAGGAGATCGGCATGATGTTGTCGATTGCATGAAGTGTGAGTTCGTCGGGGTGATCATCAGCAGGAGGAGCCGAGGAGTGTATCGGCATCAGGATCATCATATCGGGAGTGCCAAACATCCGCATATCGCGAGTTGATGCGGGAGAGAGTTCGGGTTTTTTCGACTAAGTGTTGAAGAGGTCATCAGGATATTTGGTGACGTCATCGTCATCAGGATATGACATCATCGTCATCAGGATATTGAGATATCCCCCCTATGCGAGTTCATCCTGCTGTCGTTAAGTATCGGCATCGGCAGAAAGTGTATTAGCGTCATCAGGAGGTTTCGAAGAGAACCGGATAAAGTAGATCATGATGCTGTTGCTTGTGTCGTCGGGTAGCGGAGCATCGAAGGTAAGCTGCTGAAGGTGAACGTCATCAGGATATTTGGGACAACCGGATGTGGGATATCCTGCTGACGAAGGAGTTGTTGCATGTTATGATGATGACGATGGAGTCCGGCGCCCGATGAACAGTGCAACCGGAGGATGTGTTCGCCCGCTGAACATCATGATGATGATGTTAGGAGGAAAGCAGAGGAGGTGAATAGTAGTCGGCAGGAGGACAATTGCGAGTGTCTGAAATATGATGATGCTGTTGGTTTTAGGAAACATGATGATGCTGACAGTATAAAGCGGAATATGATGATGATGGCGAAGATGATGATGATGAGGTTGGTCTGCAGACATTCATGCTATATGCGAAGGTTATAGTGTGGATGCCTCTGCATCACTAGATGTAGTATACTTCATGATTGACTTAAATGATTTTCAAACACTCACTGAGACTTGTGAGATAGATATCAGATTCTAGATGCAATATACTTCATGATTGACTTATTCATATCACCAAAATATGAGTTTATTTTTAATTTTAAAGTGAAATGATTTCACTATGATTTTATCTTTTAATATATTGTATTTCAAGGTTGAAAAATATTTAGAAAAGATATGTATTTATTTCTATGAGATTATGCAAATGTTAAAAAAAATTATCTCATGTTTAAACATGTTAATTTACTTCTTAGTAAATTTTGTGAGTAAATTCCAAGTTTTATGAGTTGGTATGTTACATATGGTATCAGATCTACCAGGTTCAACACATGGACCTAGGAGATCACTACAAGAAAACTTGTCAACATTCAATAGATTGGATAATGTTTGAAATTGGTTTTATGCCAAAATGGCGTGGAGAAGAACCAAGAAAAATGCCAGGATGTCTATTCCCCAGAACTTACCCAAGATAGTGGTTAAGAAAGAACCAACTGAGGAGGTAAAACTCTAAGAGCATATTAACTATGTTGAGGGTACATGGTTGGAAGACTCTAAAACATTGGCTGACGCTCTTAAGTGTATTTGACTAGAAAGGAAACAACACAACAAACTGGCCAAGAAACCCATTGTTCGTACTCATGTAGTTAAACCAAGTAAATTGTCTTCTAGTCATGACATCCCATTTGGGTGTTGGAAGAGTACATGTGTTTACATCCACCCTCTAAGTTTGTTTTATGGATTTTGATGGGGAAGAGGAACCTGAGGAATATCCTTTAACCGACAGTGACATGTAGTCTTTGTAAGGCCCACCCTTTTCACACTAGAAAGATACTTCTATATGCTCTTATGGCTTTATACTTTGAAGACTATATTCTTTTACTATTATGATGATATTTTATGTATGGATGTAGGGGCCTATGTTTTATTGTGTTTGGATATTATGTAAGTGTGGTTTTGTGTGTGTGTATGACTAGAAATTTGGGTGTTATTTTATGGTTGTGATTTCTAGACTTTTATGTTTTAGAATATTGATTGTTAAAGAAATTACCTGATTGGAATACTTTTATGTTTGAGTGAATGGATTTATTTAAGATTAAATCATATATATTTAAATAGAATTTTAAAAATAAATGTTGTGTAATTAAATAGATTTTATGAGAAATGACTCGTTAATATTTGATTTTATGTTTACTTTAATATTGCTTTAGCTATTTCTACCAAGACAATATGATATTCAAAATTGGAGTGTAGGTGGGTGGCCAAGATCAATTAATTTTAGAGACTTTCAAGAACTCCTTTTTGTGATAACATGTTAGCCTAGTCTAACCCATGGAAGGGGTGAAGACTAAATTGTTGTGTGAATTAATTAATTGTTTGTTTTATACTTAGTCTATAGTTGGGTCCATGTATATTTTATTAAAATTAAATTGATAATTGTGTGAGTTTTAAATCTTATTTTTTATTTAATTTATTATTTATCTTTTTCGTTGAGGATAAAGGAAGTTTCTTTGTTGTTTTTAGAAATATAGAGTTGGAGGGAAAGGAAAAAGAAATAAGTCTCCCTTCTTTTTGGTTTTTTTTGAGTTTTTGGTTATTTATGGGAGGAAGTGTTGGAATTAGACTTGACAACTAAGAGGGTGGTGAATCAGTTGTCACACAAAATTAAACTTTTTATGCTTTTAACCTTCTTTATCAACTTACTATCAGATTAATGATGTAAACATTAAAGCATGATTCAACAACACATGAGAAGAAACATAAGCAACACATTTGACACCAAGATTTTGACGTGGAAACCTAGTTAAGGGAAAAACCACAGTCGGGGTTAACCCACAAAGGTTATACTCTGTTAAAAGTATCATAAAGAGGGGAATGCACATGCATTTAGGCTCACTGCCTAGAGCTCACTACTCAAGATAGGCTCACTGCCTACAAGAATATTTACAAAAGGATTATAGATTTTTGAACTGATAAGTAGCATCTACCAATGCAAGAATTTAGTTCTGATTAAGCACAGAATACTAATTTTACACACTTCATCTTTTATTCTGTCCTGTTTACTGCTCTACCATAATCTGGATCTTAGATCTCTTCTTTTTTGCACTTCTGTCTGCCTTTTTCACACTTACAACATATTCACATCACTAACACACACCACATCACTTGAATCCATCAGTTATAAATATCTACATCAACAAACTCAATCACCTTTCTGTCAGCCTTATGAAGAACTTGACAAATAGTACAAGTATTATGTTTTGTCGGCTGAATCCATACATCAATATTGATGCATACCAAAAATAACACTTGTAGATTACCATACATGTCGGCCACTAACATTATATCCCATACATAACTTACCAAAACACTTCTACTAGATCCGCACAAGGATCTAACACAAGTCGCCCTATTCTTCACTGAACTGTTCTTGTCATAATGGGACCCGGTACTCAGATGCTCATAACTTTTAATCCCTTTGTCTCTGGAGGCTAAAAGTATGGATTTAGATTGTCCTGACAATCCTTAAGATTCCCTTAGATCCATAGAACACTATTCTTTACCACCGGAGGGATCCGGACCAAGTTACCGAACCCTATCACATGCCCTATTTCTGGCAACCCACTTGTTCTGACTTCCGGTATGAGCAAGTTATGTTATGTGAATGTGTGGAATAGTCTTAGTTGCCATCAATGACAACACCTGTTATGTGTAGCAGTGTCTCTTTCCAACAATCTCCCTCTTTGGCATTGATGGCAACACTTAGTGAAAAATGACTAAGTGTTGGAGCTACTCCCCCTTACTCTATACACTTGTGTATTCTTCCACTACTCCCCCTTTGATGGATTCTTCATTTCCTTTCATTTTTCACTGTCTCTCACTCCCCCTTTGACATCAATGGCAAGGGGTGGGGTCTGCAAATCAAAATTTCCACAAGAAATCTATATATAAGGTTGCATATGTACAAATAATCCATGTATTATATTTATATGAACCTGAGGAAACCTACAAAATTATTTTTCAACTACACAAGTTTAGAGGCCCAACTACTTTTCATGCCATCCAAAATTTAGTTGTGTTCTCTTAATAGGAATGCCCGTGTTTTTGCTTTCTTTAGATCTAAAGGATCACCTGTCCGAACTACAACTTGAGCTTCTGATAAAGCAGAAAACATTATTCCTAACTTGGGGGAAATCAATCTCCTGAGCCCACACATTGTCTCCACAATATTGCTCTTTTCTTTAACAATCTTCTTTATTTCATCAATCAAGCTAATTGCTTGACATTCCCAACTTGTCGGAGAAACTATTAGAGGGTCATAATTTTGAGATGGATTTAGTAATCTTTGTTCTCGCTCCTTTATCTTCTTAATATCCTCAATAACTTTGGGCCAAGATAGACAAAATTTGTATACATCACCTCTGTCATTGAGAGCATTTTGAATACTCTTTATACTGATATCAAGTATTTTATCATTCCTTATTAGGCCCTTTAGTTCACTAAATTTCTTATCCAAAAATTCATTCCAAATTTTAATCTCTACAGACTTTTCAAAGGACTCAAAGTGTGTCCTTGCATAATTTACAAGGTTCTTTAGATTACTGGAGGTAGAATTAGATGGATTCTTTTGGAAGGTTGGCATTATCTCCTCCAATATACAAGATGTAAGGCCTAACAACTCACTATCCTCTATGTGGGATTTCAATATCTTTTCACTTGCCTTAGCTTGTGTGAAAGATGTTATCTTCATCATTTGGACTAGAGAGAGAGTATCTAGGTTGATTGGTCCTTGAATTAGTTCTGGTTCATCAAACTCTAGCATCTCTTTACTCAGGAAACTCTTCATTGCATCTACAGTGTCTCTTGTCACAATTTCTAGACTACCTTCCTTTTCTTGAGTTTTCTCAGTGTCAAGACTATTTTGTTTGGGTGCATCAATATTTACACCATCTTCTTCTACTTTATCTTTCTTACCTTTGACTTCTTCTTCTTTCTCTGCTTCACCTTTCTTTGTGATATCTATAGGAGGATTCTTTCCTTTGTCCTCACCATCTGCAATCTATTCTGGAGGATCTTGTGTAGCAGCATTATTCTCAACATTATCTTCTTTTCCAGATTGATCAGGAGAAGTTAGAGTATCTCCTGCATCATCAGTTTGATCCACCATCTCTATATCTTCTTTGTTTATTTGTTCTTCTTCCAGAACATAGGAGTCATCAACCTTGGTTTGTTGCTCATCAGTTTTCATCTTTTCAATGTCTGGGATTGATGAATCAATCCCATCGTAAGTCTCCTCCTCAGCAAATGGAAGATTGTGTCTCTTCAATGCACTTAGAAGTATTTCTTGTGTTTCATTAACTATTTGGTCCAATTCTCCAAGCATCATTTTGTTCATTCTCTTCTTTCTCCTGAATTCATCCTTCACTTCTTTGAGAATCATATTCATTTGAACTTGAGTGATCTAAGGGTAAAGTTTTATCAATACATGTTCTCTAAGCTCCATATCCTTGCTTTTTGCATTTTCTTTCCTCAACTCCAAATGTTTGCAAGACTTGGAGGGATCTCAGAAGTTATTTCAATCATGACCTTATTATAGATATTTAGATATCTAACAGTTGCTTCCTCTAACACCCTCTTATCTGTATCATTGTATTCATCATAGAATTCAATCATGAGTTTCAAATTTCCATCCACAGTGACTAATTTTATTACATCTTCCACATAAGGTGTGGGCTTCTCAACATATGTATATGTTTTCTACCTTTTGCTTGCCCTTTTGCTTCTGGAGGGCTTCTCCTTAGTCACCTTTGCAACTTTTGTTCCAGAGGCTTTCAACTCCTTTACCTCAGCATATGAATCTATTTCTTCTACATCAACTTTTGTGCTCTTATAGGTTCTTGTGGCTTTTGTTTTTACTCTTTTCCCTTCTTCTCCTGATGATTTTCCTTCCAATTTCTTAGGATTGGTAGGTTTTGGGGGAACAAGGGTAGCAACAGAGCTTCTAGTAGTCCTCAATGTGGAGGAGGATCCTACCAGAGCACTTCCTTGTTTCTTATCCTACTTCTCCTTCTCAGTCTTTTCAGTTCTTTCCCTGAATTACCTCACAGCTTCCTTTGTGAGACCTAGATTCTCGGCCAACTACTCAACTTCTTTCCTTACTTTTCTATTGGTTTTAGGTTCTCTGAGCTCAGTATGCATTTTTAAACTTAGCTCCTCATATGTCCCAAATCTCTCAACTGTTGTGTCTTTCGGCTTGCTTAGAAGATGTTGAGCATACATATTCAAGATTTTTCCATCTACTTCATACCCCATGGGCATGATCCAAATAGTTCTAGGTTCCACTGCTTCCATTAAGCACTATTTCATTCTTGTACTTCTCAACAATTGATTTAGGGGTTCTTTCCCTTGAATGCATCATACTCTAAAAATTCTTGAAGTATCCCCATATTGCATTTTTTTGAGCTTTATAATCACCAATGCTGTGAAGATGATCTCTGATTTGAATGGCAACTGGCTCATCATTAGTCTATTGAACACCCTTTACTCCAAGTACTTCATTCATATAGTAGAAAAACAAGCATAGAACTAATGTACCATATTTAAAAGGGTTTTTCTTATCTTTCTTAATTTTGTTCAAGTTCTCAATCAACTGGTTCGATAACAGTTCACATAGGTCATAATCTGCATTCTCCTTCAACATTTGATATGCTACATATATGGCAATTTCAGAGACAGAATTCTCCCTGCTGGAGTGATATATCTTGTAGCCAATCATCATGGAAGAAAACTTAACATCCAGTTCTATGATGTCATTGATGGTCATTGCCCTCCTGTCAAACTTTGCACCAGTTGCATTGGTAACATTTTGGTTTTTCACAAATTTCAACATGGGTAATCCACTGGTTAAATTTAACGCAGTCACAATTCTGATAACATCCTTGGTAACCTTGAATGGTTTTAATAGCCATATGAATTCATCATGCATCCAACTCAAAACATACCGGACCCACTCGTCTTCATCAAATGTTGGAAACCCCATAATTTGAATAAAATGTTTATCAAGTAGTGCCTTATACTCAGGTTTAAGGTTGTGATTTTCATCCCTGAGATGACTCTCAAACAAATCTACATACCTTGAGTCACCAAATTCATCAATGTTTGCATGAATATAAACCCTAATATCTTTAGTATGCAGCACACCATATGGAACACTTGAAAATGCTCCTAATGGGTTGACTTCTATTGACTTGTGTGGATACTTTTTAAATTTTATTTGAGGCCTTTCAGTAATATCAACAACCAAAGGTGTAGACATTACAAGAAGATTCCAAGTTTAAAGCTTCACAGAAAAATACCTTATTCACAAAATTAGGGTTGACGGATAAATTCACTGGTTGTACTTCAATTCTTTGTAATCTCAGCTCAGACACTATTCTTCTTTCTTTCTTTGGGTGCAAAGTGATTCAAATGAGGAATGAACGACCATATTTATGCTCCACAAAACCTAATTTGCCTTTGTAATAAATGCTCTACCCTAACACATCTGGTTATATTGTTTCTGCATACAGCTGATCTTCAATTGCTCTGCAAATTGTCATATCAACTTTTTATCTTCAAGAAATCCTTTCAAATGATGTACAATAATCCAAATTATTTTCTCTCATTGTGCCAAATTTAGGCACCCACTTACTGGTTGGGGAATTTAGATTTTATTGTAGCTCCCCCTGAGCCAGAGCTCCTAATTCAATTCTCAGAGGAATTATCAGCATCAGATTCCGGTGCGGACCCATTACTATTATTCTCAACACTTTTCTTGACTCATGTCTTGCTCATTTCATTCTAGATCTCATTCACATCAATTTTGTCTTTGCCTTTGTCTTGTCTCTGCTTATCCATTTTTCTATTTACCGGACCTCTTCTTTCATTATTCCTATTTCTACAGAATCTTGCAATATGACCAGATCTATTGCAATTAAAGAACACAACATTTATTTGCTTATATACTTGATTTCCTCTTGATCTGCATTGATTAGCCATGTCTCCAAATACATTGCAAGTAAAGTAGTAACCATTGAAAGAGTTGCCATTTCCTCTAGAGTTATTCATTATCATACTTCTGCATTCATTTGATTTATGACCATACCTCTTACATTTGAAGCATTGAATAGAGAAGGATGGATCATTTTGATTAACTCTGCTTTTGCACTGAGTAGCTCTATGACCAAATTTATTGCAATTAAAACAATTTCCATTGAATGATGGATATCTTTGAGCATTAGGTTGTCTTACTGGAGGTCTTCTAGGTCTATTTCTCCCATTCCTTGGTTGAAAATTTCTTTGTCCAGATTTAGAGCTTTCACCTTTCTCATATCCAAGACCATGCTTGTCATTAACCTTTTTCTAACTTTCAAGCAGTGCTTCAAGTTTAGCTGAGCTTATCTTGAACTTCTCCTTGTATTCATTTACAACTTCTAGGTCATGTCTGAGAATGAAAATCTGCCTTTCAAGTTCTCTCTCATTGTCTCTACTTTCTTGTAGATTAGATTCTAGGAGACCAACTATTCCGTCCAATCTGCAACATTCTTTAGTTCTTTCTTTTAGATTGTGATTTAGGTCTTCTTCAATTTTCTTCCTATCTTCAATTTCCTTGGTTAGCCTCATCATCCCAGATTCCATCTCATGTTTTAGGACGACAACTTCTTTAGCTAACTTCTCACATTCCTTTATTTTCTCTTTTAGGGCCTTGTCCTTGTCGTTGTCTTCATAATGATTTCTCGGTTGAAGAGGTTGCTCCTTCTTCTTTTCATTGGATTTGTTCAATTTTTCTTTTAAAGTCTCAATGAAGTCTTCATCATTTTTAAGTTCCTCTTCCAGCTCTTTGGTTTCTATTATGGACTGCTCAAGATCTTCTAATGCGAGTTTAAGTTGTCCTTGGAGGTTGTATTCATCCATTTTACTATCTTCCCAGATCTTCCTCAAGCTTTTAAACTTTTCAAAGGAACCTTGCTTTGATAACAATTGTTGGAATTAGACTAGACAACTGAGAGGGGAGGTGAATCAATTGTCACACAAAATTAAACTTTTTCTACTTTTAACCTTCTTTATCAACTTACTATTAGATTAATGATGTAAACATTAAAGGATGAATCAACAACACATGAGTAGAAACATAAGCAACACATTTGACACCAAGATTTTGACGTGGGAACCTAGTTAAGGGAAAAACTATTGGAATTAGAGGTGACAACTGAGAGGGGGGGTGAATCGATTGTCTTAAAACTTTAAAACTTGCAGTAGTTAATTCCTTTTTATTACTTTATTAATAGATTAATAATGAACTATCATGAAAATCAAGAATCAACAACACATGAGCAGAAGTAAAAATAACACATTTGACACCAAGATTTTTGATGTGGAAACCTAGTTAAGGGAAAAACCACAGTGGGGGCTAACCCACAAATATTATACTCTATTAAAAGTATTACAATGGAGAATGCACATGCATTTGGGTTCACTGCCCAGAGCTCACTGCTCAAAGAAAGGCTCACTACCTATAGTAGGTTCACTGGCTATAGGAAGAAGATTACAATGTGTTTGAACTAATAGTTAGCATCTACCAATGCAATGATTCACTTCCAGTTAAGCACAAAATACTGACTTGATACACTTCATCTTGTTCTACCATGTTTACTACTCTGCCATAATCCAGATCTTAGATCTCTTCTCTTTCTCATCCTTTATCTACTCTTTTCACATTTACTTCATATTCATAGACACACACCTTCAACACTCAAATCCATCGCCAATATATATCCACTTCAAGTAATTCAATCACTTTTCCATCAGCCTTATGAAAAACTTAACTAACAATACAAGTACTCTGTTCTGTTGGCTGAATCCATGTGCCAATGATGATGCGTACCAAAAATAACACTTGAAGGTCACCATTCATGTTGGCCACTAACATTGTATCCCATACGCAACTCACCAAAACACTTCTATCAGATCTTCATAAGGATCTAATACAAGTCAGCCTCTTCTTTACTGAACTGTTCTGTCATATTATGACCCGGTACTTATATGCTCATAACTTTTACTCCCTTTGTCACCAGAGGATAAAATTCTATATTTAGATTGCCCTGACAATCCTTATGACTCCTTCAGATCTGAAGCATACTGTAACTTACTACCGAAGAAATCCAGACCAAGATACCGGACCCTGTCACATGCTCTGTCTCTGGCTACCCAAACTTAGATAAATTATAATTCTAACTTTCGGTATATGTCATGCGGATGAGTGGACTAGTCTTAGTTACCATCAATGATAACACCTATCATTAGATAAATTATAATTCTAACTTTCGGTATATGTTATGCGGATGAGTGGACTAGTCTTAGTTACCATCAATGATAACACCTATCATGTGAAGCAGTGTCTCTTGCCAACAATCTCCCCCTTTGGCATTGATGGCAACACTTAGTGAAAAATGACTAAGTGTTACTCCCCCTTACTCTATACTCTTATGTTCTCCACTGATTTTGGAGCTCCCCCTTTGCTGGATTCCTCATTTTTCACTATTCTTCACTCCCCCTTTGACATCAATGGCAAAGGATGGGGTCCGCAAGCCAAAAATCAAAAAATTTGTATACAGTGCCACATATGTACACCCAATCATTAAGTTATATTGACATGAACTTGAGAATGTTTGCAAAACTACTTTCCAATTGCTCAAGTTCAGAGGCCCAACTCCTTTTCATGCCATCCAAAATTGAGATGTGTTCACTTAGTAGAAATGCGTATGCTTTTGCCTTTGTCAAATCTGAAGGATCACTGGTCTAAACTCTAGTTTGAGCTTTTGATAATGTATTAAGCATTATTTCTAACTTGGGGGTAATCAATAACCGGAGCTCACACACTCTCTTCACAATATTGCCTTTTTCTTTAACAAGCTTCTTTATTTCATCAGTCAAGATGATTACTTAACATTCTTGACTTATAGGAGAAATTGTTAGAGGATCAAAATTTTGAGATAGATTTGACAATTTTTGTTCTTGCTCCTTTATCTTCTTCTCAATATCCTTATTGACTTTGGGCTAGGATAGACAACATTTGTATATATCACCTCCATCACTTAGAGCATTTTGAATACTCTTTATACTGATACCAAGTATCATCCTATCATTCCTTATTAGGCTCTTTATTTCATTAAATTTCTTATGCAAAAATTTTTTTTCTGACTTTAGTCTCTGCAAACTTCTCAAAAGACTCAAAATGTGTACTTATAGAACTTACAAGATTCTTCAGATTTCTGGAAGCAGATTCAGAAGGATTCTTCTGGAAGGTTGGCATTATCTTCTCCAATACTTCAGTTGCAAGGCCTAGCAGCTCACTATCCTCAATGTGAGAACTCAACATCTTTTCTCTTGCCTTGGCTTGTGTGAAGGATGTTATCTTTATTACTTGAACCGAAGAGAGAGCATCTAGATTGGTCGGTCCTTGAAACAGCTCTAGTTCATCCAACTCAAGCATTTCTTTACTTAGGAGACTTTCTACTGCATCTATAGTGTCTCTTGCCACAATTCCTGAACCACCTTCCTTTCCTTGAGATTTGTCAATGTTAGTATCAGGACTAATTTGTTTAGATGCATCAATATTTGCACCATCTTCTTCTGTTTTATCTTCCTTACCTTCTTCTTTCTCTTCCTCTGCTTTACCTTTCTCTGTACCATCTACAATGGGAATCTTTTCTTTGACTTCACCACTTGCTACTTGTTCTAGAGGGCTTTGTGTAGTAGCAATATTTTCTTCTTTTCCATATTGATCAGGTGGAGATAGAGTATCTCCCGCATCAACAGTTTTGTCCACCATCTCTATGTCTTATTTGTTTATTTGTTTCTCTTTCAGAACAAAGGAGTCATCAACTTCAGTTTGCTGCTTACTGATGTTTACTTTTTCAACATCTAGAATTGATGAATCAATCCCATCATCTGTCTCCTCATAGGTTTGCTCCAGAGGATCTAGAGTATCATCTTGGTCATCATTTCCTTTTCCAGTTTCTTCTTTTGATGTTTCTAGTTCTGGAACTATAGGATTACCTTCCTCAACTTGTTCCTCAGAGACAACATAATATTTATCTTTATCCAGGGCCTTCCTCAAAATTTTCTCTATTTCTTTTGCAATTTCCTCAGTTTCCCAAGCATTAGCTTGTTCATCCTTACCTTACTTTTGAAATCATCTTTTACCTTTTTGAGTATTTTATCTTCTTCCTTTTTAGACATTATTGGATACAAAGTGGAGAGGACATATTCTCTATGTTCTAGATCTCTAGCCTCGGCTGCTTCCTTCCTCATCTCCAGTATTTTCCTTAAACTTTTAGGAAGTTCTTGTAAAATTTCTAGTAGAGCTCTATTGAATTTATTCAAGTACATGATGGTGGCATCTTCCAAAATTTTCTTATTTGCTTGATCAAAATTATCATAATAATCTTTGATAGGCCTTAGATTTCCATGAACAGTAATTGTTTTTACAATTTCATTAACTGTCATAGCAACCTTACCAGTCTCTTGCCTTTTGCTAGCCTTTTTGCTTCTTGAAGGCTAGTCCTCATAAGCCTTTGAAGTCTTGGCTTTCTTGGATTTTATCTCTTTAACTTCTTCATCTGTCTCTATCTCCTCACCATCTTTTGTGCTCACATACGTTCTTGAGGCATTTGTTTTCTTTGTCTTACTTCCTTCACCGGATGGTCTGTCTTCTGGTTTTGCAGGTTTAGGGGGAACGGAAGCAGCAACAGAGCTCCTAGTAGTCCTTGAAGTGGAGGATGGTTCCATTGGAGCATTTTCTTGTTTCTTGTCCTGCCTTTCCTTTTCAGCCTTTTCAATTCTTTCTCTATTTTGCTTCACTGCTTCCTTGGTTAGTCCAATGCTCTCAACATACTTTTCAACTTGCTTCTGCACTTTCCTTTTGGTCTCTGGCTATCTGAGCTCCACATGCAATTTTAGACTTAGCTCCTTATATGTTCCAACCCTTTCCACAAAAGTGTCTTTTGATTTGCTCAGGAGATGTTGAACATACATTTCCAAAACTTTCTCATCAACCTCATAGCCCATTGGCACAATCAATATGGTTCTGGGTTCCATGACCTCCATTAGGTACTAATCAGTGTCAACCATAAAGCATATTTCATTCTCATATTTCTCCACAACTGACTTAGGGATTCTCTCTCTTCCATGTATCATAATTTGAAATTTTTTGAGGTAACCTCAAATGGCTTTCTTCCGAGCTTGGGAATCACCAAGGCTGAGTAGATGATCTCTTATTTGCCATGCAACTGGCCTGTCATTTAGCCAGTGCACACTTTGAACTCCAGGCACTTCATTCATAAAATAGAAGAACAAACATATAATCAAGGAATCATACTTGAAGGTATTTTTCTTATATTTCTTTGTTTTTCTCAAATTCTCAATCAACTGATTTTGTAGCAGCTAACATAGGTCATAATCAGCATTCTCCTTCAACATTTGAGAGGCTGCATATATTACAGTTCCAGAGACAGAATTTTCCCTACTGGAGTGGTAGACCTTGTAGCCAATCACCATGGATGCAAACTTAACATCTAGTTCTATAATATCATTAATGGTCATTGCTCTCTTGTAAAACTTCGCACCAGTTGCATCGGTAATAGTTTGGTTTTGTAGTGCCCCTCACCTTGTCGTTTGTCTGATTGATAGTTGCTTATTAGGATTTGATATTTTGACAGTATCTTAGATTATCTGATGATGGATCCCTTGTTGTTTTGTTGATTTACTATGGAACTAATCGTTATGATAACAGTTGTTGATGTTGGATTCTATTTTTTTATGCTTTACAATTGATAAATAAACTAGATGTTTCAGATGTTTTGATGTTAATTGCTTGTTTTATGTTGTTGATAAGTAATCAGAAATCTTGTTCAATGTGTGATTTGTTTATACAGGAATGTGAATGGAACAGTGTCGTACTACTCGTTCTCGAGTACCCTACCCCACTATGATTTCCATTCACTATATGACTATATGTGGATATATATCTTGTTATGTTTAACCGTGCAGTTGCTGCAGGATGCAGGTACTAGGCACTGACTCCACCTGATTTACCAGGTTTGAGCATGCCTTCACCAATGGAATGGTTGTATGGAGTTAACGTGGGGTCCCCTGTCATTGTTGTCTAGTCGTCAGTTTACCTTGTGGTCATTATCTATCGCTTGATCATGACTTGCAGCAGGTAACATTACACCCTGATGTCTAACTAGGTCAGAAGGTGTTTTTGTGGGTAAGGAAGGATTGTGCATTAAATAGAATTATTTTATGAAAAATATAAGGTTGATAACTAAACATATTAATTAATGTTGATAATTGTAATAATTGCGGTAAATAAATTATAGGTTACGGGAAGTAAAATTATGGATTAATAGATATTAGAAACTTTATATTATTGATTATAATATTATTTGCTTGAATATTTAAATAAATAAATGAGTTGTAAATTAAATTGTAAGATTTAATTAATAAAATAAAATTAATTTGAGTTGTATAGTTGGGTAGTTGCAATAGTTTGATTTAATTAATTAAAAAAAACCCTCATTGTGGAATAACGGACTTTTAATGGATCTGAGAAGAGGAGGGTTTTAAAAAGGGGAAAAAGAAGGATTGCGGGGGAAGGAGAGAGGAAAAATGGAGAAGACGCTTGGACTACAGTAGATTAAATAGGCTTCTTGATTCAAACATCACAGCCAGGTTCTTTAGATTGCTTGATTTTTCTTCTAATTTTCTTTCTGAATCTATACATGTTCGTGATGATTGCTTCTTGTATTACAAAACAGATTTTCTTTTAGTTGAAATGTTTCTGCTGGATCATGATGTCACTACTGCTCAATGGATGGATTTTCTTTTGTATGTGAATCATAGGATTTGTTATAGAAAGAATGTTATGTACATTTCTTCACCTTCCTCCAGAAACTGAGAAGTGTTTTCTTTCAAACAAGGTCACCATAGATTGCATTTTGTCCTCTCCATTTGTAGGTACCATGATGTATTCCCTGCCTACCTTTCTCTCTCTCTCAGACATTAAATTTCTGCATTATACAACAGTTTCTTTCCTTCTCTACACTACAATCTCTTAGCAACTTCTGTGTAATTGATTTAATTTGCCATAACGTTGTCATGATGAGGGAAAAAGCCTGTGGAGTCTCATCGATCTCTTTTACATGACATTGACGGTGTATTTTCTGCCAAATCCTTGGTTGGCAATCTTGGACTAGCGTATATATGGTAGGTGTGGAGCATACAGTTCAGAAGTCTTCTCAGATTGCCCTTGTAAATCCCTTGCATAGTCTTAACCATGTAATTTCTTCTGTCCATTTCGTGGAAGATAATCACCCACAAGATTGGCTTGTTTAACTGTCGAGTCGCTGTTGTGGATGTACTTAGAATGTTGTTTCCTACAAGCTAGAATTTTTAGGAAATATCATGTGAACTTGCTGGCAAAGCTGTTATGAACTCTTCCTAATATGCTCAATGGGTGAACGTTGATAGTAACATATATATTTTCATGAATCCACATTAAACGGCTTCAGTGGGTTGGCAGTAGCTGCCAATGGGAATGCCTTGTCAGATGTCAACTTATTAGCTAACTGCCAAGTTTGCCTGCATGTGGAATTGAATGCATTTATAGAGCTTAGAGAGTCAATGTCATTTACCAGGCAACAAACCCAATTCCTTCCAAGATAACGTTTCTTCGTCAGTGCATTCATAAATGTAGCAAATGGGCGTTCCCTCCATATGCTGAAGTTTAGAATTTCACAGCAGACTCCAATTGTGTATGTTTGCCAACTGTCTGAGCAAGTTTTACTTCCTCTTTTACCTAACTGGTTTGCCAAATGTGGGAATGATTTATTTCTTCACTCTTTATAGAGTGAAGATAGGCTACAATCCTTGTTTACACTTCCACATTTAGCATACTTGTCTACGAGGGCATATACAACCTCAACATCTGACAAAACTCCTTTATCCTTTACGCTTTGATGAATGTCCATAACTGTTCCCAAAGCTCCACGATAGTCATGGCTGGGAGGACGTTGGCAGATGTTGTGAATTTGGCTTTAAACTTGCCAATTGCATTACTTGAAAGTTCCTAAGGCTTTCCCAACAAATCCATTTAGTGTGTATTCTACAATCTTTGTAATCCAGGAGAAGACATCTCCTTGAGGCCACTGTGTAAGTGGTTCATATGCTTGGTCTATGTGTCCAATTTTGCATACCTGGCCATCCAAGCATCTCCAACTATAATATCTAATCAAAATCCCTCTATCCTATATGCGTTGATGGATGTCCATTTCTGATCCAAAGCTTCCATCTTGGCGTCACTATAGGTTGAGGAATCTGGCTTTACACTTGTGATTTCATTGCTTGCAAGTTTCTAAAGTATTTTCAACAAATCTATAGTTGATAAATAAATTTTAGGGTTGATGGTTTCTTTGAGACATTAGTGTTCGTTTGTTGATAAATTAATTTTAGGGTTTCATAGGTGATCAATAAGGAAAAAGATTTAATTATTAGGTTGACAATTCTAATGGTTTAGGTAATATTAGGGCTTTAACTTTTATTTTTAATTATGCCAATGTGATATGCAAAAAAATCAATAGGGTTCACTTATGTACTTCTGTAAGTATATGTAAATTATGTTCTAGTGATTAGAAGATAGTGTTGTTACTATTTCAAAATATATGTATTCAAAATAAACATATCAGGAAGTATAGATTTATTTATATAGATATATATCCTTATATAATTTAATTAAAGGAATGAACATATTGTTAGATTATTTTATAAAAGTATGTTATGTTTTATCTTACTACATGTAATCTACAATAAGTATAATATGCTTTGTATTAGGGTTTAAATGTGTAGGACTCTTATGAGAAAATTATATTAACAACTTTAGTTATTTATTTTAATGCTTTCAATTTAAGTGATAAGTGCTGAGATATTATAAATGTATTCTTAGTTATTATTAAACATATAGATACATTAAGATGTTATTATCTGCTATTTAAATGTATTTTTAATTATAAGTAATTACCTCTTTATAATTTGTTTAATTTAGATCAATTAGTTTGTATTCGGTTGAAGCTTTGTTGGTTAAATCATTAGATTTATCTAAAGTTGGAAGAAATTCAATAAAAAGGTCAGAAGGTATGGATTTTATTGGTTAATTTGTATGATAGGATATTGAGGTTATCATAAGGGCAAGTATGAAATTAATATTATAATTAAATGATTCTTGTAGTTAAACCCTGTTGATCTATCTTTAGAAACAAAAGGAAGAGAATTTAGATAATTTAGTTAATGGTTGTATTTAATTAAAAATCATTTAATGTGGTTAGGAAGTTAATGTATAGGTACAAAATTTAGGTGTTTATACATTGTAACAAAGAGGAGTTTTAGTATTAACTCTGGAACTTAAATCGAACTGTTTAAGTTAATTAATCTTGTTGTCGTAAGGAGGAGGATTTGTGAGTGGTCGAACTCTATTCTAGAGGCTTAGTATGTCGTATTTGGAGTGCATGCAACGGGTGGATAGGTGTTCTAGTATTATGTTGCAATGAACGTGTGGATTCTATTTTAGTGTGCGGTATAATGAAGTATTGTCTAAGTTGATAATGTGTTTTGTGAAGGTAATACTCTTGAAGGAGATATTTAATTACTTGTGATTATCTTATACCCGTTTTGTCGACTTGGAATCTATAAAAGAGTAAAGTATCGTAATGCTATATGCATTGTTAACAAATAGTGTTATGATTTTGTTGGGAATGTAAGAGTGTCTAATGCCTTGCAGTGATCAAGTATGTGTATGGTTATAATGCCCTATATGATGGTTAAGGTTTACTAGGTGTTAACAAGGAGAGTGGCTTTCAATGCGGGGCCAGTGCCCAAAGTGGCAGTCAGGGTAACCTGTTGAAATTAGATTAATCTAGTGATAACCTAAAATGAACTAGGGGGTTAACGGTAGTTTTCACATTAAACAATATTAATGGATTTCCTTACCCAGGCCTGTAGTGCTCATTTAGACTAGGGATGGGTTGAGAAGGCCTGGTCAACATGATTGACCTCCTTGTCCTCACAAAAGGAAGGTTGATTCTGCATGTGTCACCCTATGGGGTCGGCGCCTAGTGAGAGGCTGCCAGGGTAACCATAGATGGGGGCCGGTGTCTAGTGAGAGACTGCCAGGGTAACCCATATTAGGACCATGTGATGACACTCTCCCTACTACAACCTAGCATTCCTTGTATGGTCTCTCCCCATATGTTTTGTGTCGCCTCTAGAAGTTGTGTTGTGTTTGTTATGTTTTTTGTCATGTGTTGTATTGGAGTTTGGTCATCCTTCATTCATGCTTGTCTTTTGTCTACCTAACTGTTGTCGTTGTGTGGGACCTCATGTTAACTCCTAGCTCGGGGGGTGGACCTTAGGGTTCCACATGGTTGGGTGGAAGAGCTTTCTTATCCATTGGTTATTCCTCGTCGAAGTTCATGTGCAGAAAAGGATTATCTCAGTTTTAGACAATTGTACTTGTACCAGTTTGAGGAAGATGATTGTGTATAATCTTGTACCAGACTTGTGTACCAGATCATTCTTAATGTATGTAATTTTGATGTAGGTAGAAGATATCATTGATGTAATGATGTACTTATGTGTAAGGAAAAATATTACAGTTATGTATTTGATCATGAAGATTATATTATTTGATGACATGCAATGAATATGAATATGTTATTTAATTATGCATTGGATTTAGATCAGTTACTGATGCTAGTAATGTATGTTAAATTATGTCAGTCGATTTGTAAGTAATGCAGCCTTGAATCCATAGAGAAGATGTCGTAAGTTTAATGGTGTAATTAGTTAAGTTAACATTACTTTGTTATCTTATTCAAAAAAAAAAATTTCCTGTTTCATATAGCGTAAGTGTAAATTTCTCTAAGGTGTTCAGGGCAGGGCGTTTCAGGTTTTTCATGCTTTCAGCATGCGTAATCTACCAATTGAATTTAACCCAATTACAATCTTGATAACGTCCTTTGTAATTTTGAATGGTTTCAATAGCCATATGAACTCATCATATATTCAGCTCAAGATATATCGAACCCACTCATTCTCATCAAATGTCAGAAATTTAATGACTTGCAAAAAATGTTTTCTTTCTAGGGCTTTGTATTATGGTTTTAATTTATAGCTATCATCCCTTAGGTAGTTGTTAAACAAATCCAAGAGTTTTAGTTTTCCAAATTCATCAATGCTACAGTGGATGTATGCCCTAATATCCTCAACATGTAGTACGCCATATGGGACACTAGAAAATGCAGCTAACGGTTCCACTTCAACTAACTTGTATGGGTGCTTCTTAAATATTGGTTGAGGCCTTTTAGTTACATCAACAACTAGAGGCATAGCCATTGAAAAAAGATTATAAGTTCAAAGCTTCACAGATAAATACCATTTTCACGAGATTAGGGTTGATGGATAAATTCGTTGGTCGCACTTCAATTCCTTGTAATCTTAGCTCAAACACTATTCTTCTTACTTTCTTCAAGTGCAAAGTGCTTCAAATGAGGAGTGAACACCCTTTTTATGCTCCACAAAAACTAATTTGCCTTTGTAATAAATGCTTTGCCCTAACTTCATCCAGTTACTCAGTTTCTTGAACAGTTCTTCATAAATCACTCCATAAATTTCCATATCAACATCTTTTCTTCTAAAAATCCTTCCAAAAGTTTTGAAACAATTCAAAATATCTTCTCTCATTGTGCCAGATCTAGGTACCCACTTACTGGCTAGGGGAATTTGATTTTCAATGTAGCTTCCCCTGAGCTAGAGCTCCAAATTCAATTCCCAAAGGAATTATCAGCACTGGATTCCAGTACAGACTCACTACTATTATTCTCAATTGTTTTCTTAACCCATGTCTTGCTCATTTCATTCTAGATCTCATTCACATCAATTTTTCCTTTGCCTTTGTCTTGACTCTGCTCATCCAATTTTCTGTTTGTTAGACCTCTTCTTTCATTATTCCTACTTTTGCAGAATCTTGCAATATGACCAGATCTATTGCAATTAAAGCAAATAACATTTCTTTGCTTATATGCTTGATTTCCTATTGATCTGCACTGATTAGCCATGTGTCCATATCCATTGCAAGTAAAGTAGTAACCATTGAAAGAGTTGCCATTTTCTCTAGAGTTATTCATTAGCATACTTCTGCATTCATTTGATGTATGACCATACCTCTTACACTTGAAGCATTGACCAGAGAAGGATGGACCATTTTGATTTACTCTGCTTCTGCACTGAGTAGCTCTATGACCAAATTTATTGCAATTAAAACAATTTCCATTGAATGATGGATATCTTTGAGAATTAGGATGTCTTATCGGAGGTCTTCTAGGTCTGTTTCTCCCATTCCTTGGTTGAAAATTTCTTTGCTCGGATCCAGAGCTTTCACCTTTCTCATATCCAAGACCATGCTTGTCATCAGCCTTTTTTTGTCCTTCAAGTAGTGCTTCAAGTTTAGCTGAGCTTATCTTGAACTTCTCCTTGTATTAATTTGCAACTTCTAGGTCATGTCTAAGAATGACAATTTGCCTCTCAAGTTCTTTTTCATTGTCTCTACTTTCTTGTAGATTAGACTTTAGATGGCTAGCTATACCATCAAATTTGTAGCATTCATCTGTTCTTTCTTTTAGAGTTTGATTCAAGTCTTCTTCAATCTTCTTCCTTTGCTCAATTTCTTTGGTTAGCCTCATTGCCCAAGATTCCATCTCAATTTTTAGAACAACAACTTCTTTTGGTATCTTCTTACACTCCTTTGTCTTTTCTTCCAAGGCTTCATTCATGCCATTTTCTTTAGTTAAACTGGATAACTGCAAAAGTAGCTCCTTTCTCTTTTCCATAGATTTCTTTAATTTATCTTTTAACATTTCAATGGTATCATCAGCATCTTTAAGCTCATCTTTTAGATTAGTTACTTTTGCTTTGGACTGATCAAGATCTTCTAGGGGCAACTGAAGTTCATCTTTGAGTGAACCCATTGAAAACTCCTTCCAAGGTCTTCCCTAAAGATGTTAGGCTTCTTTCAAGGAACTTGGCTCTAATACCATTTGTTGGAATTAGAGGTGACAACTGAGAGGGGGGGTGAATCAGTTGTCTTAAAACTTTAAAACTTGCAGTAATTAATTCCTTTTTACTACTTCATTAATAGATTAATAATGTTATCATGAAAATCAAGGATCAACAACACATGAGCAGAAGTAGAAATAACACATTTGACACTAAGATTTTTGATGTGGAAACCCGGGTAAGGGAGAAACCACGGTGGGGGTTAACCCACAAAGATTATACTCTATTAAAAGTATTACAATGGAGAATGCACATGCATTCGGGCTCATTGCTCAAAGAAAGGCTCACTACCTATAGGAAGAAGATTATAATATGTTTGAACTGATAGTTAGTATCTATCAATGTAAAGATTCAGTTCTGGTTAAGCACAGAATACTAACTTGATACACTTCATCTTGTTCTGCACTGTTTACTACTTTTCCATAATTTGGATCTTAGATCTCTTCTCTTTCACACCCTTTATCTACTCTTTTCACATTTACTTCATATTCATACACACACACACACACACACACACACCTTCAACACTCAAATCCATTAGCAATATCTATCCACTTCAAGTAATTCAATCACTTTTCTATCGGCCTTATGAAGAACTTAACTAACAATACAAGTACTCTATTCTGTCAGTTGAATCCATGCGCCAATGATGATGCATACCAAAAATAACACTTGAAGGTCACCATTCATGTTGGCCATTAACACTATATCCCAT
Source organism: Cunninghamia lanceolata (assembly GCA_027924645.1). NCBI lineage: Eukaryota > Viridiplantae > Streptophyta > Pinopsida > Cupressales > Cupressaceae > Cunninghamia > Cunninghamia lanceolata. The sequence goes on along the minus strand of BSBN01000917.1, from coordinate 11,875,006 downwards.
ACGCAACTCACCAAAACACTTCTATCAGATCTGCATAAGGATCTAATACAAGTCGGCCTATTCTTTACTGAACTATTCTGTCATATTATGACCCAGTACTCAGATGCTCATAACTTTTACTCCCTTTGTCACCAGATCATAAAATTCTAGATTTAGATTGCCTTGACAATCCTTATGACTCCTTCAGATCTGCATTATACTCTAATTTAGTACCAGAGAGATCCAAACCAAGATACCAGACCATGTCACATGCTCTGTCTCTGGCTACCCGGACTTAGATAAATTCTGATTCTGACTTCTAGTATGAACAAATTATGTTATGCGGATGAGTGGAATAGTCTTAGTTGCCATCATTGACAACACCTGTCATGTGAAGCAGTGTCTCTTGCCAACAAAAATCATGGTGGGGGTTAACCCACAAAGATGATACTCTATTAAAAGTATCACAAAGAGGGGAATGCACATGCATTCAAGCTCACTGCCTAGAGCTCACTGCTTGGAAGAGGTTCACTGCCTACAAGAATATTTACAAAAGGATTACAGATTGTTAAATTGATAAGTAGCATCTACCAATGCAAGAATTCAGTTTCAGTTAAGCACAAAATACTAATTTTACACACTTCATCTTTATTCTGCCCTATTTACTGCTTTGCCATAATCCAGACCTTAGATTTCTTCTCTTTCGCACTTCTATCTACCTTTTTCACACTTACTTCATATTCACATCACTAACACTCACCACAATACTTGAATCCATCAGCTATATATATCCACATCAACAAATTCAATCTACTTTCTGTCGGCCTTATGAAGAACTTAATACACAACACAAATACTCTGTTAAGTCAGCTGAATCCATACACAAATAAAGATGCGTAACAGAAATAACACTTGCAAGTCACAATACATGTCAGTCATTAACATTATATCCCATACGTAACTCACCAAAACACTTCTACTGGATCCGTACAGGGATCAAACACAAGTCGGCCTGCTCTTCTCTGAATTGTTCTATCATATTAGGACCTGTACTCAGATGCTTATAACTTTTAATCCCTTTGTCACCAGAGGCTAAAATATTGGATATGGATTGTCCTGACATTCCTCTACACTCCCTTAGATCTACAATACATTATGATTTACCATTGGAGAGATCTGGACCAAGATACCAGACCCTGTCACATGCCATGTTTCTGTCAACCTAGACTTCGATAAATTCTTGTTCTGACTTCTAGTATGAGCAAGTTATGTTATGTGGATGTGTGGAATGGAACTAGTTGCCATAAATGAAAACACCTGTCATGCATAGCAGTGTCTCTTGCCAACAATCTCCCCCTTTGGCATTGATGGCAACACTTAGTGAAAAATAACTGTCATGACAGACTCCCTCTACTATGTACACTTATATATTCTTCCACTTCTCCCCCTTTGATGGATTCTTCATTTTCTTTCATTTTTCACTATCTCTCACTCCCCCTTTGACATCAAAGGCAAAGGATAGAATCTGTAAACCAAGATTTACCCAAAAAATCTGTATACAATGCCACATATGTACAACCAATCCTTAAGTTATATTTACATATACTTAAGTACATCTCCAAAAATATTCTTTAGCAGGGCCAACTCTATATCCCAACTCTTCTTCATACTATTCAAAGTTAAAATGTGGCCATTAAACAAAAATGCTTGTGCTTCAGCCCTCTGGAGGTCAATGGGATCACCTATTTGTGCAATAGTTTGGGCTTCTTTCACAACATTGAATATTGCTTCTATCTTAGGGGAAATTAGTCCCAGAGCTCACCCATTCTTACTTCAATGTTCTCATTTTCTCTTGTCAACTTCTTAATTTCTTCCAACAGACTGATTTCTTGACACTCCTTACTTGCCACTAATACTGTCAATGGATCAAGAGCTTGAGATATACTTGACAATTTCTATTTGGAGTCCTTTACTTTATCTTCTATATCCTCTATGCCTTTAGGAGTAGATAGACAAAACTTATATATACTGCCTCCTTCCAAAAGAGCATTTTGAGTACTCTTTGTATTGTTATCTAGCACTAATCTGTCTATCCCAATCATGCCTTTAAGTGCATCAAATCTTTTTCTATTAAATTCATTCTGAACTTTAACTTCTGCAGGTTTTTCAAAGGACTCAAAATGAGTACTTATAGAATTTACAAGGCTTTTCATATTTTTAGAGGGAGAATCAGATGGATTCTTCTGGAACATTAGCATTATTTTCTCCAATATACCGGATGCAAGGCCTAGCAGCTCATTGTCCTCTATGTGAGATTTCAATACCTTTTATCTTGCCTTGGCTTGTGTGAAATATGCTATCTTCATCAATTGGACAGGAGATAAAGTATCCAGGTTGAGTGGTCCTTGAATCAGTTCAGGTTCATCAAACTCTAGTATCTCTTTACTCAAAAAACTCTTTACTGCATCTGCAGTGTCTCTTGCCACAATTTTTGGATCACTTTCCTTTCCTTGAGTTTTCCTAGTGTCAATATTAGGACTATTTTGTTTGGGTGCATCAACATTTGCACCATCTTCTTTTGTTTTCTCTTCCTTGCCCTTGACTTCTTCTTTCTTTTGCTATGGGTTAACTTCAGTGGGAATTTATGTTTTCATGTTTACTTCTATGTTGACTTTATCTATTTGATCCTAAGTATCCCTTTTGTCTTCAGCCTCTTCTAATTTCTGATCTTCGTTCTTCTCTGAGTCATCTTGCGTAGGACTTAGTGTCTCTTCATTGGTTTGCTCCAGAGGATCTAGAGTATCATTTTGGTCATCATTTCCCTCTCCAATCTTTCCTTCTGAAGTCTCCTGTTCTGGAACTGAAGGATTGTCTTCCTTGACTTGTTTTTCTAAAACAATATAATATTTATCTTTATCTAGGGCCTTCTTCAAAATTTCCTCTGTTTCTTTCACAACTTCCTCAGTTTCACCAAGCATTAGCTTGTTCATCTGGATCTTGCTTCTGAATTTCTCCTTAACTTCCTTGAGGATTCTATCTTCTTCCCTTCTGGTCATTATTAGACATAGGGTGGATAGGACATATTCTCTAAGTTCTATCTTTATCCTTGGCAGCTTCCTTCCTCATCTCTAGTATTTTCCTTAAACTTTTAGGAATTTCCTGCAAAAATTTCCAATAGAGATCTATTAAATTTATTCAAGTACAAGATGGTGGCATCCTCCAAGATTTTCTTATTTGCTTCATCAAAACTATTATAATATTTTCCGATAGGCCTTAAATTTCCATGAACAGTAATTGTTTTTACAATTTCATCAATGGTCATAGCAACCTTACCAGTCTCTTGCTTTTTACTTGCCTTTTTGCTTCCGAAAGGTTGGTCCTCAAGAGCCCTTGAAATCTTGGCTCTCTTAGATCTTATCTCTTTAACTTCACCTATCTCTGTCTCCTCATCATCTTTTATGCTCACATACGTTCTTGTGGCCTTTGTTTTCTTTCTCTTACTTTCTTCACTAGATGGTTTGTCTTTTGGTTTTGTAGGTTTAGGGGGAACAGAAGTAGCAGCAGAGCTCCTAGTTGTCCTTGAAGTAGAGGATGGTTCCACTGGAGCATCTTCTTATTTCTTGTCCTGCTTTTCCTTTTCATCCTTTTCAATTCTTTCTCTATTTTTCCTCAATGCCTCCTTGGTTAGGCCAATGCTTTCAGCATACCTTTCAACTTGCCTCTAAACTTTTCTCTTGATTTCTAGTTGCTTGAGTTCAACATGCAATTTTAGACTTAGCTCCTTATATGTTCCAAACCTTTCAACAAAGGTGTCTTTTGATTTGCTCAAGAGATGTTGGGCATACATGTCCAAGATATTCTCATCAACCTCATAGCCCATAGGCATAATCCATACAATTCTGGATTCCATAGCCTCCATTAGGTACTGATCAGTGTCTACCATAAAATAGATTTCATCCTTGTATTTCTTAACTATTGAATTGGGGATTCTTTCCCTAGAATACATCATATTTTGAAAATTTTTAAAGTAACCCTAGATTGCAGTCTTCTGCGCACTTGAGTCTCTAATGTTAAGTAGATGATCTCTTATTTTCCATGCAACAGTCTATCATTTGTCCAGTACACACCTTGTACTCCATTTATAAAAATAGAAGAACAAACATATAACTAGGGAACCGTATTTAAATGTGTTTTTCTTATCCCTTTTGATTTTGCTCAAATTTTCAATCAATTGGTTCTGTAACAGCTCACATAGGTCATAATCTATATTTTCTTTCAATTTGATATGTTGCATATATGGTAGTTCCAGAGACAGAATTCTCCCTGTTGGAGTGATAAATCTTGTAGCCAATCACCATAGAGGAAAACTTAACATCCGATTGTATAATATCATTGATGGTCATTGCCCTTTTGTCAAACTTGGTACCGGTAGCATTAGTCACTGTCTGGTTCTTCACAGCCTTTAGCATGGGTAATCCACCAGTTGAATTTAACCCAGTTACAATCTTGATAACATCCTTTGTAATCTTGAATGGTTTCAATAGCCACATGAACTCATCATGTATTTGGCTCAAGATATATCGAACCCACTCATTCTCATCAAATGTCAGAAATTTAATGACTTGCAGAAAATGTTTTCTTTCTAGGGCGTTGTATTTTGGTTTCAATTCATAGCTAGCATCCCTTAGGTAGTTGTTAAACAAATCCAAGAGTTTCAAATTTCCAAATTCATCTATGCTATAGTGGATGTATTCCCTAATATCCTCAACATGTAGAACTCCGTATGGGACACTAGAAAATGCTTCTAAGGGTTTGATTTCAACTGATTTGTACGGATGCTTCTTAAAGTTTTGATGGGGCCTTTGAGTAATGTCAACAATAAGAGGAGTAGCCATCTCAATAGATTTCAGATTTAAAGCTTTACAGAGAAGTACCTTTTTCTTCCGCGGGGTTAGGGTTGATTAATTACCGGTTGAATTCGCTCTTTGTGCTTCAATCTCTAGATTTGCAGCTCAGATGCTCTTCTTCTTATTTCTTTTGAATGCAAAGTGATTCCAATGCATGACTAAGTGACCTTTTATCCTCCGCAAAACCTAATTTGATATTGTAATAAATGTGTTTCCCTAACTTCATCTGGTTACTCTATTTCTTGAATAGTTCTTCATGAATCACTCTATAAATTTCCATATCAACATCTTTTCTTCTGGAAATCCTTCCAAAAGTTTTGAAACAATTCAAAATATCTTCTCATTGTGCCAGATCTAGGCACCCACTTACTGGTTGGGGGAATTTGATTTTCAATGTAGCTCCCCCTAAGCCAGAGCTCCAAATTCAATTCTTGGCTGAATTATCAGCACCGGATTCTAGTGTGGACCCTTTACTATTATTCACAACACTTTTCTTGACCCATTTCTTGCTCATTTCATTCTAGATTTTATTCACATCAATTTTTCCCTTGCCTTTGTCTTGACTTTTCTCATCCAGTTTTTTGTTTACCGAACCTCTTCTTTCATTATTCCTGCTTCTATAGAATCTAGCAATATGACCAGATCTATTGCAATTAAAGCACACAACATTTCTTTGCTTATGTTCTTGATTTCCTCTTGATCTACACTAATTAGCCATGTGTCCAAATCCATTGCAAGTAAATTAGTAACCACTGAAAGAGTTACCATTTCCTCTATTGTTAGAGTTATTCATTATCATTCTTCTACATTCATTTGATCTATGACCATACCTCTTACACTTGAAGCATTGACTAGAGAAGGATGGGCCATTTTGATTTACTCCGCTTCTGCACTGAGTAGCTTTATGACCAAATTTATTGTAGTTGAAACAATTGCCATTGAAGGATGGATATCTTTGAGCATTAGGCTATCTTACCGGAGGTCTTCTAGGTCTGTTTCTCCCATTCATTGGTTGAAAATTTCTTTGTCCGGATCCAGAGCTTTCACCTTTCTCATATCCAAGACCATGCTTGTCATCAAGCTTTTTCTGTCCTTCAAGTAGTGCTTCAAGTTTAGCTGAGCTTATCTTGAACTTCTCCTTGTATTCATTTGCAACTTCTAGGTCATATCTGAGAATGACAATTTGCCTTTCAACTTCTCTCTCATTGTCTCTGCTTTCTTGTAGATCAGACTCTAGATGGCTAGCTATTCTATCCAATCTGTAGCATTCTTTAGATCTATCTTTTAGAGTTTGATTTAGGTCTTCTTCAGTCTTCTTCCTTTGCTCAATTTATTTGGTTAGCCTCATTACCCCAGATTCCATCTCATGTTTTAGAATAGAAACTTCTTTTGTTAGCTTCTCACATTCCTTTGTCTTTTCTTCTAAAGCCTCATTCATGCCATTTTATTCAATAAGATTAGCTAGTTGATGAAGTAGTTCCTTCCTTTTTTCCATTGATTTCTTTAGTTTATCTTTTAGCAAGTCAATGCAATCATCAGCATCCTTAAGGTTTGCTTTCAGATCATTTATTTCTGCTTTAGATAGATCAAGATCTTCTAGAGCCAATTGAAGTTGTCCTCTGAGTGAACCCATTGAAATTCCTTCCAGATCTTCCTCAAGCTATTAGGCTTATTTCAAGGAACCTTGCTCTGATACCAATTGTTGGAATTAGACCAGACAACTAAGAGGGGGGGTTGAATCAGTTGTCACACAAATTTAAACTTTTCTAGCTTTAACCTTCTTTATCAATTTACTATCAGATTAATGATGTAAACATTAAAGCATGAATCAACAACACATGAGCAGAAACATAAACAACACACTTGACACCAAGATTTTGATGTGGAAACCTGGTTAAGGGAAAAACCACGGTGGGGGTTAACCCACAAAGATTATACTCTGTTAAAAGTATTACAAAAAGGGGAATGCACATGCATTCAGGATCACTACCTAGAGCACACTACTTGGAAGAGGCTCACTGCCTGCAAGAATGTTTACAAAAGGATTACAGATTGTTGAACTAATAAGTAGCATCTGCCAATGCAAGAATTCAATTCTAGTTAAGCACATAATACTGATTTTACACACTTCATCTTTATTATGCCCTATTTACTACTCTGCCATAATCTAGGCCTTAGATTTCTTCTCTTTCACACTTCTATCTACCTTTTTCACACTTACTTCATATTCACATCACTAACACTCACCACAATACTCAAATCCCTTGGCTATATATATCCACATCAACAAATTCAATCTTCTTTCTGTAGGCCTTGTGAAGAACTTAATACACAATACAAATACTCTGTTTAGTCGGCTGAATCCATACACAAATAAAGATGCGTACAAAAAATAACACTTGCAGGTCACAATACATGTCGACCATTAACATTATATCCCATACACAACTCACCAAAACACTTCTACTGGATCCACACAGGGATCAAACACAAGTCAGCCTGCTCTTCTTTGAACTGTTCTATCATATTAGGACCTGACACTCAAATGCTTATAACTTTTAATCCCTCTATCACTAGAGGCTAAAATCTTGGATCTGGATTGCCCTGACATTCCTCTACACTCCCTCAGATCTGTAGCACATTATGATTTACCAACGGAGAGATCTGGATAAAGATACCGAACCTTGTCACATGCCCTGTTTCTGTCAACCTAGACTTAGATAAATTCTTGTTCTAACTTCTGGTATGAGAAAGTTATGTTATGTGGATGTGTGGAATGGACTTAGTTGCCATCAATGACAACACCTTTCATGCATAGCAGTGTCTCTTGCCAACAAGAAGAGCACAAATAACCTACAACCTTGCACGTTTATACAAGGTATAAACACCTGAAAGTGCCAAATAATTAGAGTTAAACCAAGAGGGGGATACATCTATCATACACATCCTGACTCCATTCCCCTAAAATATATAAAGCACTAGTCATTCAAAATAACATTTCAAGACCTTTCACACATTCAGAATCTCACACATTAGTAATAGGATTAGTTCACAACATTACATCTACTTCACACCCATTTGCTACTGTGAAGGTCATACAAGTCTACACCAATAGTCAAGGTATACCCACCTAGGTCTGGCAGAGACTGAAGTGAAGGGGTTTTAGCCATATTTGCCCCGTGTTGTTAGCCAAAAACATCAAGAGAGCTTGGTAACCTTTTAGGGTAAACAACCTGCATTTTTGTAACCTAACAGAATTGGCAACTCTATTGGGGAGTAATTGAGAATCTTGGTTAAAGACCATCTCATTATAGAGTCAATAAAGTTTTGAATTTGAACACAAATTGGTAACTCTGTTGGAAAAAAGAACCTAGAAAGAAAAAATCATTCCTCTTTTGACAAGAGGTGGCGACTCTAAAAAGGAACTTGATGAAGAATGCAAAGGACATCTCAAAACTACAACATTTCTAGTCAAAAATAAAAATCAAAGGCTAGAGTATGTATAGCAATTTTTCTTTGCCCTTTATAGATTATGGTACAAATAGGAATCTTAGCAATGAAATCAATACACATCTTACACAACATGACATTTTTACACCACAAGGCTCAAATCATATGAATGATTATGTTGTCCCTCCTGGTCAAAGATTAGTAAACTATCAAGATCATGAATACAATCAGCATGTTGGGCATTATCAATGTCAAGACCCACACTGGAGTAGTCAGCAATATCAAACATATCCACAGAGAAAAGTGTACATCCGAGACATTGATAAACCATTTAACTTCAATAATATCTAAGGTTACCCAAATTGTTATCCTGTTGAGCACATAAAACATAAGCCTATATTTTATGGAGAGGTACATGAATTAGCTCACAGGCATGTGCAACTATTTTGGGATTTTATTAAGGACTTTCAAATTTATCGAGAAGATGTCATTATGAAATACTTTGCAAGATCATTGATGGATGATGCAAGAGAATGGTGTAAAAGCTTACCCATGCAAAGTGTATCTTCATGGGAAGATTTCAAGGGTTTATTTTTGAATCAGCTTGATGGCAATTATGAGGATTTTACACAAGACTTGGAGCCTCAACATTTTCCAACAGACAATGAAATGACATATGATGAGAAAAGTCTTCAAAGTGTGGATGTTCCTATTATCCCAGACTACCCACCTCAATACTTGAATCAGCAATTGGAGGAGGAAGATGATGAATGTTCATATACTCAAGAAAAAGGCCAAGACTCTGTCACAAAATTAGAATATTACATTTCCCCTTCAAATGATTTTTTTGGCATAAGGTCGAGGCATGAAGGAGAATCTGGCCGCTCTCTATTCAATAGAATGATAGATATCTCTATACAAATACCTTTTGGTTCTTTGCCTAATAGGTCCATGATCATTGAACAGTTCATGAGAGTATATGAGCCTAATTCAATTTACTAGCCTGAGTCAATAAAACCAGTTACTTTTGACCAAATGGATGAAGTGATTGGTATCATAGATAAGAAAAGGTATAAGGATGCTATCAATGTTGAATCTAATAGTGATGTCATTGATAGATATGAAAAAGCTGATCAAACAACATAGCCAATAGAGCAAACATGGGATAATCTTTTAGATGTGAATAAAGATGAAATTATGGAAGATCAACTTTCCACCTGGGATGAGGATTGCAGTATTGAAGATTTTGTTGGGGATACACCACCTGAGGGATACATCAGCAATGAGTCAAATGATATAGAGATGCAACCATGTATGCATTATCATAGCATTGAGAATAATGAATTAAAAGATGAAACAAAAGGAGATAGCATGTTGTGCAACAATGCAGAGGGTAATGATTGCAATCAATTTATAGATGATGGATATGTAAGTGAAAATGTCTATTATGACAACCCTATGGACTTTGACTTACAACTGAGTGGTGCTTGCAAAGGTTATGAGAAAGAGACAATGGGAGATGCGAAAGAGAAAGTATGTTCCCTTAGCACTAAGCAAGTTTTAGACTTACTGACCATTGAATATCAGAAGTATACACCTAAGAATGATTCTGAAATTTTGTGTCCAACATACATTTTCTTTGATGATGAAGGAACTTTATGTGGCAATGATGAAAGTACTCTTGAAGTTGATCAAAATCTCATGTTTATCCTTGTCCAAGAAGAGGCATGTAAATCAGATGTAGAGGTCTTTAGCCCATATAAAAGTGATAATGACTCACACATCATGGATAATGTATGTCCAAATGTGCATATTGATGAATGTATGGATCAGAGGTGGATAATACCAAATGGTGATATGAAAGATAATGAAAGTATTTCAGATCAGGCTATCTCAACATATATTAGTATGGCAGAATTTTTAGACCCATGTGAGAAGCATTCAGATAATGGAATGGGTGATTATGATTGCCTTACATTGAGAAGTTGTTTCCCTACTTTGCATCAGTGTTCATATGATAATTTCAGATTTTCTATGTGAACATATGATGAAATCATACCTAATGATCCTAGTTATGTGGTGGACTATAAACAATTTTAGTTTTCAGTTTAGCTACGAGATCATTCTATGATACATGACAGTGACCGGAATCATGATTGCATAAATATTTTCAAGCAGAGTTCAATAAAATCAGACCAAAACATGGTATATGACAGAGGAAAATATAAACCTTTCTTTTTTCTAGTGGCCTTGAGCCATCAGTTGTGGTGAGGTTTTCAAACCATATTAGTTTAGGGCAGAAGTAACATTCAGACTCTATTGTCCAATGGAGTAGGCACTCGGTCTACTCCCCAGAGATCTAGGATCTTGCTATGCCCACAAGGGCCATACATCCCCAAGAAAGAGCCATTGTTGGAACCTTTAAATTTTTGTTAAATTTGAAGGTCCCATGATGAGAAAATCAATTTCAGCACTTAGAGATGCACCTTAAAAAACTGCCTCAGTGATCTACTTTGGAGGGTCATATTTTAAAGCCTACTCAATTTCAAAGTTAGTTGTCTGCACAGTGTGAAATTTGCCCAGGAGGCCAACTTTGGAGGTTAATATTTAATAGCTGGATGATGTTCATGACAAACTAATTAATGTTCCAATTTTATCATATGACAATCTACTTCTATGTCCAGTTTCAAGGCTCCAGCATCTCGTTTGTTGTCTTTTCAAAATCAAAAGCAAATGCAATTTATCTTGATTTCACAGTTGCACTTCCAGAGAGGTCAACTTTAGCCCTAAATATTTGGTGAAGAAAGTGACTAGTGAAAAATCCTCTTGCACACATTCTCATGGAACCTAAATGAACTAATTCCCCCAGTTGCAGTTTCCTAGGAAGAGATCTAATGATTTTTCAAATAGCAAATTGGTGAGCCATAATTAGGTTTTGACAGGTGCATCTTACAAGGGGAAAACTTGCAACATTTGCTAGGCCATTCTTTGAGCTAGAATCTTTTGATCAAAAGTTGGCTTCATTTGGGCATGAGTCATCCAAATAGAGTTTGGCCAATTAAATAGAGATCGTGACCTCTGGCTTCTCTGGATTTGAGTCAATCTAGAAGGTTATTAATATGTTAAAATATCATACATTTCTGTGGAAAAGTTAGGTTCTTCAGGGGCCCCATTCAAATTGTAAATGCAAGTTATAGGCTTCAATTTTTCTTTAGTGGAGACCACCTTGCTTTGAAAAAAGTAATTTAGACTCAGGCTTATTATTGTCAATGTTAGCCATAACCATCACGGAAGACATAGATTGGATAATACTGCTCATTTTCCACTCTCCAATTGCAACCATAAAATGCCACTATCATCCACTACTCATCTCAATCTCATAGCATTATGTCGAGAGAGCCAGTCAAAGGAGTTGCTACAAATTCTTCTTACTACACACAACATATCTTCAATTATTGCAGACTTGCAAAGGGAAGTAAGTCCACTCTTTCATTGCCCACAGGCGATTTACATTTGCTACACATATAAATAAGCTTATTTCCATCTATGTCAAGTGCAGAAGTCTGGTAGATGCCTATAAAGTGTTTGATCACATGAAAGAACGAGACATTGTATCACGGAATATGATTATTACAGCATACAGAAGACATGTATATTCTCACGAGGCAATCATTGTTTCATCAAATGTAATGAACAGGTCTCCAACCTGATCAGTTCACATTTACCAGTATACTGGGAAATTTCAAACAAGTTGTGGGCATTCATTGATGCATAATTGAAAGTGATTTTTTTCAGATGTTGTAATTGCAAATGCCCTGCTAGATATGTATGTAAAATATGGAATCATACACAAGGCATATGAACTTATTGACAATGTGGTTTCACAAATTGCAATGATTACAAGATATGCACAAAATGAAGTTGTTGAAGAGGTTTCAAAAACTTTCAAGAAAGTACAATTGGCAAGTGTAACCACAAATTTTTCTAGCATCCTTTGTGCATGAGCTGGGACAAGATCTTTGGAATAGTTAGGGCAAGATGAAAATATATGTGAAATCCTAAATCAGCAAATTAGAATGAGTAAAAATTAGTCTCCCTGAAATGTTGATGAAGTGGCTCCAGAGATTGTATATTGCCAAGATCAAAAGAAGGTGAGTGAATATTAAAAGAATTACATCGGGAGGAGTTTTTAATGTTGGAATGAACATTTTTGAGTTTCCCCGATGTAACCAAAACAAAAAGATTATGAATTGTATAAACTCCAAGGAGAGATGACACAACAGAAGATTAAGGAATTTAAGCATTCTTTGAACAATGAATTTCAGCTTACACATGAACTGTGTCTCTCGGTGTCACAGCAAACCAAACTTATAAGGGAAACTTGTGCCACTCTCCATACATTTTATCATTGATTCATTTTGGTTATATCTTCAAATCTCTGTTGCTTGATGCTTTGCTAAATCTTTCTCCCGTGCCTACCTACATAAATTTGGCTTTCACCAAATGTAATGAACATATATCTAACCCGCAACTTCTGCCAACATCTTTTATACCAGTGCCAAAACATGAGCTTCGGAACAAAGAAAGGAACACAGATGAAAACTATGAAACCCAAATATCAGGCATTCAGAATGACTATAAATGATTCACCCTGAAATATCAAAGAAGTGGGCCCCCTAAAAGCTATATTTGATAAATATTCCCTTGAGAGAGATAGCAAAAATCAAATAAATAAATATCGAGAGGACTTATTCATATTGAAATGGCCATTCAACAAGTCTCTCTTAAATCCTAGGAAGGGTAAAACTAAAGATGTGAAGAAGTCATCCGGGTATTGATAGGACTAAAATATGGTCTCTTCTAAAACCTGATGCAGCAAATGGAAGGCGTAAAAATCATCATAGGGTAAATATTGGCAAAGCGGTGCACATAAAAATGAAGAGTTCTTTGGGTGTCGTGTGAAATACTAAATGAAGATTTATTTAATAATTGAGGCCTAGAATGGAGTAAAGTGTTATTCATTAAAAAGGGGGTAAATATTTCGGGAAAGACTTTATTGTATGCTAGGGGAAAATATTAAAATAAATATGCAAAGACAAGATTATACAAAGTTGTGAAATACTTTCACTGGAGTATGAAATTATTTTCATCTGAGGGAATATGAGATAAATAATATTTTACCCAAGGAGAGCAGGTAACTATTGAAAAAGCATATGATGAAGAGATTTTCACCAAGGAACTCATGGGCAAGTAATTTCTTACCAAAAGAATATGTTTTTTAGATTGAGTGAAAATTTGTTTAGTTATTATTACAAACACATTGGAAAGTTATTTTCACAAGATATGAAGGCAAAAGGAGATTAAATTAAAGTCAGAAAACTAAAGTTAAACCAAAAGTCATACCAAATGAATGTGAAGGGTTATAACCCTAAAAATACAAGGTATAAAAGGAGGAGCATCAATAATCATGAGGAGAAGAAGCAATAGTAGCACCAATCAGTAGATTAGGTAATAAATAAAAATGAAAACATATTGTAATAAATTTTGAAAGCAATGCAATGGAGGGAATATTATAACCTGGTGTTTCAACCTCTGGTGTTCAATTATCTTGTGGAATTTTATGTTTATGTATTATCTGTGTTGTCTCCATAATGGTTTTCCCATGTTATTTGAATTAATATATCAAGGATATACTTAGTTTATCTAATCACATTTGTTGATTATGTGTGTACTACTTGATTGGTTTCTCAGAGAAGTTGATTTAAGTCCTCTTAAGTGATTTCAGTTTACTGGCTTCTGCCTAGAATTAATATCCTTTGAATGGATCATCTTAATTCATTTCCTTCCTGTTAGAATTAAAATCCTTTTAGTTGTTCACAGTAACTTGGGAAAATATCATTGGGATTGGGTAAAAAGAGCACAAATAACCTACAACCTTGCACGTTTATACAAGGTATAGACACCTAAAAGTTCCAAATAATTAGTGTTAAACCAAGAGGGGGATACATCTATCATACACATCCTGACTCTGTTGCCCTAAAATAGACAAAGCACTGGTCATTCAAAATAACATTTCAAAACCTTTCACACATTCAGAATCTCACACATTAGTAGTAGATTAATTCACAACATTACATCTACTTCACACCCATTTGCCACTATGAAGGTCATACAAGTCTACACCAATAGTCAAGGTATACCCACCTAGGTTTGGCAGAGCCTGAAGTGAAGGGGGTTTTAACCATATTTGCCCCATGTCATTAGCCAAAAATGTCAAGAGAGATTGGAAACCTCTTAGGGTTAACAACCTGCATTTTTGTGACTTAACAAATCGTATTGCCTGGTGAATGATTTAATTTAAATGTGCATATTAGATGGTTAAAATTTAATTATGTAATTTGTGTTAGTCGCTTCGTTTATTATCATATATTGGACAAATGCGCGTGACATTTGCATTGAGTGTACAAGAAATTACAAGTTATTGACCAATGGATGAAATGTGGAGAATGTTGACATGGGATGCTTATCCATCTCACCTTCATCCTTGTGTTGTCGAAACCCATGAAAACCCATTTGAATCGATTTCGATTCTAGAGCCCCATTGTGATAGACCAGTAAATGTCTTCGTGGGTGCATTTAGTTTATCACTTGTACGATTTTGTATGTGCTTGATATTTGTGAAATGTCTTATAGTGTTTTCGAAATCATTAATTGTACTTTTATTTCCTAGCATAGATGAAAAGCAATTTAATTGTTTTATTTTAGAAAGGCATTGTATTTTATTTAAATGAATTTTTGAAATAATATGTTTGGGGTGAAATGCATTCTATTTGTGGAGTTAGAATTATTTTCATATGTTAGGAATATTTCATGTTTGGAAAAAAAAATAGTTAGATTTTTACGTTGTCGAAATGTTTAATTGTGAAAGGTGTGCATCTTATTGCCTTGTGCTTGAAACATGTTAATTTATGTTTGATAGAAATGTTTATTTGAAGGATTATTATTTTATGGAAAAATAGAATATAAGGTTTTATTTATTTATTTTTGAGTTGGGGATATATATGCAAAAAGGTGTTGTATTATTTGGATTAGGAATTGTTTGGAAATGGAGAGTAAATTGGGAATTTTCAAACCCTTTTTGGAAGAAAAATTGATTTTCTCATATAGGGAGATTGCTTGGTCGGATCAGATCATGTCAACAACAAAAAAGATTCACCTCCTCCATACCTTTAGTTTGAGTCAGGTATTTCTCCTATTGGTGGTGTATTTAATTTTATTTAGCAATTTTATTGTGTAAGAAATTAATTTTTGGAAAATTGAATTTCCTACCGAAACTCTATCAAAATTTTTGGAAATCTTGTTTTTATTTGAAAAGTGTCTTGTTGGGTAGATTAGACACAAAAGGATATGCTCAAATTTTTGAAATTTGTATTCCTCGAAAAACATGAAAATTATTTGAATTTTATAATTTTTCCCCGCTTAAATGTGTCAAAAATTTTAAGTGATGTTAAAAGTATAATATTGGGCTATTTGGGATCAAAAGGGTGTTCCCAAAATTTTGAAATTCAATGTCTTCTAAAAAAGTGAAAATTTGGGTAGGGTTTTGGGAAGGATGCTTCAAGATCCATCAATGGCGGACTTTAATTTAAAAAATATATATATATATATTTTATTTATTTTTGTGGAATTTGGGATTTTTTAATATTGCTTGATATGTGGGATGGTTGATTTCTCCATGGGTTTAATTTTGGAAGTGCATTGGGAAGCGTGTATTCTGGGAAAACTACTATTTTCCTATTTTCGAGTGCCTTGAGAAGGTTGACCCTAAATTGTGTAGGATAGAGTTACCTGTAGAATTCTTGGGGGTGGTTGGCTTCCAGGTGAAAGAGTGTGGCTTTAAAGTAGTCCCCTTTACTTGGGGTAAGTACGTGGGCACTTTAAAATGGTCCCTGCTTACTTAGGTTGTGATATGTATTATATGGGTAGGTGTGTGTGGCTTTAAAGTAGTCCCCTCTACCTAAGGTAAGTGTGTGGGCACTTTAAAATGGTCCCTACTATCATGGTTGAGATGTATTATTTGGGTAGGTGTGTGTCTTTAAAGTAGTCCCCTTTACCTGAGGTAAGTGTGTGGGCACTTTAAAATGGTCCCTACTATTGTGGTTGAGATGTATTGTTTATGGGATGAGATGGGGCTTTAAAGTAGTCCCATTTGCCTGGGGTAATTGTGTGGGCACTTTAAAATGGTCCCCTTCATCTCAGAAAAGCATCTACTGGATGAATGCTTAATTGAGACCCTTGTGGGTGTTTTGAGACTTTGGTGTTTGTAAGTATGTGGCCTTGTGTTGAGATGAATCATGATTTCTAGAATATTCACACAAATGGAAGATGCTACCCTAGATCCAAGTTTTTTCCCTTATTCTAGTTGTGTTGTTCAGTATGATGTTGGAATTATTATGATGGTGTTATTTTTTGTGTGTTGGCTAGTGTGAGCCATGCATATCTTGTATATATTTGATTGGTAGTTGTGCCATATGTTTCATGTATTGGTGTATGTTGATTGGCATGAGTGTTTCCATGTATTCCTTGGATGTGCGAGAGTTACGGCTTGGATAGTGGTGTTGCCATGATCTTCTTCTCTATAGCTCGGGGGTTGCCTAGAGTGGCATAGACATCTATTGCGCTCGACAATGGTAATATGGTAGGGTGGTGGGTGACATTTCCCCATTGGTTCTCAAGCCAATCTTGTAGGAGCTGGATGCTTCATGTTCATTTTAGAACACTTTGACTATTGTACTATGTGCCTATTAGGCCATTTTTGAGGTGGTTTATTATGATGTATATTCATGCTTTGTATATTTTATTCATTGGAGTGTGATCCTTCCATGTTTAGGAAGTAGCCTCCATCATGTTGTATTTTTATGATGTCGTTTGGTTTGAAAATAAATCATTAATTGGATGGAATTTATCTTTTTGTGTCATTATCTCTTGTGTTGGAAATGGTTAAACGGGTATGTTGGAGTCCTCATTTTATATGTTGTACTTATACTATGCTATGTTTATGGATTGGATTGTGTCGTGCCCACATTATGATTGAGATTTCCATGATTTGTTTTGGCCTGATTCAACATTGGTGTTAAACGATCATGGCATTCCATTTGGAGTTTCTCTTTTTTGGCATGTATGCTAGCATTTTTGAAAATGGTTATAATTATTTATTCAAGTTACTTCTTGATTTTCAGGCTTGTTAGCATGTATTTTTTTGGTGTATGAATGGATGCCATATGATTTGGATCCTTTTAGGTGTTTCATTTCGGTGAGGTGTCGTAGTCAACCCTCCTTTGGCTTGTAGTCATTTGACGACATCACTTGGCTTATGGGCCATTTGTTGTGTTTATTCTCATCTCTTGGAGAAGCATGTGTCTTATTTCACCTTCTCTCTAGTGCCTTTGTGTGGCACTTGGGTAATTTTTTGTGCTTGAGTGTGCAATTGTGACATGTGGGTGTTACACTTGCATCACAAAAAATTGGTTCTTTCTATGTTCATCCATTAATGTTGTGGTGTATGGTGCAGAAGCTCCCAATTCAAGTCATTCTATGATTTGTCATGCTTTTTTGTCATGTTCTATTGCTTTTCCTAAGGCTTGAAAGCCATTTTTGTGGATTGTAATAAGGACTTAGTCCATTTGGTAGACTAGTCCAATATAGCCTTAATAAGGTCTATTTTAAATGTAATTTCACTTAAGAAACATGTGGTTTCTTGTGAAGAAAGTAACACCCAATAGTTAACTGCCCTCACACAGCAGTTGTATGGTTGATGGAGGAGGAAACACATTTCTAAAACCTTCTATAGGCAGGAAATTGTAATCACATGCCAAGATATTGAAATTCTAAAGTTTTTGGAGTGTAAAAGACTATTTTTTCTACGTTTTCCTGGAGACAGTCGATAGTACAGATCTATACAGATAGTAAGGAGTTTGAAACCTAGACAATGTGTTAGCATTGTGAAATACCTTTCATTTGAGTGTAGTTAGAGCTTTTGAAACCTTTTGTGCTATTAGAACCAATTCAGTTTGTGAAAACTGGTTTGAAAACCCTCTAAACTAGGGTTTTGTGGCAAAATGAGGAATTTCTCCCCTGTCCTCTAAAAGACATCAACTATTTTCAATAGGATGGAGGGAGATAGGGTAGATTTCATGTTTTGTTTCTTGTTTGGTTTGCATTCCTCACTCCAAGGCACTTGGCATGAATCTAACTAGTCTGTATGGTGACTAGTTAGTATGCAAGTAGTGGAAATCAATGTGTTTTTGAAGAACTGTCAAGTGGATGACCAAATGGATGGTGTATTTGATGTTTTTCGATGAGAATAGACCTATGTAGATGCTTTTTTGGTCCTGAGTAGGTGGATGTGACACACTTCCTTTGTAAAGACCTTAAATTAGGCCTACTCCCTAAAAAGAATAGGTTTCTATTATTGGATGCCTATGGTAGAGTACGGCCCTACACATTTGTGGATGGTTGTAAGTCCATAATGGGTATTTAAATGTGTAATGTGTCCTAATTGTCCTTTGGAGGTTTGGAAAGTTATCCTTGATTTAGTCGAACTCAAGGGCTACAAGGAACAAGCCTCTCTAGGCACTATCAAGTGCAGTCAAACTGTAATTTACTGTCCACTATCTTGAAGGGTATAGAACTTAGTTATTGGGTCAAAGACCTTGTATTAGTCATGTCCTTGACAAGTAGATGCTAGTTGTAGTGTGAAGATCCTGTTGGTAGAGCTATTGGTAGTTGGTTGTGTGATCTAGAAGGTGTATGTGTTTGTTGGTTGGGTTGAGTAGGAACTCCCCAAAAGAGAGTTGAGTAGCCTATGTGAGTGGACATTAGGGTGTGGTCCTAGGCTAGGTCAGTCTCTTGAATAGCCTGGTATAGGCTTGTGTCACATTAACTTTGGAAACACTAAGGAGGAAACCTAGAAGTCAAGATTGATTGTGTGAGAACCATATAATACTACCAATACCTCTGCATCATATTGGTATCAGAGCCAATATCTGATTAAAGTAGTGTATGTCAGACAAGGAGATTGAAACTGAGGCTAGTGCCATGCCTCCCAAGACAATGAGTAAAGAAGCCATCAAGAAGTTGGTGGAAGAGATGGTTGAGGCAAGATTGCAAGAAGAAAGAAGGTCTAAGGACAAGACCAAAGAATATGGAAGTTCTTCTGACACAAATGATGAAGAAGAGGCAAAAGAGAATCCTCAAGGGTAGGACATGTCTGTAGATAAGAAAGCTTTCTTGAATGCACTTAAGGGTGCTTATGGAGACCATGGTGATCCTAAGATGGATGTACCCACATTTCATGGCAAATTGGATGGTGATGCTCTCACTGATTGGATAGAAGCCATGAGTAATTACTTTGATTACAAGGAGTTCAATGATAGTAAGAAGATTAAATTTGCCAAGACAAGGCTAAGAGGTTCTACACTTGTGTGGTGGAACTACGTGCAAAGTGAGAAGGAGAAGATTGGGAAGAGTCCCATCACTAAATGGAGTAGAATGGTGGCTATGCTCAGAAGTAAGTTCATGCCACCTAACTACGAGATTCAAATCATTAGGAGATTCCAGAATTTGAGACAAAAAGACATGGATGTGGCTACCTACACAGAAGAATTTCACAGACTAAGTATGAGAGCCAACCATAATGAAGATGAAAAATGGATGGTGGCTAGGTACCTAAATGGTCTAAAATACAATCTGCAAGATGAGATCAGTTTAGTGATACCTAGAATAGTGGATGAATGCTTCTTATTGGCCTCTAGAGTAGAGGACAAGTTGAGAAGGAAGGGTGAGCAAAGTGCCAGAGGAAGAGGTGGCAGAAACTAAAGAGGAAGAGGCAGTTTTGGTCATGGATAGTTCCACAAAACTGAAAATAACAGTCAACAAGAAACACAAACTAAAACAGAGCATAGAGGAGGCTTCAGAGGTTGGAGAAGACCTAATGGTAGGGGCAGAAATGGTGGAGGAGGAGAGGACTAGGAGTCTTCACTGGAAGGTGTTATGGCTGCAACCAAGTTGGCCATACAATGAACAAATGCCCAGAGAAAGCCAGTAGTTCTCATGACGGTGGAAGAAGAAATCAGTTAGTGAAGGATGATGACTGTGAGAGTGTGAATTCACCAATGGGAAGTGCTGCACCTATCCTAGAAGGAGAGAGTATGATGATTAAGAGGTCTATGTTGAAGATGCCATTGAAACAAGAGCCCCCTCAGAGAAAGAATCTTTTTAGAACCCAAGGCTTAGCCTATGGGAAACTTTGCAAGATCATAGTAGATTCAGGATCTACTAAGAATGTGGTATCCACTGAGATAGTTGAGAAGTGCAAGTTGAAGAGGCTGCCTTATATCAGTCCTCACAAGATCTCTTGGTTGAACAAGAACCAAAGTTTCATGGTGGAAGAGAAAACTTGGGTTGAATTTGCAATCGGTGACTACAAGGACAAAGTGTTATGTGAAATCATCCCTATGGATGCATGCCATCTACTTCTTGGCTACCCATGGCAATATGATGTCAAAGCCCAGCATGATGGTGAGAAGAACACCTATGTCATTACCAAGAATGGAAGACCATTCAAGATGGATCCTATGTTAGAGCAGACCGAGGGGAAGAACAATGACAGCAATGTCATGTTGGTGAATGGCAAAGAGTTTTTGAGTCTCTTGAAGGAGAAGGATACCCAAGGGTATGCCTTGGTCATGAAGCCCAAGAGTGGATTAGATCAGCAAGATCAAAAATAGAAGGAGATTCCTTTTGAAGTGCAACAACTTCTAGACAAGTATCAAGATCTTGTGGTAGAGGAAGTCCCCAACTCCTTACCACCCATGAGGGACATAAGTCATCAAATTGACTTAATACCTAGTGCTACATTGCCTAACAAGGCTGCCTATAAGCTGACCCCACAGCAAAATGAAGAGGTGGCAAGGCAAATTCAAGATCTCTTGGAGAAAGGGCTGATTAGGAAGAGTTTAAGTCCTTGTGCAATCCCAAGTGTACTTGCTCCTAAGAAGGATGGAAAATGGAGGCTATGTATGGAATCAAGGGCCATAAACAAGATCACCATAAGGTACAGGTTTCCAATGCCAAGGATTGAAGATCTTTTGGATTATCTTGGAGGCTCATGCTATTACTCAAAGATAGATTTAAAATTAGGTTATCATCAAATCCAGATCAGACAGGGAGATGAATGGAAGACTGCTTTCAAGACTAATGAAGGTCTTTATGAGTGTCTTGTTATGCCATTTGGTCTTAGCAATGCTCCAAGTATATTTATGCGCTTGATGAATGAGGTATTAGTTGAATTCATTGGTAAATTTGTTATTGTTTATCTTGATGACATACTAATCTTCAGCAGGACAAAAGAAGAGCATGTGAAGCATGTTGGTCAGGTGTTGGAGAAGCTACATGAGCACAAATTGATGATCAACTTAGACAAGTGTGAGTTCATGAAAATCGAACTTGTATACCTTGGATTTGTCATTTCCAATGGTTGTTTGAAGATGGATCCCTCTAAGGTTGATGCTATTCTCAGTTGGCCTACTCCTAAGATAGTGGGAGATGTGAGAAGTTTCCATGAATTGGCAACTTTTTATAGGAAGTTTATCAGAGGTTTCAGTCACATTAGTGCTCCCATCCTTAACACCATCAAGGGTGAGTCAAATGTAGATTCCAATGGACAAAGGAAGCCGATGATAGTTTTGAGTTGTTGAAAACAAAGGTGGCTGAGTTACCTACTTTAGTACTTCTTTATTTTGATAAGGTGTTTGTTGTTGAGTGTGATGCAAGTCAACAAGCTATTGGTGATGTTCTCAGCCAAGGACATCATGTGGCATTCTTCTCAGAGAAGTTGAATGAAGCCAAGAAAGATATTCTACCTATGACCTAGAACTCTATGCAATGGTGCAAGCTCTTAAGAAATGGAGACATTATTTATTGCCCAAGGAATTTATTGTGTTTACTGATAATCATGCTCTAAGCTTTCTAAACAGTCAAGAAAAATTGAACCATAGACATGTTAAATAGATGGAACAATTACAAGTTTATACTTCACAATTAAGCACAAAAAAGGTGTCTCTAACAAGGTGGTTGATGCTTTAAGTAGGAGGTTACTTCTTGTTCATGAAATTCAATTAGAAAGCATGGGCATTGACTGTTTGAAGGAATTGTATAAAGAAGATTCAGATTTCAAAGAGGCTTGTGATGTTTGTATGAACTTGGCTAACACATTCCATGGAGAATATGCAGATTTTGTATTACAGGAAGGCCTTTTGTTTAAGGGCAATTTGTTGTGTATCCCTAAGTGTTCCATGAGGGACAACATCATTAAGGAGAAGCATAATGGATCTTTGGAAGGACATTTTGGCTTAGACAAGACACTAGAACAAGTTACAAGGTTTTATTTTTGGCCAAAGGTGCAATCCGATGTGAGAAGGTATGTTGCTAGTTGTGCAATTTGTCAAAGGGCCAAAGGCGTGTCTTCAAATGTAGGTCTATACCAGCCCCTTCTCATTCCCAACAGACCTTGGGAAAGTATAAGCATGGATTTGGTACTTGGGTTACCCAGGACAGCCAGAGGGGTGGATAGTGTGTTTGTTATTGTTGATAGATTTAGTAAGATGGCTCATTTTGTGCCATGTAAATGCACAAATGATGCATCTCATGTTGCAGGTCTATTTTTTAGAGAGGTAGTAAGAATCCATGGTTTTCCATTGTCCATTGTATCCGACCGAGATTCTAAGTTTATGGATCACTTATGGAGGACCTTGTGGAGAAAGTTGGGCACACAATTGTCCTTTTCATCAGCCTACCATCCACAAACTGATGGTCAGACTGAAGTGGTTAATATATCACTTGGAAACCTTCTAAGATGCCTCAAAAAATAGCATGGTTTGGCATGGGACTTGGTTATCAGTCAGGATGAATATGCCTACAATGATTCAAAGAATAGGAGCACTGGTAAAAATCCTTTTGAGGTAGTTTATGACTTTCATCCAAGAGGGCCACTTGAACTGAAGGATCTCCAAGGATGGGATAAAAAGAGTGCACTTGGTGAAGATTTTGCTGCCTCCATGAAAACAGTCCATGATCAAGTCAAGTTGCAATTGGAAAAAATAGTCACAAAGTACAAAGAAAGGGCAGATTTGAAGAAAAGAGAGGTGCAATTCAAAGTTGGAGACTTGGTTATGGCATATCTAAGGAAAGAAAGGCTACCAAAAGGTCAACCAACTAAACTCCTGATGAAGAAGATTGGGCCATGCAAAATAGTGCACAAATTCGGTCCAAATGCATATGAGATTGAG
This sequence comes from Cunninghamia lanceolata, assembly GCA_027924645.1. Classification (NCBI taxonomy): domain Eukaryota; kingdom Viridiplantae; phylum Streptophyta; class Pinopsida; order Cupressales; family Cupressaceae; genus Cunninghamia; species Cunninghamia lanceolata. The sequence continues at coordinate 11,851,323 of BSBN01000917.1, read as the reverse complement.
TTACCATCCAGTCTTGGTATCTCCCCAATCTTCAATGTTTGTGATCTTTTTCCTTTCAGACCTCCATTACATGGTGAAAGTGGACCAGATTTGGTGAATGAAGATGTTGATTGGATCAAGGACTTGCCTCCAAGCAAACCTTTACAGTTGGAATGCATTCTAGATTCCAAAGTTGTCAAGAAGACTAGGAGAGGTGTCTACAAAGACTACTTGGTGAAATGGAAGGATCTTCCTGATTCAGAGGCCACTTGGATGACTGAGGCAGATATCTTGAAGCATGGAATGACACTTCAACAATTGGCAACTCAAGGGACTTGAGTTCTTCTTGCAGAGGGAGTATGGTGCAGGAGCTCCCAATTCAAGTCATTCTGTGATTTGTCATGCTTTGCTGTCATGTTCTATTGCTTTTCCTAAGGCTTGAAATCCATTTTTGTGGATTGTAATAAGGACTTAGTCCATTTGGTCGACTAGTCCAATATAGCCTTAATAAGGTCTATTTTAAATGTAATTTCACTTAAGAAACATGTGGTTTCTTGTGAAGAAAGTAACACCCAATGGTTAACTACCCTCACACAGTAGTTGTATAGTTGATGGAGGAGGAAACACATTTATAAAACCTTCTATAGGCAGGAAATTGTAATCACATGCCAAGATAATGAAATTCTGAAGTTTTTGGAGTGTAAAAGACTATTTTTTCTACGTTTTCCTAGAGACAGTCGTATAGTACAGCTATGTACGGATAGTAAGGAGTCTAAAACCTAGATAATGTGTTAGCATTGTGAAATTCCTTTCATGTGAGTGTAGTTAGAGCTTTTGAAACCTTTTGTACTGTTAGAACCAATTCGGTTTGTGAAAACTGCTTTAAAAACCCTGTAAACTAGGGTTTTGTGGCAAAATGAGGAATTTCTCCCCTGTCCTCTGAAAGACATCAACTATTTTTAGTAGGATGGAGGGAGATAGGGTAGATTTCATGTTTTATTGCTTTTTGGGTTTGCATTCCTCACTCCAAGGTACTTGGCATGAATCTAACTAGTCTGTATGGTGACTAGTTAGTATGCAAGTAGTGGAAATCGATGTGTTTTTGAAGAACAGTCAAGTGGATGACCAAATGGATGGTGTATTTGATGTTTGTGGATGAGAACAGACCTGTGTAGATGCTTGTTTGGTCCTGAGCAGGTGGATGTGACACACTTCCTTTGTAAAGACCTTAAATTAGGCCTACTCCCTAAAAAGAATAGGTTGTTGTTATTGGACGCCTATGGCAGAGTACGGCCCTGCACATTTGTGGATGGTTGTACATCCATAATGGGTATTTAAATGTGTAGTGTGTCCTGATTGTCCTTTGGGGTTTGGAAAGTTATCCTTGATTTATTCGAACTCAAGGGCTACAAGGAACAAGCCTCTCTAGGCACTGTCAAGTGCAGTCAAACTGTAATTTATTGTCCATTGTCCTGAAGGGTATAGAACTTAGTTATTGGGTCAGAGACCTTGTATTGGTCATGTCCTTGACAAGTAGATGCTGGTTGTAGTGTGAAGATCCTGTTGGTAGAGCTATTGGTAGTTGGTTGTGTGATCTAGAAGTTGTATGTGTTTGTTGGTTGGGTTGAGTAGGGACTCCCCAAAAGAGAGTTGAGTAGCCTATGTGAGTGGATACCAGGGTGTGGTCCTAGGCTAGGTCAGTCTCTTGAATAGCCTGGTATAGGCTTGTGTCACATTACCTTTGGAAACACTAAGGGGGAAACCTAGAAGTCTAGATTGATTGTGTGAGAACCATATAATACTACCAATACCTCTGCATCAGTGTAAAAGCTAGGGCATTGCATGCAATTATTTGAGGACAAGCAATTTTGGGGAGGTAGGATTGGAATGTCCCCTTCTCAAGCTTAACCAAATAGTGGAAATTAGCCTATTTTTGAGTTTTCCCCGAGGTTAATTAGTATATAAGGGAGAACTCCAACATTCTTGGAGTGCACGGGTTTGATCGAATGTGAGTTTGGTTCATGGATTTGAGTTTAGGAGACCTTGTTGATCCCCATGATGATTTTAGAATCCATTTTTGACCTTTGGGAAGATCTCCACACTTCTTGGAGAGACAAGCTATTTTTAGGTCGGCACTGATTTGCTTCATTTCTTCGCTATATGATCTCAGTATCATCATGGTATAATTAGAATTTCATAATGCTCTCATTTTGATACTTCCTACAACTTGGTGAGTTATTTATTTTATTAAATAGTTATAACTTAGTTGTCTGATGATGTAATATTAAAAAGGCAACTATGGTTTTAATTATTTATTCAAAAAATATTTAAGTGTGCTCATGAAGGGGAGCGCTAGCCTTGAGGGGGTGAAGTGCATCAAAAAACTTATTATTTTATTTTGCAAAAAGGGAGTTTCTAGAGAAAAATAGAAAAGTAATATTTTATTTCACCCATAAGGTTATAAAAGGAGAGTTGGAGCTCATTTGAGAGTTTAGCCATGATATGATATCTTGATTCTATAATTGAGAGAACCTGTGTTCTTCTCCATATTTTCTTGAGGACAAAAGCCCTCTTGAAGATACCAATTTCGAGGATGAAAACCCTCCTAGCTAGATTTGGTGGCTTCATCCAGAGGTTGCATTTGTGCTTGAATAGAGTTTGATGTTTTCTAGCTTGTTGGTTTGGAGTTTTATATGAGTTATTAATCATTTTGGAGTTATATTTTAGTTATTTTCTACTGATATATTTTTGGAGTTTGGTTTTGCACCTCTAAGAGGTCATACCAGTGCTAGATGCTAGAATTTTCATGGTGGAATGTTCATGTTGCTGGTCTAAAACACATCTACATCTAGGTGCAAGGGTTGAATATATTTTTGTTGATACTAAGTGCATATTTTGAGAGGTTTAACAATAGTTTATTGTTGATTGTGTGCTCCCTAGTGCATGTCATACACTTTCTAATGTAGGTCATACCAGTCTAGAAGGAAACATGGGGGTTTAGGGTGAAATCACTCCTCAAAACTAGAATTTGCATGTATCTTAGGTGTCGCCCAGACTTCTACAACAAACATTTGGGGTTGCATCTTCATCATTTTGTGGTGGTTTGAGTAGGATTAATATTGTTCTGAGTTTATTTCAGTGCTACAGTTTGAATTAGATCAAGGGTTTCAGAGGATACATAGTTTTCAGTTCATTTTATGTCTATTGAGAGTTGGATTTTGGCAACATTCATTATCTATATCATCAAGCTTTGAAGGGTGTGATTTCCTTATGATAGTTGCAGTGTTTTAGAGTTTTATCTTCATGGTAACATGCTACAATAGAGTGTTTCATTTTGAAATTAGAAATAAAGTGATATTGTGGCTCTTATTTATTGTCTTCCATTCTAATAGTTGCAATGGTTTATGAATTTAAACCCTCGATGGTAGTACTGCCATGGGTCATGTAATTATGCATTACATTTCATGTTGTAAAATTGGATGGTATTCTACCAATTCATATAGCATTTAGTTTTAGCCCTTTTGGCATGAACAAACTTGTTATATGAACCAATTTGGTTTGAGTAAGTTTAGACATTCTTCTAGTGGCTTTCATGCACATAGTCCGCTGAAGAGGTGTTGATTAGGTCGGCTTGCCACCTTCGTGCCTTCATTCTGTTGCATTACACACTCCATTGAATAAGTGTAGTTGTGGTCACCTCGCTACCTAGTGTGTTCATATTGTGTTGGAACAACCACTTCATTGAAGAAGCGTAGATAGTGGATGGTGTGGCCGCTTAGTGGTTGCAATGAGCATTCTAGTTGCATACTCTTAGTTGTTGCATTGGATAGTTAGAGTAGATCCAATACACTGTATGCTCTCACCTTGTCCACCTTAGGATCTGGTTGATCAGAAAGTATGAAGGATTTTGCATTGTAGGCATCTTCATATTATTGAAAAATTAAAAAAACTAGGGTGGTTATTACATAAAACAAACCATAAAATATCATCAAACAAAATTAACCACTAGTAACCAAAGATTGTATTACAATAAATTCTTAACTTCTATCATTAGGAGAGGATGTTTTAAGTCCAAGACATTGCATATTATGAACGACTTCATACCATCAAGCAAATATTGTCCAAAAGGACTAGGATAAAGGCATTCACTATCTAGAACAATGTCATCAATAATAGTGACTTTGACACAATTCGGTGGGAGTATAATGTGGTGACAAATTACATTTTTTCTCACATCAATGACAATTCCTCTCCCCACAAGAACATTATTTGAATACAAGTCCACCTCCCATCCAACAACAAAAGCACTAGCATCATCCTCTCTCCTCTCTTTGTCCCAAATAGATTGCTACAATCAAACAATTCAAAGGTTAAATGATCATTTTATGCCAATGTTGACCAATTCATAATAGAATATTAAACATTCAATTTACAAATTAATAACAAACTATTGAAATACCGATCCACAATGTTTCTAAATGTCACCCCATCACCACCACTCTCCTCACACTCTCCCATTTACTTTGCAAATATCTCCTCAATAAGATGGAGCCCTAACTTCTCAATAGAAGTGTATACACCTAAAAATGGCAAAGTGAATTAAATCAATATTTATTATTTATTTTAATTCATATTCTTCTATCAATGAATAAATTCATCGATTTATTTATTTGATTCGCATTCGCCTTCAATATTCCAAGAATTAAATAAAAATCTATTTATTTAATTAAATCACCCAATTCTAATGTCATCCCTAATTAAATAATTCTAAATTATTTAATCAATCATCATATACCAAAGTCTTCATTCCATAATTCCATATCATCTAATCCACCTCACAGTCCACCTCATCATGTTGCACACATAATTAAATATTTTAATTATTTAATTATCAAATTTCCCTCACCCACATGTCCTATTATTCCTCTAACCATCCCTATTCTCATGAGCATCGTCTCTCCATGTCATCTTGGTCAATAGACACCTTGAGACACTTATCCCATAAGTCCCTATATTTCGTCCAACCATCCTACAAACAAGGTCTCCTTCTTTGACCTTCACTCTATGGTCTTGGTGAGCCTTGTGACATGTGGCCTCATGTCACACCTTTCTCTCCACCTTGTCAAGGTGAGAGGAACATCTTCCATATTTTTCTCCCTCATCCCAACCAATTCAATCTAAACTGTACACATCACAAGACTTCTTCTCCACCGTTGAGATCGTGATACTTGGATTGGCCCCTCCTCAGCCTATAAAAGGAACCCTCATTCCCTCATTTCAATAATCCAAGAGCTTTTATAAACTTACTCTGTAGAAATTCTACCAGCGTGCCTTTGGCAAAGTATCCTCATTGCACTTGCATAATCTCATTATCATCACAATCATCCAACCATGTCTCCATATCTTCATTATCCATCTTCATAGAGTTGCATTGTTAGTTTAACCTTCATTGCATCATCCATCTACAGCTATTCTGATATTGTCATCTTCAATAGCAAGGAAGTACACACTTTTGAGAACTCAACTAATTCATAAGATCAATACGAGACAGGCAACAATGGAAGCTATGAGGTGAATCGGTCTATGAAGGTAATATCTTTGTTTATTGTATTTTCATTAATTTCATTGAGTTATTGGATAGTAAGTAGTTTAATACTATTGTTCATATTTCCTCTAACATTTTTGGAAACAACTGTTCCTACAAACCTTGGTCAAGAGCAATTCCAAGCTATGGTGGGTCATCTAACCACACCACATTTCTTATCTTTCACAAAGAAAGATGATATGTCCATCAACCAACCACACAATGCATCCCTCCACATTGAGGTCCAAATCCACAAACACTGAATAAAAAGGGTCCTAATAGATGGAGGTGCTAGTTTAAACATATGCACGTTAAAGTTAGTCCTTGCATTGGGGTTTTCAGAAAATGCCATTGATCCTAAAAAGAAAATAACTATCAAGGCATATGACGAAGAAGAGAGAACTTCCAAAGGAATTGTGGTCTTTCCAATACGGGTTGGGCCAGTAGAGAGAGATGTTGTATGCCAAGTTCTAGACATGGAGCTAGCATATAACATTTTTCTAGGTAGACCTTGGATCCATACAATGAAGGCTATTCCATCAACATACCATCACTGTATCAAGTTCCCACACAATGGCCAAGAAATTACCATACAAGGTGACCCTGATCCATTCCAGTATTGCAACACCATCCAATCAAAACTAGAAGTTTTAATCCCCACCAATTGAGCAAATTTCTCTTCTTCAAACCATGTGGATCCAAGTTCTCTAGCTTCTACCTCCAAAACATCAGAGCTTAAAGTCAAAGTCAAGGACAAGGGTGTGGGATAATATATCATTGAGCAAACGTTTTGTCTAGCACAGTTGCCTATATCACCAAAATCCTATGGAAAGTCATCCATGAACAAAGCCAAGTCATTAGAGACTTCTAAGGATCCTTTCATCAGATGGGGAAACCTATCAGATGAGAGTGATGAAAAAGATGTCTTACAATGGCTTTACAAAGAAGAAGATAGTGAAACCACACCAAATGACCATCAACGTAAGCTACCCACTGCACAATATGGTCAAGGGTTTTCTATTTTACAAAGGATGGGATATGAAGGACATGGTCCAATAAGATTAAGGAAATATTATCTCATAGAACCAATTCAACCCTCTACCTCCACAGCCCGAGACAATATTGGGTTGGGATATAAGGGTAAAGAGAAGATAAAAGGTAAGGAGAAACTCCAAGCAAAAGACAAAGAAACAGTTACCACTAACCTAGTGGAACAAATTCACCGCTTACAAGAAGCTAGTGAAATAGATTCGAATGAGTATGAATGGGACATCCTCTCATAAATGTCTTATGAAGATAAAGGGTTCAACGTGGTTCAATAGTATAGCTCTACTCATACGACGCATGAGGGACAAAGCTCTATGGCTAGATTGCTAGAGTTCAATCCGCAATATTATGAAAGTGAACTTCATGAGGAGAGTATGATGTCACACTTGATGAACCAACTTGAGGAGAGTACCACAATAGACGTTGTTAATACCTCTACCTATTCAAATGACTCCTCTATTCTAACCATCACCACCCTTGAATCAGATCAACCAGATGATCCATTACCCCTAGTGCATCATGAATTGATAAACTGGGATCTATCAAACACCCCTGACCTAGATACATTCCAAAATGATGATGCTATCATTGATTATGTAGAGCTTAGGGACCATTTACCCACAGGAGACCATAAGGCTAGCTTCACCATTGAACTTACAGACGTGGCATACTTTGGAGAGAGTGCCAATCCCTTTAGTCAAAAAAATGTAAAAATAAAAAGGAGATCTAATGGTGAAAACTGCTCCGTGGCAGTGTTAGATCATAAAAAAGGAAAAAGAAAAGACATATCTGATGGTGAAAACCTCTCAACAGATGAAGGGATTGACACTCTCCCCTACCATGCACATCAAGAGAGATCTTCAGTATTGATTGAACTAGCTCAACTAGTAAACATCGGCACAGAAGAGAACCCAAGGCTCATACACCTAGTTGAGTCATTATCTAAACAAGAGAAAATAGAATTCGTGGAATTCTCCAAAAGAAAGTAGATAAATTTCACTTGGTCCTACGCGGACATGCCTGGGATGGATCCTGATCTTATCATGCATCATCTTTCACTAGCTCCAAGAGCTAAGCCAGTTAAACATAAACTGAGAAAAATGCACCCACATATAGCATTAATGGTCAAAGAGGAACTAAAGAAACTGCTAGATGTGGGGTTCATCAGAGCCATTGATTATCTAGAATGGGTTTCTAACATCATACCTATTTCCAAGCCAAATAAATGGATCGGATGTGTATTGACTTCAGAGATCTAAACAAGGCTTGTCCAAAAGATGACTTTCCTCTACCAAACATAGATATCATTATTGATCTAACAGCAGGGCACACCATGTTGTCATTAATGGATGGGTTCTCTGGCTATAACCAAATCAAAATAACATCAGAGGATCAGCATAAAGCAGCATTCACATGTCCGTGGGGTACCTATTATTGGTGTGTCATGCCATTCGGATTAAAAAATGTGGGGGCAACATATCAGCGGGCAATGGCTACAATCTTTTATGACATGATGCACACCATCATGGAAGATTGCGTTGATGATATCTATGTAAGTCACTCACTAGAGAAGGGCATCTACAAGTCTTGGACAAGATCTTCACAAGACTAGAGCAATTTAATGTATGGTTAAATCCAAAAAAAGTGTGTTTTTAGAGTAACATCTAGTAAACTCCTTGGATATATCATATTAGCTAATGGAATAGAGGTGGACCCGGCCAAGGTAAAAGCAATCATGGAAATGTCATCACTTAAGAATCTGAGTTAGTTGTAGTCTCTACAAGGAAAGTTGCAGTCCATCAGAAGGTTTATCTCTCAACTGGCAAATAAGTGCCATCCATTCACACATCTCTTACACAAAAACATTCCATTCAAATGGGATGACATGTGTGAGCAAGCATGTCAGCATTTAAAGGAATATCTAATGGACCCACTAGTCTTGATGCCGTCGATTCAAGGAAACCCACTGCTACTCTACATCTCAGCTACACCCACAACTCTTGGAGATCTACTAGCACAACAAAACCACGAAGGAAAGGAGCAAGCAATCTACTACATCAATAGGACACTAGTAGGTTATGAGCTACAATATACACCAATTGAAAGAGCATGTTTGGCAATTGTTTTTGCTTCACAAAAGTGGAGACACTACATGCTCTCACACTCTATCAAGCTAGTGGCAAAGATTGATCCATTAAAATACCTACTTAACAAAGCTACCCTAACAGGTAGAATATCTAAATGGGTCATGATACTCAGTGAATTTGACATTGAGTATGTAGATAGAAGAGAAATAAAGGGGCAAGTCATTACAGATCAGTTGGCGGATGCACCTTTGACAGATGACAACCCATTAAGCTTTGAATTTCTAGATGAGTCTATCTTCAACATCACTACCACAGCCTAGAAACTCTACTTTGATGGGTCATATACTCAACATGGATCTGGAGCAGGAGTCTTGTTGGTAACACCACATGGAGATACAATCCCTAAGTCATACAAACTTATGTTTCCATGCACCAACAATGTAGCCAAGTATGAAGCACTGGTTATCAGCATTAAGATGGAAGTAGATTGGAAGGTTAGGGAACTTCATGTTTACAGGGACTCACAACTCATCATTAATCAAATAAATGACGATTATCAAACTAAGGATGAGAAGCTAATACCATACAAGCATATGGTGGATGACATCAAGGAATAGTTTGTTGTGATATCCTTCAAGCAAATACCAAGATTGGAAAACAAAGCAGCATATGCAATGGCTACTATTGCATCTCTCCTGGACATGCCTAAAACTCATTTGTGTTATGAGTTCTTGGTGGAGCTAGTCTCTCATCCTGCTTATGAAATCCTAGAATCCAGCACTATTTACCACATCATAGGGTCTAATTCTCCATTATACGAAAAATTCTACACCTATATAAAAGAGAATATCCTACCACCCGACTTATCTAGCAACTAGAAATGAACATTCATACACCAAGCATCCCGATATACCATCATCGCAGACACCCTGTATTGACAAGATTTAGATGGTACTCTCCTTAGGTGTTTGGATAGTGAGGAATATCAGACTGCTCTGAGTGAAGTACATGAAAGAATATGTGGGACCCACTCTAGTGGTCCTACCTTGGCAAAGAAGCTCATGCATCTTGGGTACTATTGGCTGAGCATAGAATCTGACTCCTATCATTTTGTCAAACGGTGCAAGAAATTCTAGATTCATGGTAATTTGATACATGCACCCGCTCAAGAGTTGCAACCCTTAATGACACCTTGGCCCTTCTACCAATGGGGACTTGATCTAGTAGGCAAGATTCACCCTTCATCCTCCAACGGCCACAAATTCATTATCACAACCACTAAGTATTTTATGAAGTGGATTGAGGTTGTTCCATTAACCAACATCATGTGAAAATAGATATCCTCTTTCATCCTCAACTACATCATATGTAGATATGGTATTCCATTATCCATTATCACGGATAATGGATGACCTTTCAAGAATCAGGATGTGAAAGAACTCTATGATAAATTCCACATTTAGCATCGCTTCTCCACTCCATACTACCCGCAAGGTAACGGCCAGGCTGAGGCATCGAACAAAACTATCTTGAAGATACTCAAAAAGACTATCAATGATGTTGGCTGTGACTGGCATATGTAATTGAACCCCACTCTATGGGCTACAAAACCAGTATACACACTCCCACAAGTGTGACACCATATGCCCTCGTCTATGGATTTGAAGCCATCCTAACCATCTTAAGGCATACTAGCAGAGAATGTCAAGAAGCTATAATCATAGGATAAAATCATGAGTCTTCTAGGTGGGTGACTTGGTTCTAAGAGAGAATCTAAGAAATCAGCAAGATAGAGAGAAAAAGGGGAAATTTGAACCCAATTGGTTGGGTCCTTATGTCATAGTTGCTGCTTATGGATTAGGTGCTTATCAGCTATCAACATTAGAAGGCAAACTGTTTGATGACCCCATCAAGAGTATGCACCTTTGAAGGTTCTACACCTAAATAACCCTAATGCAAGGGATGTTAAAAAAATGGTGCAATAAAAATCAAGTGGTGAAAACCTGGAAACATGCACTATTTGCGATAAACTGCTTCCTCCATCTTTTAGAAAAACCCAAACCACATCCATCTTTCCTACCATATCCATCAAATAACTACATCCATTCACAACCACCTAATGGTAACCTATCATAGCTTGGTGCTCTATCACCCTTATCACCTTATCTAATAAGGTCATCTAATCTTATCATCCATCCTATCATTCTATCACAAGTCCATTATCAGTATCACCAAAATCCTAAACTACGTTGCCTCTGCATTATCACGTAGGCAAGGCCATCATTGATGGGCCACCAAGGATTTCTCTTCCATCTGTATCCATAATCCTATCATAAACCTTTGCATATCTTCCATTCATCCATTTACCAATGTTAGCCTTCAAGGTTGAACTACATCGCCTCTGAGCTATCACGTAGGCAAGGCCATCATCGATGAGCCCCCAAGGCTTCCCAACCCCTAGGACTTAGGTCTACATAGTCCACCCAAAGAAAACTGCATTGCCTCTGCGTCATCACGTAGGTAAGGCCATTTATCAATGAGCCCCCAAGGCACTAGGTTAGTCCCTTAGGGCCTATTTCTTCATGTCTATCATCAGTTCATCCATGTAATAAATTGATCCTTTACTTGACTAGGGGCAAATCCTCATCCTAGTTAGTGAATTGGATTTTTGAATGCTACAACTCAGAGGATAACAAATCGGATCATGGTTTTATCACTAGACAACAAGCAGCACAACAAGCAATCTTTAAAGATCAACTCGACAAAGAGACATCAAACTAAACCTAACAACACCAACCTACCTAAAACTATCAAATGGAATCTATTAGTTATTGCAAGAAAAGTATATCTATGGCAAGAACGTTTTTAATGGTTGTTTAAAGTCTTATATCATGATTTTTGTTATTATGTCTTTTTATGCTACTCAAGGATGTCAAAAACTAGAGGAGCTATGATGGGGGCATAATTATTTATTTGTTTGTTGTTTGTGGGTTTATCTTTAGTAATGTGAAGCCTTGTCTAAAGACATGTTCAACTAAATGATCATCAATGACATTAGGGGTCTAAACATGAAACAAGTGTAATCCCCATCTGTTGATACACAAGCAATACTCAGGTCATCTTGGTTCAATTATACTTAGATGCTTGTATTAAATTACTAGATCAAAATCCATGTAAGTAATACTCAGGTCATCATGGTTTAATTATACCTAGATTCTTGTATTTTCTTACAACATTTTAAAAGCTCAATGATGAAACAAAGTACTTTAAAAACTTGTACAAGAAGATGATAAAATCCACTATCATACATACCAAATTGCATTCCATTTCATTATAAGCATTTCATCATTATTGAAATTCCAAGTGTCTCAAGATCTAATTTATCCATTTATCCAAATAATTTCATCCATTAATCAAATCATTCTTCTAAATTATCTTTCATTATCCAAATTATTTCATCAATTTTTCAAATCACTTCTTCTAATCAATTTTTCATTTCATTCATATCAATCAAATTCACTCAAATCAATTCAATCAAATCAAGTAATGATCCTAATGCAAACCATCCTTAAATCCATACCAATCAAGTCAATCAATCTTGTCAAATTATCCAATCGCAATCAATGGTCTTGATCCTAATCTCATCGTGAACCAAATCAATCAATCATCATTGTCAGTGGGATATGTCTTTCCCGCATCTTTGTGTTGATCTAGGGATATATCGTTCCCCACAATGACAACACTATCTTCATCAATCATTATCGATTAATCATTGGTTTACAACTTGACAGGGGCAATACCTTGTTTGTTCTTGTCTCATTGGTGCATACTTGCTTGCTTGCTTGTGTGTGTTATCATTTTATCTTGTGTAACCTGTCATTCAAACCTTTCTCATCGTGAGATCATCCGTCATCCTGTCGTTAGATTCTTCCCATCTAATCTCTTGAGGGGGCATCCTATCGTCATTAACCTATACCAGGGGCAAACTGGGGCATGTATCAATCACGCAAAAAAAATTATTCTTTGAAACAACGTGATAAAACACATTATCTCAAAGAGGGGCAAAATGCATACACCTAAAAATGGCAAAGTGAATTAAATAAATATTTATTATTTATTTTAATTCCTATTCTACTATCAATGAATAAATTCATCAATTTATTTATTTGATTCACGTTCGTCTTCAATATTCCAAGAATTAAATAAAAATCTATTTATTTAATTAAATCGCCCAATTCTAATGTCATCCCTAATTAAATAATTCTAAATTATTTAATCAATCATCATATCCCAAAGTCTTCATTCCATAGTTCCACATCATCCAATCCACCTCACAATCCACCTCATCATGTAGAACACATAATTAAATATTTTAATTATTTAATTGTCTAGTTTCCATCACCCACATGTCCTATTATTCCTCTAACCATCCCTATTCTCATGAGCATGGTCTCTCCATGTCATCTTGGTCAATAGACACCTTGAGACACTTGTCCCATAAGTCCCTATATTTCTTCCAACCATCCTACAAACAAGGTCTCCTTCTTTGACCTTCACTCTATGGTCTTGGTGAGCCTTGTGACATGTGGCCTCATGTCACACCTTTATCTCCACCTTGTCAAGGTGAGAGGAACATCTTCCTTATTTTTCTCCCTCATCCCAACCAATTCGATCTCCATCATACACAACACAAGACTTCATCTCCACCATTGAGATCGTGACACTTGGAATTGGCCCCTCCTTGGCCTATAAAAGGAACCCTCATTGCCTCATTTCAATGATCCAAGAGCTTTTGTAAATTTACTCTGTAGAAATTCTACCAGCATGCCTTTGGTAAAGTATCCTCATTGCACTTGCATAATCTCATTATCATCACAATCATCCAACCATGTCTCCATATCTTCATTATCCATCTTTATAGAGTTGCATTGTTAGTTTAACCTTCATTTCATTATCCATCTACAACCATTCTCCTATTGTCAGCTTCAACAACAAGGAAGTACACACTTCTAAGAACTCAACTAATTCATAAGATCAATACGAGATAGGCAACAATGGAAGCTATGAGGTGAATCAGTCTACGAAGGTAATATCTTTCTTTATTGTATTTGCATCAATTTCATTGAGTTATTGGATAGTAAGTAGTTTAATACTATTGTTCATATTTCCTCTAACAAGATGGAACTAATTTCTCAATAGAACTAACAAGTTTCTTCATTGTTTTCTCCATTTCAACCTCATTACCCTACAAAAGATCAGACTAGTTTATAAGTTGTAAATATTTAAGGAAGTAATTTATTTCAAAATTGTAATTTATAATTTATACCTTTTCTCATTGATCATTGTCCTCCACTTTTGTGTTTTGAATCAAACATCCTCATTCATTTTTTCAAAATCTCGGTGAGAGGAATTTTGTCATCATACAAAAAAATATTATTTTTCAATATATTTAAATCAATTAAGGTAAAACAAAGATGCGGTACACATTTTTATCAAAATTTGAAATGTATAATGAAAACTTACTAGTTCCTCTCCCACATCCTCACCACCTCAAAGGTGAACCCCATTACTCCCATGTTCCTCCTCATCATATGATGTCATAGAAGATAAAGTTAGTTGGTATTCGTTTACATGCTACAAAAATAAGCAACACCTTCAAAAACTAATATTGATAATTACTACTTCTTCAAGTTTCATTTTCTCTTTATGTTCTCTAAACCTTATTAATTGTTACCTTCATTGTTGTCTCTTCTCACTAGTATCATAACACTACATTTGCAACATCCACCTCTTTCCTTTCTTTGGCACTAAGTTATTCAATTTTTTCCCTCCCATACCTTCTATATATTATTTCAATGACATGCCTTCTTTGTTGATTATAGCACATTCTCAAGACATTATTGATGTTACTCTACCTCTTTTCAATATATTTTTTATTCTTTCAAGGGGAAGAGGTGGATGTTTTCTTTCATACTTTTAGCCACACTTTTGTTTAAACACAAAAGGCATGTTGTGCTTAAGCATTCTATGGATGTTTAACTTTTTCAATTCCTAAAACTTAACACCTCCAACAATGCCACATGGACCATAGTCACAAAAATATAGCAATATATCGTCCACCCATTCTATTCTATATAGAAGAGGCACTTCTACAAACCACAATGAAAATAACATCACATATGTGATCCAAAAAATAAATAATTATAATTAACAATAATAGTAATAAACTACTTATGATGTATCATCATCAACCTCCTTAACTCTTTCATCCTTAGCCTCCTCATCAACCTCTTTGATCTCCTTATCCTCAACCTTGTCATTGTCATCCTAATGTCGTTCAACCTCATACAATCAAGAAAACATATGATTTGGATACTATTTTGTGTCTTACACTATTGGTGTGTGTAGACTGATAAATAAAATATCAACATTGAAATGTTACAATAAAACAATAACTAGAAGTTAACATCTCATTATCAAAGAGTTTGTCGCCTCAATGTTCACTATACTCTTAATTTGAGGTGAGGTCCTCCTTTCTACTACATCCTATTTAACAACAGCATAACAATTTAGATTCCAAAGCATGTTCAACCAAAACAATTGGAATCACTTCAATGTATAGGGAAATATTGAAATTACAAAGATTAAACATTTGAATGCATCTTCAAATTACTACAATTTACTGCCTCCTATCTTGCATGTGGCCTCAAACAATGTCAATGACTAGTAACCATACATTCCATAGTTTGTTCCATGTCTATGGCATCTTGAATGAGGAATTGTCTATTTTTTCTTTAGAACTACACATATTTGTTGCATTACAAAAGAACATCTAACATGCCAAGCTAACATGTATACCATCAAAAGCATTAACCAATTTCTTAAATTCTATATAGTTAATTCCATCAATCAAAGATCTTGTACTACTCAATCCATCCAACTATTCAACATACCATAACTCCTATGGAGTTTTCATATGAATTTATAGTTTATTCATATATTTAATAAATCACAAATTCTATATTATTGCCAAAAACTTTATTGTTCATATATGCATCCAATATTCCATAAATCTTATAGAGGTACCAAGGTAAATTAAAAGATCAATCATATGTTCAACAACATTGTATTTAGGCTTCATAGAAAAAAAAAGTAATTATACCCTAATAAACTATTGCATAACAAGCATTGACATATTACAAATATACAATGACACACCAAACATAAACACCATTAATTGTAGGCCTACTACAAAATTTCAATTGCATTCAATAGTGTTGATGCATATCACACTATGTATAGAATAAGAAATAGACTAGTATATTATTTATTGACACAAGGATCATGTTTTAAATAACTACATTATTAATCCCACATCAATAAGTGGATGTGTCATCTAACGTATAATAACTTGTATCAGGAGATGTTGGACCCAAGCCCATCTCAATTTCCAAGCTACTATCATTACTACCATTCTCATCCCACCATGACGGACCTCAATCATATTCAATCAATGAGTCATCAACAAAATTATTTTCTTCTAGTATTTTTCCTTTATCTTCCTTAGGCAAAAGATGATTATTGGAACATTCACATGTTATTTTCTTCTTCCTTGTCATTGGGAAAGCTATTAGTACTTTGGAGTATTTTTTCCTTCCCTTTATTTGAGGACAGACCAGTTGGGGCCTTCATAGTCTTCATCTTTTGTATTATCACCTTTCGATGCTTCCTACTAGGAACCCTCTTCTGTTCAAGGATTTTTTCAATTGTTACCAAAAATTTAAACTCTTTTGGGGCTGTACTCATATCAGAGTTCTTTCGTGCTCTTGAAGCACCTGAACCTTGTTGTGCATTACTCATCTCAATTGCAAAAAAACATTTGTTTGACATTACTATATGTGTGGGTTTATAATTCATTTTCCAATCCATTCAACATCTTACAATAAACAAATGGCATGAAATGAAAACAAGTTTACATGCATGAATTGGTTGAAAAGCATATTGGAGGGGGAAAAATGTAAGATGAAAAACATACTAGTGTGGGTTGAATTGTGTTTTTCAACCTACACAAGTTTAATTTTAGATAATTTTATAATTTTATCATAAACAAAATATAAGTTGAGGGGTATTGTTTATCTTTTCCAACCTTAAAAAGTACAGCTTCATTTGGGGGATAAAAAGTGTAGGTTGAAAAACACTATGTTTTTCAACTTGCAAAAGTTTTTCCTAAAGAAAATAACAAAGCTTCCAAAAATTGCAAAGGTTATATACTTGAGGGGAAAATTGATAGAAGGAAGCATTTGAGATGATATTGGTCAATTGAAAAGTTTTGAACATACTGACCATGTATAAGTACTTCTATTTGATACTTACCTTCTCTGATAAAATTAAATATTGACCTACCTTCTATGGTATCTAAGTTACTATTTAAAGTTATCAAAATCATGGCAATGCATTTAGTTCTTCTACCTTATTTGCTAACATTAAAAATGAACCAAGTCCATTTGAGGGAAAAAAAAGTGCAGGTTGTAGAAGTTTATCTTAAAGTCAACCAAAAAATAGATTTACAAGAAAGATTATACATCTTTGCATCATTTACTACTACATCAAATGTTTCAAAGATGGTTATAAATTTTTTCCAATAGAATAGATCAAACAATAAGAAAAAATTTATTATTTATATCAACATACTCTTCAATGTCCTAGAAATTTAATTAATTTCTATAAAACACATAGTACAACCAAGTTATAAGGTAAAATCTATTTTCTCTAAAAGCTTAACAAATCACTAATACTTACCCATATAAACACACATCTTTCTATGGCTAGTTTGAAGCACATGGGTATTAGTTCATTACACAATCATTCTCACTCTAAAATGACCAAGGGAATACACATGTTTCTTTGTATTGGTAAAATACTAAGAAAAGAAAAGGCAAACAACCAAGACCTAATTAACCAAGATCAATCTAGTTTGAAACCCCTCCTTTGTATTAATGGCTAGATAGTGCACCCATTTCTTACAAGTGTTAGTGATAGTTTAAATTGAAAAGTAATTGCACTCCCTACTATCAACAACTCATTTTGGCCAAGTCTGTTGTTGAGGATACAACCCATAAGCCTTTGTGATACTGTTTACAAGATTTTCTTCAAAATCTTAGTGCTTAAATTGCAACCTATTCTGGATAAGCTTATAAGCAACTGCCAAAAAGGATTTGTGCTAGGCAGACAGATTACTAATATTATCCCTACTCTTCTGAATGAAGAAGATAATGCACATCTTGGCAGATTAATTATTGAGGAGGAGGTCTGGGCCAGCCTTTTCTCCATGGGTGCCTTTAAAGCCCCTAGGCCTGATGGTTTCCCCCCAGCTTTCTTCCAGGAATATTGGGACATAGTGGGAAAAGATGTCACTGAGGTAGCTACGGACTTCTTCAGGACAGGTAAGCTACTGAAGCAACTTAACCATACTCTCATTGGTCTTATCCCTAAAAAACAAGATCCTATGTGTATGGGGGATTTTAGACCCATAAGCCTTTGTAATACTATTTACAAGATTTTCTCCAAAATCTTAGTGCTCAGACTGCAACCTATTCTAGATAAGCTCATAAGCAACTTCCAAAAAGGATTTGTGTTGGGCAAATAGATTATCGACGCGGCCATTACAACTCATGAAATTATCCACTCCATGGAAAGAAGCAAAATCCTAGGAATGGCTTTTAAACTTGACATCTCAAAAGCCTATGATAGAGTTAATTGGGAGTTCCTTTTCACTGTCTTGAGGAAGTTGGGCTTTCAAGGTAAATTCCTACAACTTATTAAGATTTGTGTCACTTCAGTCAGATTCTTTATTTTGGTGAATGGAGTTCCCAGGGGTTTCTTCAATGCTGGCAGGGGGATTAGGCAAGGTGACCCCCTGTCCCCCTACCTTTTCATCTTTATGGTTGAATCCCTAAGTAGATGCTTCCTCTATATTTTAAACTCTAGAGAGATTAAAGGTGTTAAATCAGCTTCAATAGTAGCTCCAGCTGTTATTCAACAATTTGTGGATGACACCATCCTATTTGGTTCGACTTCAATGATTGAGGCTAGAAAGTGGAAAAAGGTGCTACAAGAGTATGCTACCTCAGCTAACTAATGCATTAACTATGACAAAAGTTAGGTTTACTTCTTTAACACCCCGTTTGTGCTACAATAGAAGATTATGGGGATTCTTTGTTGTTCTGTGGGTGTGCTACCTGGTATATATCTTGGGCTGCCCTTCTCAGTGAGAGATGCTCCTCTTGAGTATTGGAATTCCATTCTGGAAAGGATGCAGAGGAGGTTGGTAGGGTGGAAAGGAAAACTATTGAGCCAAGCGGGTAAGTTCCAATTACTTAAGGCCTCGCTACAAGGGATTGTTGTTTATTTCTTGTCTCTTTTTAAAATTCCTAAGTATATAGTTGAGAGGTTGGAGAAAATTCAAAGGATTTTTTTATGGATGGGTGTGGAAAGTAAGAAGAGACTGGCTCTTGTGGAATGGGATAAAGTTTGCAGACCGAAGTTGCAGGGGCGCTTAGGGTTAAGGAAGTTGAACCTTCTTAATAAAGCCCTTATCACTAAGGTTGTATGGAACCTTTTAGATGGAGGTAAAGACTAGGGTAGAATTATGAGAGAAAAATAATTTGGGAACTTGACTCCTGAGGGCCTTTTACTCACATTTGACTTTCCCAAAGGCTCTATGATCTGGAATGACATTCTGAAATGTAGAACTATTCTTCTGAGGGGTGTTAAGTAGAAACTAGGGGATGGTGAAACTATAAGGTTTTGGGAAGACAACTAGGCCAATGGAGGGCCTCTAAAGAGGCTTTAGAATATTCAAGGGATGATTAACTTAGCTATGCACCACTTTGGTTGGTGGGTTTGGGAATATTTTCTTCCTGGCAAAAGGGGATGGAAACAACTGTCAAAGTGTTGCCAAAGACAGGTTGATCTTGTTGGGATAGCCGATGAAACCCAACATTCCCTAAAGGGGTGCAGAATTCCTCTTTTCCCACAAAAAGATAAACTTCTATGGGATAAAGAGAAGTCTAGGTGTTTTACAGTTAAATCCACCTATAATCTATTCTTACCTCAAAATGGAGATAATTTGTGGAGGAAAATCTAGAATCATAATCTTATACCAAAGATTAACCACTTCTGGTGGCTAGCAGTGCATAACAAAATACTAACTATAGATAACCTCTGGATCAGATGTTTCTAGATTCCCAACAAATGTGCTATTTACATGAAAGAAGAGGAAACTGTCTCACATATCCTTTTACACTATGACTTCTCATGGGAGGTATGGTTCTTTGCCTTGAATATTTTAGATGTTTCTTGGTGCTGGAATGGGATTCTGGAGGATTGCATTAGGTCATGGGTCCCTCCTTTCTCCAATCTTGTTTGCAGGGAAATTTGGGCCCAAGCCCCCCCATTCTGTCCTGGTGTCTCTAGAAAGAAAGGAATTGTTTCAAGAAAAATTTAGAGAGCCTAAGGAAGTGTTCGGCTCAGCTGTCAAACTGTTGCAAGACAACATCATCAACAACTCCCTAAAAGCTGCGGAAACTCTCCCAAATATTTTGGAAACAAATATTATTAACCAATGGACCATCCTGATAAGTATTTGCAGAGTGGATGATAGTAAGAAAAGAGCTAGAGCTAGCACTAATTGGTCCCCACCCCCAGTTGGTTGGTCTAAGCTTAACTTTGATGGTGCTGCTAAAGGTAACCCTGGGCTGGCAAGTGGAGGGGGAATTATAAGATTGGATAAGGGTGCCCTCATAACTGTTTTTGTGGGGAGCCTTGGTGAAAATACCAATAATGTTGTAGAGGCCACGACTCTCCTTTGGGGCCTCAAAGTTGCCTTGGCTTTAGGCATCAAACATATTATAGTGGAAGGTGATTCCAAAATTGTCATTGAAGTTGTTAAAGGAAATATTAAATTTGGTTGGCAGATGGAGGATATTGTTGTAGATATAAAAGCCCTCCTCTTAAGCTTAGAAGGCAAGGAGGTGAGACATATATATAAAGAGGGCAATAGAACTGCTGATCTTATGGCAAACCTTGGGATTAATATTAATCCCCTAAGATGCTAGAGAAACATAGACAATCTTCCCCTGAATGTTAATGATAGCATTTAGAATGAGACACCTCACTAACTCATCATGGCTATTATCATAATTTTTTTGCTTGGTGTGGAATTTTCTTAGGCTTCCCTCACTTTGAGGGAAGACGTGGCATTGATGATGATTTTGGGAGCACCACATACCCCTCCATGATGATGTGGACTATGGAAACCTATGTGGACCGTGACCAACTTAGCAATAAATGTGTTTGGTGGCATGGTAGATTTAAAAGGTCTTTTCATTCACATCTTGTTGTACTGGCTACAAAGAGCTTGCATGAGCTGATTTACGAAGGCAATAATGAGTTGAGCATGCTTGGGATTGGGAAGGACATGCTTGGAAACTCGAGTAGAGAAATGGAATTAAGGTTTTTTATTTATCTTTCTAGATTGTTTGCTTGATGCTTCTCTATTCTCTACAGCTGCCTTCCTAGTGTTGTGTATTGTTTGTTTGGGAAAATGGGTGGTGAGAAAGTTAGAACAGAGCCCATGAATTGTGGTGAATTCAAAGAAGATTTACAGGTCTGGAGTATAGCTTATGAGGGAGGGGTCACCCCTTTTCTTGAAAGCCTAAATGGCTATGATGAGCACTTATCAACCCAATTTGCTGGCTCTTGGGATGGGAATCAAAATGTGAAAGTGGGCGGAGTTCAGTTTGTGGTTTCTGAGGACTCCATAGCCAACGTTACATGTTTGCCTCATTTAGTAAATAGGCTCAAGAAGAAGACGCAAGCCCAAGATATCGAAGGCTTAAAATTGTTCTACAGGGAAGGGAAGAAGCAAATAGACTCCAAGGAGGCTTCGAATGGGAAAGCTTGATCAGCCCTTAGAATTGGGTATGTTTCTTAATTATGAAGTATTTTAATCTAGAAGGGAGATACGGGGTTTTTTATCATTATCACTTTACATTTCTGAACCACTTTCATCATAAAATCTTGGTCAATTTTCCCTCTTTTCTTCTCTCTAGCCTTGAGGCTTCTATTCTCCAAACCAAAAAGGCCTGCGAGGGTAACCCTAAGGTGGTTGCCTTGCTCCTGCACCAGGGACTCATCTTTCATCTATATCATTACCATCTTGCTTTGTGCCCCACTAAACCCCCTACAGTCTGACTCGTGGATGACAGATCCAACGAAGACCCTGAGGATAAGAATCCCCTTAGTGTTAGGCTTGGAAAACCCTCCAATCTGAAAACCCCAGTGCCTTCTGAGCCTAATTCTCCTACCAACCCTCATGTGAGTTGTCCATCAGATCCTATCTCTAGCCCTCATGTGTCTAAGGTCAATTTTGTTTTGAAATCTCAATCTAGTAGTCGTACTCCAAGGGTCCCTACTTTTGTTGAGCTTGATGTTTCACTTGATCAGTCCCAGGAGGAAGCAGTGGATGGTCTCTACAACCTTAAGAACACCACGTCTAAATAGGGCAGTAAAAAATGTAAAGGAGGGAAACCTATTCCTAGCAAAAGTGGTAAGAAAAGTTGTAGTAGAAGGGGCGGGGGAATGATGAACAACAAGTTTAGGATAAGATGGACAAGCAAGAGAAACATGTGAAAGAGGAGGTGATGGTTGTTAAAGAGAGGGCTATGGGAAAATACAGCTCTGTTAGAAGACTGAGCATCAAGAGATCTTCCATGTTGGCTGGGAAAAAGCCCCATGTGTTGAAGATAGTCGATTACTCCTCTGCCTCGGATCAGGAGGACATTGAGCAAGATATTGAAATAAAGGAAGTAAAAACCACCCATGTGCAAGATCAAGAGGGCACTAGCCATTTCGAGTCCATGAACAACTCATTTTATGACATGAACAATGAGGACACTAAAATTTAGGAGACTCCGGATAAGGAAGTGATGAGCCCTAGAAAGGAGATGGATAACAAGAAACTTGAGAAGGAGCTCGTGGAGGTCAAGACCCGCCTTTTAGCCATGGAGGGCAAAGTCAAGGCGCTAATCAATTTGGTTCTAAAATTCTCTCACAAGGCTACTGCTACCTTCTCTATTCTGCAGGATGACCGGAACAATGGTGTGGATTCTCTGCTCGAGGATAAGGATAAAATGTTTAATTTGATCATTGATGATTGGAAAGAACTGCTTAGTTAGTTTTTTTTTAGTTTATGCTTAAAAACTCGTACTCAGGGTTTTTTGATATGTTGTTAGACTATTGTTTTTTGGCTGTTTAAGGCTTCAGGCCTATTTTGCTACCTTTTTGGCTTTTGTTTTTGGGACCTGCACTTAAGTTTGCAACTTACTAATACCAAAAACAACTCATTTTTAAATAATTCAAAAAATTAAAGTGCAAATTAATTTGTAAATCAAACTATCACTAACACTTGTAATTTAAATTTCTAAGATGTCTTTCAAATTTTAGACCTTCTTAGTTGATTCATATTTTTCCTTGTCACAAATGTTAGGATTCATACATTGACAAATTGAATATTGCATAACTAAATGTTGGTGAAGAAAATTGTCAGTCAAAATACATGCACATATTTAGTTTATGATTCCTAAGTTGTGTTTCAATTTTCCTCTTTTTTAATCCATTCATAAATAATTTGGAAATTAAAACAGTCACTAACTCTGGCACTAAATCTTTGAGGATTTGGTTCAAGACATATTAAAATCCCATGATCAAGAAAATAGGAATGCCCAAATAGATATGTAAACAACTATCCTATGAACTCTTAAAAAATAGACTGCTAGACAAGATTTAATATTGGCCAAAGGCAAGGGTTTACCCTATGAAATTAACACAACAATAGTTTAAACGAGCTAAAAGTTTCAAATACAATTGTCACTTCCATGAAATAGTTTTGGTGATTTCATAGGGCAGTAATAAGTCACAAGACTACATTTTCATTTGATGTAGATAATGTAACATTTTTTGCTATCTATGTAAATTTCATAGGGTAACCCCTTGTCTTTGTCTTGTATGAGAATAAAAATGTTAGCAACTATTCTCCATACAAATTAACACTATGCTCATACTTTACCACAATTTAAATTTGGTATCTTACATTATATACATCAAATTTAAATGTAGCTTTATAATCTTGTGCCCTATTTCATTCCCCATTCCTCATTGAAGCTAGGGAACAAGGTATGATAAATGATATGGGGCATAGATAAAAATATTTTGACATGAATTAAACTCTATTTCAAAGTTTAAGCAAATTGTCTTCATTTTACAAATTGAGAAATAGTACCTTGAAACCTATAGAGAGGAGTTTAAGCAAAACGTCTTCACTTGAAAGGAATTCTACCCTAAAAATTGGAAATTGTCCTATGCAAGCATACACAAAAAAAAAAAAATTGACACAAAATCACAATTTTCATGTCGAGACTTGCCAAGAATTCCTCTTGGGTCATCTACAACTCATATGTGAATTCTAGAGTAAAAGAAAATGATGGCAATGAAAGTGATAGATGTATTTGAAAGTTCTGGCTCCATATGTTTAAAACATGACTATATTGATGAAAAATGACAGAATCAAACTATGAAAGTTCACACTTGATGTGGGTCCCATCACCATGGTTGACGATTTTTCATGGCATAGTATGCTATGTCTAGTGTATGTTAAAATCATGATATGTTGTCTTACACATGCAATTTTGTATGGAGAATATAGCTATTACCTTCTATGGTGACCTCTTTTCTCCCTTAAACCAAGTTGACTTGTAACATGTGCCCCAAGTATTAAAAATACTTTTACAATATTGAATGCATTTTACAATTAACCAAAACAATTAAATGTGTTCCTCCAATGAACACAATTGACTATATGCTAAACCATGGACCTCCCAATATATCACCCATAGTAAACACATTTACAATATCACATACAATCTCCCCTAAAAAAATATTATCCAATTATAAAATATAAAATATTTTAATATACAACACCAAACTCTTAAAAATGTAAAAGATTAAAACACCAAATTCATCTCATCACATGTTCTTACCTACAAAGTCTGTAAGCAATCTTCCATTGCAGAAACGCCTTGTGGGCTTATGCTCAGTGGAATTCCTTCCATATGAAGGAATGTTTCTTGAGTATTCAGGGGACATAGTTGTTATTTCCAGGATCGACGATTGAGTCACCGAACACTAGATTAGCTGGCAATGGTGCTTCCCTGTCCCACCGACTAAAAGTAAGGTAGCAAAGACAGTATTGAGGCCTATATAACAGCTAGTGCTACCAATGGATTCTCTGAGATTGTCTATACCGAAGTTTAGGTATTCCTTTTTTGTTTTCTGAAACTGCTGGCAGCCTACCCCACAAGTTGAGAATCCTTTGAATTATATAAGATTGGATATGTTAATGCTCCAATAAAGACAAGAGCCCATTTCTCATTCTTTAAGTTGGGTATAACTGATGTGGTTCAAGAAATCTTCAAGAAACAATCCATAAATTAGAATCATAATCAGTTTTTGATAAGCAATTAGGTTTAACCAATTTAAAATAGAAACAAGTGCCACCCAACTGTATGTCGTTTATGTAGGCTCTTTCCTAGTTATGATATGACAGCTCAAATAACAAACAATGGTGGTAGGCTTAGATTTGAACAAAATTAATTACAGCTTCTACGTGTATATGTGAAGCTTAAGCATCCATTTCATGACTGAAAGTTGTCAAGCTTATAGGGTTTGAGAATTCCATACAAATCATGGTATTTTATATTAACCCAGAACATTTCTAATTAAAGTTCGCCTATGTATATTATTTGTTTACTGTAGGGAATCTATCTTTTATTATTTAGTTTATAGATAACTGGATAAATGTTTTCGATTGTTTTAAACAATTGTCCAAACTGATATTTTTACATAGTGATAGGATACATTCAATCCTGTCCACCTGATATTTGTATAATTTTTCATTACCTGGTAAAGTTAGACCTGAGGGTTTCAACATTGATGATGGACAATTGTATGGTGGGTGGGTGTTGTAACTTGGCTATAAAAAGTAAAATAAGGTAGTGACTTTTTGCAAAGTTTGTTATTAAACAAAAATAACTATTATTTCTGATCCATTCAGTGCCATTAACTTATTATGACTATTCAATAGAGAGAAATGGAGCTCCCATGCATTGGATTTTCGAACGCAAAGGAGCACGAGAGTTTTTTTGTGCATGACGCAGAGGGGTGCATGGGTTTTGTTGTATAGGCATCCTCTGCCCTCAGGGGGCCGTCTACGGGTGTTGTCCAGGGAGCGGCTGCTGGCGCAAGGATCCCTGTTGTTTTTTCTGCAAGTTTTGAAGGAGGTGTAGGTGCCTTTGCTGAGCCTTTAAAGGGCTTTCTAACGCCCAACAGATTTGGTGCCCCTTTAGGAGGGCATGACTCCTTCAAGGCCCTCTTTCCTGAAGTGGATGAAATGATCTCATCCAGGAAGCTTCCTGCTCTCCCTCCAAGAGCAGGTCATGTGCCCTCTATTCTTCCTCCACTGGTAGTGGTTTGTCGATAGGAAGTTATTAAGAATGAGGAACATTACCAATGTATTGGGGTTGTTTGTAGATTCAACAACCTATGGCCGTCCCTGTCGAATCTTCACAGCTGGGTTTTGGAGACTTGGAAACCATTGGTGGTGGGCAAGATGGAGTTATTTCTATGCACCAGGGGTTTCTTTGTAGTGGCATTTGATTCCTCTGAGGAGCGAGATACTGTGTTAAACGACCAGGTTTGGATGTGGGGAGTGCATTGCCTATCCATTAAATCTTAATCTTGCTCCTTCAACCCTATCATAGAACCTCTCAACGTCAAGCCAACCTGGGTTAGGCTCCCTAATCTCCCTCTTAAGTGGTAGGAAGATTCCTATTACAAGGACATTGGAAATGTTGTCGATCACTTCTTGATGGTGGATTCTTCAACCTCCTTCATAGGACACTCAACGTTTGCCTACATTCTAGTCGACATTGACATCTCCAAACCCCTTCATGGGGAGGTGGTTTTGCAGGTTGGGGATAGGTCGTGGACGCAACTACTTGACTATGAGGGCCTCCCATTCAAATGTAGATGATGCTTTGCCACAGGCCACCTGGCCTCTGTTTGTCCCCACTCTCATCACAAGGGTGTGGCCACTTGGTGGAAGAATGCTTCAGACGATCACTTAACCATCAATGCCTCTGATTCCTGAGAAGATGCTCCCTTGTCGACTGGTGAGCCCTCTTCGATTGTTGTTTCGTCTCCTTTGTGTCCTATGGATGCTATGACAGTTGAGCTTGCCACGTGTCCCCGCCTCCTCCTATGACTTATGTTCAATCGATGGATGCCCCTTCCCTTGAGGGCGGCGTTGTGGAGCTTCCTACTCCAGTTCAGTTATCAGGTACCCTAGCTTCTTGTGCTAGGGCTTCTCCCACTTCTTGTGTTCCTTCTGGGTTTGTGGAATCTGATGAGGATTCCCCTCTCTCTCCTTGTTCTGTGGACTTAGACTCCTTGAGTTCATGGACCGTTGTTCAAAGAAGGAAGAGAGGTCTTCCTAAATCTCTGTCTACTTCGTACCCTTGGGTCAAAGGCATTCATTTTGCTAGGTCAGGTTCTAGTGTAGCCTAGTTCCTGACATTTGGTCCATGTTTTTTTTGCAGCGGGGCTTCCTTTTGTTTGTTCAAGGGTTCGGGCCCTTTCAAAATCCTTTTTTGTTCCCCTATTTCACTGCTTGTGAAACTCGTTTCATTCACCTTTTAGCTTTTGTTCATGGGTTCGGGCCCTTCCCGATTACTTTTATCAAAACTTATTATGACTATTTAAATCACCTTGTAATGGACCATACCTCCCTAGGAAATATGCAAAGAGACTTATCACTAGCATGGAAATCAAATGTCTATAAACTAAAAAGACAAACTGGTTCATCCCATTGTTTAGAGCTGCATTGTTATGATGTAAATTCCAGCATGGTCAAACTGTATTGCTATCATGGCAAGGTGGGGTTTGTATCTATTCACTAATTCAAGTATATTAACAGCACCCATGTCTTGAAAGTGTGCTAAACCTTAAGATTTCTTTAGTTTTTATGAATACTCACAAGATATAAAAAAGCAGTAACCTATCCATAAAAAAAAAACTCTCTTATGTAATAAAGCACACAATAATTCTGACAGGTAATAGAGTAAATGACAAAATAATAGCCAATGACCCGAAGAGCAATTTACAAAGTGAATATGCATAATATAAAAGAAACAAGATGTATTTCAATGTAAATTGAATGCAATCATGTGATTTGAGCCAATAAAATATGCATATCCAAGCAAGTCATAAGACATCTACCAAAATAGCACATAGCAAAGGCCTCATAACAATCCTGTAGGATTTCACAATCAATAGAAATTGTAGTTTTCACCAATGACACAAATTGTAAACCAATAGATATGACTATAAATATAAAGAAAATGGATTTATTAATATCATGAAAGATAAGCTAAGCTTCAATAAAGCTGATCTTTCTGTTGGAATTGTGATAATAATATAAAAAGAGGTGTTAAAATTTGGACTAGTTTGCAGTGCAGTTTTGGAGTTCAACCTACTCTGGGGGTTAAGGGGGCCTTGGCCCGAGGGGTGCAAGGGTCACCGAGTTGGGACCTAGAAAATTTGGGGTTCAAGGGCGATAAGAACAAAAGTCTTATTATAAAAAACCTACTTTTACTAAAGAGAAAATCTGGGTGATTCATCAAAAAGCCTTAAATGTGACGGTGGCAATTATGTTTAAGATAATATATATCTTTGCCACCTTGAAAGACAAATTATTGTAATGGTGGCTCTTTGAAGATTTTAATTTTTCTCTAAGCAATAGGAATACTCATACTTTGCCCCATGGATGTTTCCTTGACATATTACATAAATCCTTTTGTTGATCGCTCATTATGTTATTTTGTTATTCTGTTGTTATCTCTATTTTCTTCATAACTAATTTGTGCTATAATATTGTATAATTCTAGAACTTAAAAGTTTATAATTAAAACCTAGGTTTTTAAACACTTTCAATATATAAAGACAATCCAACTAGCCTCCAGACATTTGTCTTGACATTCATCAAAAGATACACCAAAATTGATTCATTAGAAGATACACCAAAAATGTTTAAGATACACCATATTGACCTAAAAATTGTAATCATAGAATCATGAAGAATAACATTGTAATGGGTAATTATGATTATGAAAAGAGAGCTTCTTTAAAGAAGCTAAATGAGTTTGACAGAGCAGACTAGAAGTTGTAATTAGTTTGACAAAATCATCTTGCTATCCTTTGTTAGAATCAAATCCAAATAGGAGAGGCTCATGCTCAATATTTCTAGAATTTTCTATAGCAGTTGTGCCACATCATTGGTGATAGGGTGATGCACACCATTCTCTTGTGCTGGTATTACAAAGAAACTATAATGGTGCCATGTTCATTAAGCTATGTTTGCACAACCAACTATTGTCAAACACACAACACAAACCATGAAAAATTCACATCAATAGTAAACATGTATTTCATACAAAGATAGGAATACATATTAGGAAAAGGGTTGAGTGGTAAGCAAATAAAGTAGAGATGAACTAGACACGAGACATTGTCTTATTGACAGTGACTATGATGGAGTTTGCAAGGAATTGAGTTGCACCCTCTTTTAAAACTTCATACAGCATAATATATGCCTCGTGGAGTGCTCTCAACCATACATTATTTAAAATTGGAGTAGTTTTATCTTGTGGGCTCATGGAGATGGTAAAAGGACAAAAGAATGGTATCATTTGAATTTATTCCCTATTTCCTCATTTTCTTAAAAGTTTGTTAAGTGATTTATTTTGGGGGAATTAAAATGGTGGGTCCATGTAAAGTGGGATAAGATAACATTTTATTAAAGTGGGACCTGTCAATTTCTATCTACTTGTTAACATTACAAACCTTAGCAAATGATGGTAGTTGCAAAAATTTTAAAACCTGATTGGCAGGAAATAACATGACTTAAAATCTGGGTGGCCACTATAGTTCCATTGGCAAGAACTAATAAGAAGAGTTTCTCTCATTGGATAAACAAAAAAAATAATGAACAAAATATCAAATCTCACAGGCTATATTAACTTTTGCCCAAGTTGTCTTCACTCGTTCTATGGCTTTGGTGTAAGGACATGGGATGATAGATCAGTTTCCACTTAGCCCTTGCCATTTTCCTAGTATATGTTTTTCCTCAGTCATGGTTAAGCTATTACCTCATTGCTTTATTTATTCATATGCGAATACAAAAATATACTTTGTATCGATAAGAATACATTTACTTATTTTGTTCTTTAAAATTATTTCCACCATTTAATTAAGATTTAATTATTTAGTTAATATATTGATTGATTTTGTATTTCCAGAAAGCATGCATATGTGTTTGTTGTTTGTTGAGTGCTAAGCAAGTAGTGATAGATAGTGAAGTATGAGTTTTGGGCACTTGGAATGGTTAAATTTACTCTTGCCCTAGCAATATGGCCTAGTTGGGGAAAGAGAATTTTGGAACATATGTATGTTCCTAAAGGCCTCTTCAGTCCTTGTATTTTAAGTTGGATCTAAAGGAGATTCCTCTATTGGAGAATGTTGGGACAAGTTAATGGAACAATGGGGAGTTTTTTTAATAAAGAAAATGAAGTTTCTCATGTACCACCTGACAAGGTGGCCACTGGGGTAAACACAGATCAGCTGGGTAGTTAGAGTTATTGTGGGATTTCTAGAGAGGTCAGTTTTCTTGTGGGTGATGCCTTGCCTAAGTGGTTGGAGGAATGGGAGGAACTCTTAAAAGTTTCGATAGAGGATTAAGGCTCTAATCTAGTGAAAACAAATGGAGGAGAGTTGTTAGAATGAATGTGGCTAGAGAAGGACTGAGTAATGAGATATCATACCTTAGTGCTTGTGCTAATAATATTCATTCACTAGACAATTGGTTAGAAAATGATCCTTCTTGAGCTTGGGTGAATGATAATTGGGGCTCGGAGGCTTCAATCTAGTTCTTAACTAGAGGAGCCTTTATTGTTAGGTTTGATTCCTTGACCAAAAGGGATGAAGGTCTAAACTCAGAAGGATGAAATTTTGGGAATTCATATATTTTTTAATTCCTTAGATGTCAAATGGTAAGGGTTTTGATAGGAAATGTCAAAGATGTTTGGGTGAGGTTGTATGGCCTCTTGTTAGAAATTTGGGATAAAGATGTTCTATAGTGAAATAGAAAAGGCTTGGGCTTGGCTCTTGGAAATTGACCGGTGCACTCTAGATAAAATTCACATACTTTTATAAGACTTAGAGGGTTGCGACGTCTTGATTATAATGTTCTAGATGAGGTGATTTTTTTCTTTGGCTAATAATTTTACTTAGGAAGTAGATTTTAAAATATTTGTCTATCATAAGGTAGGTCATTTGGCTAAGAATTGTCCAATTTATTTCTCTTCAAAGCTTTCTTTGTGAAAATTATTGAGACTTGGAAAATCCCATCTAAGTTCTTGAAAGGAAAGGGTTATGTTAGATGAAAGGAAGGAGTACATGTTCCAAAGACATCATCATGGGTTCTTTACAAATCATCCCATGCCCCCAAAATGGAAAGAATTTGTGGTTGGAAGGAATAAATATAGATCAAAGGAAGGTCTTGAAAGTGAAGATTTGATTTGTATGTTCATAAGGAGGAAAGATAGACTATAGAAGCATCATTAAGTTGGTTTCAAGAGTTTCTTGAGTG
This sequence comes from Cunninghamia lanceolata, assembly GCA_027924645.1. NCBI lineage: Eukaryota > Viridiplantae > Streptophyta > Pinopsida > Cupressales > Cupressaceae > Cunninghamia > Cunninghamia lanceolata. The sequence goes on along the minus strand of BSBN01000917.1, from coordinate 11,819,807 downwards.
GATGAGGTGGAATTGGATGATGAAGATTTTGGAGAGAGGGAGGAAGGAGTGATTCTCCTTAGGGAAAAAAAGTCCTTGGCATATCTACTTAAGAAGGGTGGAATCTCACAAGTTTCCACTTTTGATTTAATGGAGCCCATCCCTTCCTATAAAAGAGGTGTGGGTGTCACTTATAATTGGAGTCTTTGTGTTAGGATTAGGTGTACTATTCACTTGGCAAATCCTATCTATCTATTGTAACATTTAATTGTTCACATATGGTATAATCATGGAATGGGAAAAATGGGATGTTGAGGATGGGAGATATATTTAATTATTCTTTATGCCCCTATGACTTGGAAATATGGTTGCAAAAAAGACATTAACTGAGGAAGTTACAAGAAAAGGCCAAAATTTGGGGTTACAAAGCATCTAGCAAAGATAGTGGTAATGGAATGTAATTAGTGCCATCATGGAGTGACTAGGATTGTATTTGACTAATTTATGATGGTTATGAAAAAATATATGATGTGTAAGGTGTGTAAGAGGTTTAAGAGGATTTACTTACTATCATGAGTTACTTGACCATTGAATATGGAGCATTGGTTTTTTCATGAGGACCTGGATGCCTAGTTTGGGCCCATGGTTTTGACTCTAATTTTAGGAAACCATTTATGATTTTCAAGTTTTTGATTTCTTATATATTGAAGGCATGTGATAGATGTATTATCTTTATTTTGTAGGTATTGTTATGCTATTAGATTAGTAACAGATTGGAAGGATACATGGATTGCATTAATGTACTCTGTTCTTTGAGATTAGTACAAGCCTGGGATCTCTTTGGTGGTGGAGTTTTTTAAAAAGGGTTTCTCCATGTAAATCTAGTGTTATTCAAGTATGTGTTGTTATTTTAATTTTTTGCTCCTTATTTCCATTGTATGATCAATCACATGTATTTAATCATATTTGATTGCTAAAAATTAATGTTTGTATTACATTGTTTACCCAGTTTTTCAATACTTTGTTGTTAAAATTAAATTGGGAAGTAGATGAAAGCTCTCAAGCAACTATGGACAAATATTTTATGAGAGAAAAGTGGTGGTAGAAACCTCCTTAAGGGTCATGAAGTTCTTATTCTAGAATGTAATGTCCCTAATAATACAAGGTTGGTAAAGCACCAACTTCAATTATGTAATCCAGATATTCTTCTATTACAAGAGAAAAAAAATTGCTAGTGAAGTTTAGGGTTTGATTGAGAAAATGTAGAGGTGGTGGGATGAATTTATCTTTTGACTTTGTGGGAGCTTCTGGTGGTCTTTGTATTCTATGGAATTTGAGGACCGTAGTATACTCTTTAAAGTAGAATGGTGAGACTTGGATGTTGTGTAATTTTTGTTCTTTCTAGTCTAATATCAAAGGAAATATATGTAATGTTGATGGTCTTAATAGTCCCATATACAAGAGGACAACTTGGGAGAAAGTTTTAGTCAAAATTAGAGAGTTGAACTACATCATAATTTGATTATAGCTAGGGCCTTTAATGTAATAACTAGGGCTCAAGAAATATGAAGAGGTCATTTAGAGGAAACACATTTTGAAATATATTTTAAGAGCTAGAAATTTTTAGGAATATGTTGTATAATTGGCTTGTTTTACACCATAGATGGACTAATACACTCATCCACAATTTTTGGGGGCCTAGGACAATGCCCCAAGTAAGCTTTGGGAGACTAACAACCCCATAATATGGGAGTTTGGGGGTAACAACCCTAAGACTCAATTTTTGGGGTCCTTTTTCAAAGTGGTTAGCCAATCCATGGTTTTATGCCCATTATTTTGTAATACCATCTAGTAGTTTCATATAGTGATGTTTCTATAAATAAAAACGCATGGAATAAGGTTATTATGGGTGAGGAGTATATTATTGTATAATGAGCTCAGAGCAAGGTTAATCTAGCAAATTGACTCTTGAAGACAAATTTGAAGATCTCATGTATCTCTTGTTGAGAGTATGCATACTCTATGTTGTATTGTAATCATATTATTGAGATTAATACATTGAATGTACTTTAGCAGATGGGATTTTCTTGAAAGCATTTTATTAGGATATATCTTATGTCATCTCTTAGATTTATTCTACTAAAGTTTGTTGGAAATTGTTGTCATTAATGTCAAAGTAATGTCATTGATGTCAAAGGTGAGTTCCTTATAGTGGCGTCTACATTGAGATTTTTGGTGAAGAGTAAAAATAATGACAAGACTGACTTCCCTCTAGAAACAGCTTTAAAGATTAAAAGACAAACATGATAAGGTGGTTGACTCCTCTATAGACAATCATGTTGAAGTTTAAATTAAAGATTTAAACTTATTAATGTCGATTGACATCCTTGTGATTGGCACCTCCTTTGGAGTGGGGAATTTAAATAAAATATATATAATCTTTATGGTGGTTGACTCCCTTGTGAGAAGTGCCCTCTTGGGACAATTAAAATTAATTTAGTTATATATGAAAGAGATCGACCTCCTTGGAAGGAGCGCCTCCTTTGGGACAAGTCGTCCCTCTTGAAGAGATCGCCTCCCTTCATGAAGAGGCACATGACAGTATAAAAGGAGATGTGTGGATGAAAATAAAAACAAGCAATGCAAAATATTTTCAGTCTATTTTTAGCAGCATTGTGTTATTAGAGAGCATATTTTTAAAGGACATAACAATATTTGAGATCAAATTTTGAAAGACATTATCACATGTGTGATCAATTTTGTGAAAGAAGATTATGTGTGATTTGGATCCGATTTGTGAAGGAAGGATATTGCATGAGTTTGGATCAGATTTGTGAAGGAAAGACTTCCATCATTCAAAATCAGAAGTTGTGATTAGATTTGCGTAGGAAGGAAAACAATAACACTCATTGAAGAATTTGAAGGTTGGTGCCTATCAAAGAAGAGATTGATGTCTCTTATTGAGTTGGTGCTCAGTTGTGGGGATTGGTGTCTCTAGTGGGTTGGTGCCTACAAATTCTGTAAGTGGGGATTGGTGTCTCCAATAAGTTGGTGCCTACATAAGAAGACTTGTAAAGAAGTAGGTTGGTGCCTATGAAGATCAATATATAAAAGCAACATTTTGCTGCGAGGGTTTCCACATAAATCGTGTTCTCTTCACATGTGTTAAATTATTAGATCTTGCATGTGTAATATTGTTGTGGTTGATTAAGTTTTGAAAAAGTAAAACATTGTCTTATATTGATTCAACCCCCCTCTCAGTATAATCGTGTGCTCATCAAAGTTTGTATATATGTTCTTATTTATATTATTTCTCTTATTGATGAAGGGGGTAAATTATAAAACACACAATAATTGAAATTGCACGCAGAAAATAGAATGATATTTTATTAATATGGGAAAAACATTACATTACAGAAGCTAAAATACAATCAAAGGATGAATCCCCTACAGGCTGCAACACATTACAGCTCCCTCTCTCAAAACTCTAGAATCTTCAGCCTTCTGTAATTCCCAAATCAACTAGGGTTTCTAATTTCCCGCCTTTCTTGACTCTACACCTTCCCCCTTAGCTCTACTACCCTAACGGTTCCCAAAAATGGTTATATATAGCCCTTTTTGGCGACCACCAGCTTAATTTTGAAATTTGCATCTCTGTCCAAAAATAGGTCAACTTCACGAGGCCATAAATTTTGATCCGACCATTGGATTTTCAATTATAATACCTTTTCGGAAAGTGCTCGAAAAGACAATAGAGCGGTAGGTAGACTATTTGGGTTTCCCACCAAATTTCGGGCCCATTCGGAGCCTCTAAGTGCCTCAAATTTGACTTTGAATATTTCAATAGGATTTTTGGAATTTGAAATTTTAATATCTCACAAATGACAAATGATATTGAAGTGATTTCTTCACCATTAGCTTCAATTCACCATTCTAGAGGTCTGTGTAAGATTTTGTATCCAACCGTGCATAAATGCAAACTTACAAAAAAATAGTAACCCTGCCAAATTTAGCCCTTATTGAAAAGAAACAACATTTTTTTTTTGGTTGATGCAAGATTGCTCTTACACCCTAGATGCTCCTGCATCAGACACCCGAGGTAATTTGAAAAGTGACCCTATCACTTCTCATGTGTTAGAGGGAAACCAAAACAATTAACCTCAGTCTTAGATAACCATGATGAATCTTCAATAAGCCTTCCTTTCCATTTCACCAAGTATTCTGTATACTCCCTGTTTCTTGCACTCTTACCCACACGGTTATCCAGAATGCCCTCTATCTCCTCCTTCTCTGAAGTAGATACTGGAATGTCCCACTGTGTTCCTTTATCAAGTCCATCATCGTGATACTCTGTCAAATCTGAAATGTTGAACACTGGTGAAATATTGATGTCATCAGGCAACTCTACCTCAAATGCATTTCCTAAATCGTGCTTCTTTAGGATTCTACATGGTCCAAATTTCCTCATCTTCATCTTATTATATGTACCAACTAGAAATCTTTCTTTTCTCAAGTGAACCATGACTTCATCGCCCTCCTGAAACTCCTTATGCCTCCTCTTCTAATCTGCCTTAACCTTGTACTGAGAATTCATCTTATGGATATGCTTTCTTACATCTTCATGCAAATTCTTCATGTGCTCAGCAAAATTTTCAGCTTCGGCACTACTCCTCTCCCCCTTATCCATCCTCCTCAATTCGGAAGCAATTCTTGGGCTACTCCCATACACAACCTGGAATGGAGATTTACCTATGCTCCTATTGATAGAATTGTTGTAAGCAAATTCTGCATGTGGTAAAATCAAATCCCATCCCTTGGGCTTATCTCCTACTAAGCATCGTAGCAGGTTACTCAAACTCCTATTCACCACTTCTATCTATCCATTAGTCTGTGGATGGTGTGTAGAACTGAACTTCAAATCTGTCTTCAACTTCTTCCACAATGTCCTCTAGAAATAACCAACAAACTTGGTATCTTGATCTGAAACTATGCTCTTAGGTAGACCATGTAGTCTCACCACCTCCCTGAAAAATAACTCTGCAATGTGAATAGCAACATTAGTCTTCTTGCAAGGAATAAAATGGGCCATCTTTGAGAATCTATCCACCACCACAAAAATGGAATCATGCCCTCTCTGTGTCCTTGGTAAACCAAGAACAAAATCCATACTAATATCATCCCATGGCTTCTCTAGTATAGGTAATGGCTGATATAGCCTTGTATTCTAACTTGTTCCTTTTTCCATCTGACACACTCTGCAACTCTGCACAAATTTCCTCACATCTTGCTGCAATTGTGGCCAGTAATAATGTTCACCAACAATAGCAATGGTCTTATCTTGACCAAAGTGTCTAGCTAATCCTCCACTATGCTTCTCCTTAATCAAGTTCTCTCTCATGGAACCCCTCGGAATGCACAACTGGCTTCCTCTAAACAACATGCCATCTTGGATTATGTAATCCAACCATTTTGTCCTGTCCAAAGTAATAGGTTCCAAACAAGATTTCCAAGCCTCTGCAAAATCTAGATCTTCAGGATACAAACTTTTGAGTTCATCAAACCCAACAACCTCTATCTTCATTACTGTCAACAAATTTTGCCTTCTGCTCAAGGCATCTGCAACCCTGTTGGACTTCCCACTCCTGTGATTCAAAACAAAAGTATAACTCTGCAAAAACTCAACCCATTTTAAGTGCCTTTGATTTAACTTTCCTTGACTATTAAGATACTGCAAAGCCTAATTATCAGTATATAAAACAAACTCTTTTGGCAACAAATAATGTCTCCATTTCTTCAAACCCTGGACTATTGCATAAAACTCTTGATCATAAACAGAATACTTTTTCTTGGCATCATTAAGCTTCTCACTAAAATAGGCAATGGGCTTACCTTCTTGACTTAGAACAGCTCCTATACCCCTACCACTAGCATCACAATCTACCTGAAATACCTTATTGAAATCTGGAAGTGCCAACACAGGTTGTTCTACGACTTTCTACTTCAATGTATCAAAGCTCTTGTCTGTTCCTTTAGTCCATCTAAACTCTTTTCTATCCCCTCTCAATGTCTCGGTTAGGGGTGCACAAATGCTACTAAAATTCCTGATAAACTTTCTATAAAAACTTGCCAAACCATGAAAAGATCTTACCTCAAAAGCACTCCTTGGCGTAGGCCATTCAATGATAGCCCTCACCTTCTCTGGGTCAATCTTAAGACCTTCCTCTGAGACAACAAATCCCAGGTATACCAACTCCTTCTTTGCAAAATTACATTTCTTTAGATTGATCAATAATTTCTCCTCTCTCAGCTTCTCTAAAACTCTTCTGATATGCATCAAATGCTCATCCCAAGTCTTACTAAAAATCAAAATGTCATCTAAATAAATAATAACAAAAATTCCCAAAAATTCCTTCAGTACCTCGTTCATGAGCTGCATGAATGTGCTCGGTGCATTGGTTAGCCCAAATGGCATGACTAACCACTCATACAAACCCTCCTTTGTCTCGAAGGCTGTCTTCCATTCATCTCCTTCTCTGATTCGAATCTGGTGATACCCACTCTTCAGATCAATCTTCGTGAAGTACTTGGCTCCACTCAAACAATCCATTATGTCATCCATTCTCGGCAATGGAAATATGTACTTGATTGTGATCTTGTTGATGGCTCAGGAATCTGTACACATCCTCCACTCTCCATCTTTCTTTGGTGCTAGTACTGCAGGTACCACACATGGACTTAGGCTCTCCCTTATCAGTCCCTTCCTTAACAGCTCATGAACTTGTCTGTTCAACTCTTCATTCTCTGCTGGAGTCATTCTGTGGGCTGCCTTATTTGGCAAACTAACTCCTAGTATCAAATCCATTTGATAACTTATCTTCCTCACTGGTGGTAAACCTTCTGGTACATTATCAAAGACAATATCTTGAAATTCTTCCATCATTTTTGAGACTTCTGCTGGTACATCTTCACATTTCTCTTGACTAATCTTAGGAATCAATGAAAAGCAATGACGCTCATGCTTCATACCCTCCAAAAACTTTCTACCATCTACCAAGCAAATTCTGGCAGTACTACATACCTTTTCTTCCACCTCCTTCAAGGGCTTCAACTTATGATGGACTCCATCCTTTGTTACAAAGTATGTGTTTGCACGGCCATCATGGATAGTGCTCCTATCATACTGCCACGGCCTCCCCAATAACATATGACATGCATCCATTGATATGATGTCACACAGCACCTCATCATGGTAGTCACCAATCTTGAACTTCACTAAACACTGTTCATTGACCAAAGCTCTATGGTCCTTCTGCAACCATGCAATCCGGTATGGATGCGGATGCTTTCTTCTTGTCAACTTCAACTTATCAACCATCTCCTCTAAAACAAGATTATCAGTGCTTCCATTGTCAATAATAATATCACAACACTTACCTTCACATTTCCACCTTGTGCGGAATAAACTCTTCCTCTGATTGGGTTCTTTCTCCTCATTCAACAAAGTTCTTCTGACAACTAGGGTTTCTCCCCTTTCTGCATCTTTGGAGCACTCAGACTGTGCATCTTCATCCACATGTGTAACTCGTGCATTACCTTCAGGTCTTCTATTCATCCTTCCTTGATGTTGTGGACACTCGTATGCTTGATGCCCTTCTTCTCCACATTGGAAACATGTTCCTTTGAAACCTCCTCTTCCAGGTCCTTGCCCAGGCCTACCTCTTCCTCTTCCTCTTTGCTCACCATTATTCTGGTCACATGGGCGGTAGGTATTATCTCCTCTCTGATTTTGACTGGTTCCAGCTTCTTCACCTTTCTTTGGATCTTCATTTCGGCCTCCATAGGGTCTTCCGCCAGTCCTTCTGCCTTGACCTCTTATCCCTTTGCTTGCTTTCAAATCTCTTATTCAACTTCTCTTCCACCTTCAGGGAAAACTGGCACACATCTTCTATGGTAGTCATTCTGACCAGGCTCAACTCTTCTTGAATACTTGGCCTCAACCCATTAATGTAATGAGCCACCTTCTCCTTGTTGGCCTCTCCATGGCCTGTCCTGATAGTGATCTTATAAAAATCTTCTGTATACTCCTTAACAGACTTGTTACCTTGCTTCAATCCTTGCAGCTTCTTCATCAACTCCATCTCATAGTCCACAGGAATGAACTGCTTCTTCAATTTCTCCACCATCCGATCCCATCTGGTAATCTTTGCTTTTCCTCTTCTATTTCTCTCTAACTGGACCTCCTTCCACCAAATACTGGCGTGGCCCTTCAACTTTGTCTTTGTAAACTTGACCCGTTTAGGGTCTTCCACATCTTCATACTCAAAATACTCCTCCATATCATTGATCTAATCAATAAGTTGTTCTAGATTCAAATCTCTAGAATAGGTAGAAACTTCGATCCTGGGCCTCTTTCCAATCTTTGAAATGGCCCTCAACAACCTAACTTCTGCAGGATCTCCCGCAGCTTCTTGTTCTTCCTCAGATAGCTCTTCTTCTTCCTCAGATAGCTCTTCTTCAGCTTCATCTTCGCTTTCCTCTCTCCTTCTCAGCTCGAACCCTCTTCACAGCTCTTCTTGCAATGCATCGATTTGTCTTTGTAAGGCTCTAAAACCCTCTTCTGTCAAAGCATTCCTCCCACCACGGTTTCTTCGTGGAGGCATCTTGATCTATGCAGCAAACCCACAACCTCAGGTCCTGGTGCAAACTGCCTCACGGTCGGCGATCTATCTACACACCGAGGAACCCTTGCTCTGATACCACTTGATGAAGGAGGTAAATCATAAAACACACAATAAAAGAAATTGCACGCAGAAAATAGAATGATATTTTATTAATATGGGAAAAACATTACATTACAAAAGCTGAAATACAATCAGAGGATGAATCCCCTACAGGCTGCAACACATTACAACTCCCTCTCTCAAAACTCTGGAATCTTCAGCCTTCTGTAATTCTCAAATCAACTAGGGTTTTTAATTTCCCGTCTTTCTTGACTCTACACCTTCCCCCTTAACTCTACTACTCTAAGGGTTCCCAAAAATGGTTATATATAGCCCTTTTTGGCGACCACTAGCTTAATTTCAAAATTTGCATCTCCCTCCAAAAATAGGTTAACTTCACGGGGCCATAACTTTTGATCCGACCGTTGGATTTTCAATTATAATACCTTTTCGGAAAGCTCTCGAAAAGACGATGGAGCGGCAAGTAGTACTGATAATAGACTACTTGGGTTTCCCACCAAATTTTGGGACCATCCAGAGCCTCTAAGTGGCTCTAATTTGACTTTGAATATTTCAATAGGATTTTTGGAATTTAAAATTTTAATATCTCGCAAATGACAAATGATATTGAAGTGATTTCTTCACCATTAGCTTCAATTCACCATTCTAGAGGTCTGTGTAAGATTTTGTATCCAACCATGCACAAATACAAACTTACTAAAAAATAGTAACCCTGCCAAATTTAGTTCTTATTGAAAAGAAACAACATTTTTTTTTGGTTGATGCAAGATTGCTCTTACACCCTAGATCCTCCTACATCACTTATTATAGGATTAATACGAATCTAGTCTTGTTTTCTTTCATTTAATATTAGAGATAGAATAGCTTGTTAGATCCATGGGAGGAGAGGGGCTTTTGTATTAATCTTTGTTTAAGTGGGATATTTGTGTAGGTTGATCTTATTTTTAGGTATATAGAATGGCTAACACATCTTGAATGGAGATTGAGAAGTTTAATGACACTAAATTTAAGCTTTGGAAACTCAAGACGGAAGACTTTGTTCATAGAGATCTATGTGTTGAAATACACCGGACAACTGAGAGGGGGTGTGAATCAGTTGTCACAAAAACTTAGCTTCATATGAACATCAAACCATCAAACCATGAAAGCATGCATCCATAAACTTAATCACAAACACACATCCAACACAGTAGACACCAAATTTTTACGTGGAAAACCCTAAAAGGGAAAAACCATGGTGGGTGTTAGCCCACATAAATATGAGTTATAACAATACCGAAAAATAGAGGTTCACTGCCCAAATTGCTCACTGCAAAGAACAGCTCATTGCCAAAGTGGTGAACTGATTAAGTAGCATCTACTCTATGTCAGGATTCAGTTCCATTGAAGCACAATATAACTTCTCTACTCTGCTCTTTCACACGTTCACACTTATCTCTTCATATTTGCACATGCACACTTTTTTGCAACTCTATTACATGCTTTTATACAATTCATTAACCTTGGAATGTACATCAAGGTTGGCATTATATTCATCAACCATTGGAACATTCTCCAAGGTCGACATTACAAAACATACATAGAAATAGGTCTAGACCTATTACAAAATTTAGCTAAGGAAAGATGTAGAGAAGTATGATGAACATGCCACGCTTTAGCTAGGACTCAAACGCAATCCTCCACACCACAACATGCTTCTACAATCTCCAATGCATCTCTACAAATAGTAAAAACAACCAAGTCAACCAAGACTGGAGTTAACACTATGTTTTCTAAGAACATTCTTCTTTCACGATCCACACTTCTCTTTGCAGACCAATCCAAAGGTAGGAACACGATTAGGAGACATCCACAAGCACATTGTAATCACCAAGAACAACCGCACAATCTCTAACCACTCTATCAAGAAGATTCTTTAAATTGGAGCACAAGAACACCACTGCCAGCTACTGTCATAAAGAAAGGATAGTTTGTGGACCGCCAAATCATGAACCATTGGAGTTGAAGACACTTAACATTATCTTAGACTTATCTCTAGAACCATAGATCAAAATACTTCAATGCGGAGGAATACGAAGCATAACACTTTCTCCCTGTCTTTGCCAAACATACAGAAAAAGTTGTTTTCACTCTGGTGAACATAACTCACTCAATTCTTCATACCGGAGACTCAAACTTGTAACATAGCATCTTCAAATGGACTTCTAAATAAATTCCAATCCACAGACAAAGATATTCATTCTACAAAAAATGTGGAGCATTCTTCTGGACTATTCTTTTGTATGCAATACACTGTTTCCACTGCAACTCACTGTTTCTACTGGAGAAGCTAATTTTCTCAATATCCTCAACATCAAGATTACAAAGTAAATACAAAGCATCTTACTCATTACAAGTAAACAACAAGATAGGAGCACAGTTGATACCAATGACAACATAGATATGTTGACATCAATGACAACACCGATTAGGCGCATACTTACATCACTATGGCATGCAATTTCTAGTCATAAACCATCTAGCATGTTTGTAGATAATTGGGTAGTGACTAATAGAAAGAAATGAAGCTTGGTTCAACTTTATTTTTCTAATTTAATGTTCTTAAATGTACCTAGAGAAACCACCACTTCTAACTTCTAAACAAAGTTAGAGAACTTGTATTAGACAAAGTCTCTTGTGAATAAACAAATTTAGGGAACTTTTATTAGACAAAGTCTCTTGTGAACAAGCTTTTTCTATGAAAGAAACTTTATTCATTAAGAATGAGTGATGAATATTCCATGATAAAGAATCTAAATGCCTTCAACATTATGTTGGGCCAATTGGAATATGTGGGTGTGAAGATGAATGAGGAAGACTAGTGTATCATGTTGCTATGTTCTTTGCAAATTTTGTGGGATAACTTAGTTATAGTGATTAGTAGTATTATCTCAAAGTTGAATCTTGATGGGGTGGTTGGTGCCTTATTATCAAAATAAATTAGGTGGAAATTTTAGAATCCTTTAAGGATGCTCTGGTTGTGAGAGGTCAATCAAAAGAAAAGGGAGAGAATAAGAGAGGAGATAGGAGATCTAAATCCAAGGGAAGATCTAAATCACCTAGCATATTGAAGATGAAATGAAGGAACTGTGGAAAGAAGGGTCATATTCATAGGCAATGCAAGGAGAATAAGACCAAGGAAGGATATGATGATGATTTAGAATTTAAGACTTCCAATGATGAATTTGGAGATGTGTTCTTGGCATCTACCATTATGGATGTACATGACAAAGATTGGCTTATTGATTTTGGTGCTTCATACCGCATGACTTTTATGAGAGAGTGGTTTATAGAGTATGAGAGCTACAATGGAGGATAAGTCTTTTTTGGAGATAAATCATCTCCTAAGATTGTTGGTCATGGGAAGGTCAAGCTCACATTTGGTGATGGAAGATCAAAAAAAATTCTAGTGTGATGTAATTCTTAGTTTAATGAGGAACCTAATTTCTGTAAGTAAATTGAATAATTTGGATGTGCTTGTTTCATTTAGGAAGGAAGGTGTAAGATGGTCAAAGGATCCATGGTATTGGCAAAGTTGGTTCATGTTAGAACCCTATTTAGACTTGATGGTAGCACATTTATTGAATGTAACAATTTTGATGTTCTTGTTTCCAAGGATAATAAGCTTCTTTCTAAGAAGATAATGTTGACATGAATGCATGAGCTGCATTAAAGTGAGAAAGGTCTAAGGACCTTGAATCTAATGAAATGGTTGAGGGGCTTGTAGATTACTCTTTGGATTTTAATTTTTGAGAATATTGTATTAGGAAACAAAATTGTGTTGAGTTTTACTTTGCATCTACTAGATCTAATGGGATTTTACATTTGGTTCATAGTGATATTTTTGGACCCGTTGATGTTCCTTCTTTAGGAAATCCATGTATTATGTATCTTTTATTGATGATTTCTCTAGGAAAAAACATGGGTTCTATTTCTCAAGCATATGTCTAAAGTCTTAGGTAGTTTCAAAATAGCCTAAGGCTCTTGTTGACAACTAATCTAAAAATAAGATCAAAACTTTGAGAATATATAATTCTAGAGAATTATGTTCAATAGATTTTGAAAGGTTTTGCAAGGATAATAGAGTAGTAAGAAAAAAGATAACTCCATACACCCCTCAATGGAGTGGAGTTTTAGAGTGCATGGAAAAGTCTAGGAGTATTCTTAATGGTTCTAAGTTAGAGAAAAATTTCTAGGCAGAAGCAATCATATTGCTTGTTATCTTATCAACCAATCTTCTACATCAATGCTTATTGATAAGAACCCTAAGGAGGTCCCAATAGGGAAAAAAGCCCTCACTTCAACATCATGCATGTTCGTAAGTTGAAGAGATCCAAGTTGGATTTCAAAGCACATGGTTTCTTCATCAACTACAATGAATATGTGAAAGGATCTTGAGACATGGAATATAACTTATTGTCAAAATGTTATCTTTAAAAAAGTCACTTTTTTCCTATTGAGTAATCTAGAGAACTGAAAAAGGAAGTGTAGTTATTGGTAACTGAGAAAACTACACCAGAGGTCCATGAGGCACTTGTAGATGGAGTTGATATAGATGATAGTTTAGAAGAAGAAGAAGAACCTTATACACCACTAGTAAGAAGGTCCACTCAACAAGGGAGAGATTTGAAAAGGTATAGTTAGTCAAAGGTGTTCATTAATTCAACCTATTTAGACTTATAGAGACTCAAATCAACTTGAAACAGATCATCTTTTACACAACTTGAAAATTGTCAAAACCCTAGGATTAACAACACCAATTTCAACCATAAACAATATAAAGACAAGGCAACAGGAATGTATGTAACAAAATCTAGGACATACACATACAAATGTAGTGCAACAAGGAGCATTCTTTTACATAAGTCATTTGGTACATGCAAAATACATCAAACAGTAATTCACATAAAAACCATTTGTGAAGGAAACATCTTACACATTTTTACATAATTTCATGAGCATTGCCACTAAATCTTTTCAGAGATACTTGTAATAATCTACATGATTGACTATACTTGTGATGCTTTCATTTACCGTCGCTATTATTGACTACAGTATGGCTATGTATAATGCAAAAATAAAACGTACAACAGATCATCATGAATGTACAGAGTATTTTCTAGCCGCATCTCCAATCAGCCACTTGGTAAGATGTATGGTTCTCTTCACCATTGCCTTCCTCCATGTCCCATTAAAAACACACCACAGAGAAAAAAGCATACACAAAAATCCAAGAAAACAGAAAACAAGACATAGAAGACAAACACAAAATATAAGAATTAAAAGGAAAAACATAGCAAAAATTCAATACTAGAACTCACAAGAGGAGGTGAAATCATGTTTAAGAATTTTATTAATGATATAGAAATTTGTAGTTGCACAAATATTCTTAACATCATGTAAAAATATCAATCCATGGGTTACATCACGCACAACTATAAATTTACGCACAATGTCATCTATCTTGACACCCAAATAGATTTAATCTCATCCAATATGCTATTTTTCTTAGCCCTCATTATTGATCTTACACACACAAAAGAACATCAAAGATCACTCAATCACAATGCACAACTATAAATTTAGGCACAATGTCATCTATCTTGACACCCAAATAGATTTAATCTCATCCAATATGTTCTTTTTCTTAGCCCTCATTATCAACACACACACACAAAGTGAATACCAAAATTAACTTTCAAACACACACCATACAAACTCTCTCTCTCTCTCTCTCTCTCTCTCTCTCTCTCACACACACACACACACACACACACACAAGTGAATGACACAAAGTTCAAGCACACTTCATTGACACAAAGTTAGTACAAACATGCATGAAGTAAACATTTAATTTCAAACATGTCAAACTAAAACACACATAAAGTGAATGACAAAGTTAAAACATGCTAAAGTGCAAGCACACTTCACATGGATTTTGTTCAAACACACACAAAAAGTGAATGACACAAAGTTCAAACATACTTCAATCAAATAAAGTTAGTCCAAACATGACAAACATGCATGAAGTAAACACTTAAGTTCAAACATGCCAAAGTACAAACAAAATGCCAAAGTTAAACATGCTAAAGAGTAAACAAAGTGAATGTCAAAATTAAATTTCAAACACAAAATGGATGTCAAAGTTAAAACACACAAAAAGCGAACATGCACCAAAGTTCAAACATGCTTCATATAAAGTTAGTTCAACCACACATGAAGTAAACAATCAAGTTCAAACATGTCATTTTGTACAAACACAAAGTTAATGCCAAAGTTCAACACACTCTTCACACAAAGTTAGTACAACTGTTTCACACATAATTTATTCAAACACACACTTCATACATATAAAAAGTAAATGATAAAGTTCAAACACACACATAAAGTGAATGCCAAAGTTAGTACACTCCTCACACAAAGTGAATGTGAAAGTTCACTCGCACAAACTAAATGTGAGATTTCACACACACAAACCGAATGCCAAAGTTAGAACACTTCACACAAAGTTCAATCATTTCACACATGGTTTGTGAAACACACACTTCATACAAAGTAATCGTCAAAGTTCAACAAAGTTTAAACGCACACAAAAAGTGAATGCCAAAGTAAATGACAAAGTTCAAACGCAGACAAAAAGTGAATGCCAAAGTTAGTACACTCCTCACACAAAGTGAATGCCAAAGTTAGTACACTACTCACACAAAGTGATGCTAAAGTTAAAAACGCTCTTCACACAAAGTGAATGCCAAAGTTAAAAACACTCTTCATACAAAGTTAGTTCAATTTGTATAGTTTGTTCAAACACACACTTCATAATACCAAAGTTCAAATATGTAATGAATGCCAAAGTTTGTACACTTTACACAATGAATGTTAAAGTTCACACACACACACACACACACACACACACAGAGAGTATCAAATCTAGGTGAAAGATTAAATTCAAACACACTTCATACAAAGTGAATGCCAAAGTTTAAAAAACACACTTCACACATAAAAGTAAACATTAAAATTCAAACATGTCAGTTCTTAATTCACAATAAGTGAACATGAAAGTTCAAACTTACATAGGCACACAAATTTGGTAAATAGATCAAATAAGTAAATGGCAAAAGTAATTCACTCAAGTTTCATACACAAAATATGAATATCAAAATTCACACAAACAAATTAAGTGGATGTCAAAGTTTTAAACATCTGCTTCATATAGGCAAAGTGGGTGCCAATACACACAAAAAAAAATGAATCCACAAGTCACTCAAACAAATTAAGGGGATGCCAAAATTTAAACATATGCTTCACATAAGCAAAGTGAATCAAATCCAGTCAATGCCACAATGAATTCCAAAGTTCAACCACACACCTCACACAAACAATAAGTGACTCAAAGTTAGTTCAATTCACTCACACAAAGTGAATGTCAAAGTTAGTTCATACACATTTCACACACAAAATGAATACCAAAAGCTCACTCAAACAAAGGGATGCCAAAATTCAAATGCACACTTCACACAAACAATAGGTGGATGCCAAAATGAAGCACACCAAACAAAGTGAACTCCAAAGTTCAAACAATAAGTGCACACAAAGTAAATACCTTAAGTTCAAACACACTTCAAACAAACAACTAGTAGATGCCAAAGTGAAACGCTTTAAACAAACAATTAATGGGTGCCAAAATTCAAACACACACACAAAGTAAGTGCCAAAACTCAAACACACACTTCATATAAAAAATAAATATGTGAATTCAGTTTTAAATATACAACATGAAACAAATATAATTTAATGCAAAAGTCCACTTCACATAAACAATAAGTATATCAAATTAAAGTGACAAATGAATCAATAAGTATATCAAATTAGAGTGACAAAGTCAAATCAATTTTAAAACATACAAAGTGAAACAAAATAAACATGTTTAAATTACAACACTAATTATTACAAGTTGCTAATTGCAACTTAATTGCATTATGGTTAAAGAATATTTTGATACTTAACAATTAAGTGCACCATTTAAAATTCAAGTCATTAAACATGATAGAATTTTAAAAAATAAAACAATTAAAAAAAAAGATGTTAAATTTTCTGCAATCAAAAATAAAATGAAAACTTAAAAAGAACCAACACAAGACAAGATGCCTAAAAGAATGGCCATGGTCAATGGCCATTCCTTACAGCCTTAGGAAGGAAGGGGGCCAATTCAACCCCTTCCAAATAAAAATCTTTTGTATTACAAATCAGTCTACATATTACATTTATTGAAATCAAATAGTACAAAACCCACATAACAAAATTCCCAATCATCATAATATAAAAGGAAACCAGAAAACTCTGGCATGTTTCTCCATTTGCAGATCTTGTAGAATGTCCTGCTACATCAGAAAATCATCATCAAAATATTTAATAAACCGTAACGCTGAAACCTCTGAAAATAGAATGTCCTGCTACATCAGAAAATCATGATCAAAACCTCTGAAATCTTAACAAACTCTTGACTGAAACTTTTAAAATCAGAAAAAGAACGCTTACACTGGAGCCAGGAACATAAAAAATTACACAATCAAAATTGAAGATGAGATAAAACATGCAATTACACGATCAAAATCAGAAATGGAGCTTGACTTTGGGTCCTTTGATCTTCAAAGCCTCTCGATCATAAGCCCTAGCAGACTCCTCGGCAGTGTTTAAGTGTCGTAAGTGCGTGTCCAAATTGACCAACGAATCCTTAGCATATGAAGTAGTGTCCAAATTGACCCTCAAATCCTTATTTACCCTCCCCGGAATTTCCTTTGGGATATGAAGTAGTGTCCAAATTGACCAGCAAATCCTTAGCATATGAAGTAGTGTCCAAATTGACCCTCAAATCCTTATTTACCCTCCCCGGAATTTCCTTTGGGATAGAAGTAGTGTCCAAATTGACCAACAAATCCTTAGCATACCAACTTAGAGATAATAGCTCCTCCACACATTTTATTTAGAACACCAGCTGAAAATGCTTTGAAATCCCAATATCAGGGGAGGCAGGACTTCATAGCCACGCTCTCAGCGGATAAGCTAGAGTAGTGAGGTGGATTTACAAGTTGCGTCCTTGCGAAAGGGAAAGATAAATCTTTCATGGATTCTATCAATATGACAAATCTTTCATGGATGCAATTGATGTTGATGAGAAAAAAAAACTAATCAAGTGGAAGCAACTGGCATGTTCAAAGGACACCTGATGGTCATTATAATGGGACAGAGCAATAGCATGGAAGTTCAAGACCATCACAATTTAGGTGTCTGGCATTCCAATTTAAGTTAATTTCCTTACACCATGTCAAGTGAAACGGTTACAAGTTGGCAGACACAGCTGTTGACAAAGGTGTAGTGCAAAAGGCTAGTGAAGCAGTTCTGGATACACTTTGGTTGATCAGTTATCATACTGGCACTCATGGTATGCTGGCCAAGGATACAAATCTCCTCAAACTGTACCCCATCCCAACACTTGCATAATTTGTTTTATTTTTTTAAAATCCCATTATGATTTGGGCATCTCTTTAGGAAGGGAAAGAAAAATATAAAGGAATAAATCCCCTGATCTGAAAATAATAATCATAGATTTCTGGGGTCACCCAATTCAGATTCCCTATAAAATCTCTACCTAATGATATTAACAGGATAATGACAAATTTTTTGAAATGGTTAAATTATTTACCCCCTTCATTTATTGTTATTGCTCCCTCATTACATATTTGAACAGAAAATCAAAAAATAAAGACTAAGGTTTGCAGGCTTACCTATTATACCAATAACTGTACGGATTGTATCTTCGACCGCTATTTTTCCCAGGCAGCAAAAGCTAATAAACCCAAAAGAAAAAAAAAAACAACAGAGAGTAATAGGAAAAAGAAAACTAGAGGAAAAAAAAACCAACGACCATACAACCTTTAGTCAAAAGTATTATATTATTTAATATAATCACAGGGAGGATCTAATCTACATTGAATTGAGCTCATTTCAATGTAAGAAACATGTTTTTAGACTGTAAACAAGATAATCTTAAATCAAAAGTATTAAGTTATTTGCCTTCACAACAGAAAAAACTTGATCATCACTCAGAAAAAAAAAACTGCAAAATACTGAGAAAACTTAAAGAAAAACAAAAAAACATGAAGCAACGAGCAAAGAAAACAAAAATATAGAATGACAAGCAAATAGAACATTCCAAACATTCATTGAAGTCATTGAAGTGAATCTGACTTCGGCTACTCATTCAAGCTTTCACTGCCAGAGCATCAGCATCAACCATGGTCCAAATTTATATCCATTTCCTTACAGATATAAATTTAAGAATAATATTATTAAAATGAATTTAATGAAAATATACCAATACTCAATATTTTTGAAGAAACAAAAACCTTTAAAAAACAAGGAAGAAACAAGGGGCGGGACTATTTCATCATCTCATATCTAAAATTGTTGTATATAGATTTGATGTAAATGGAAATCAAGCTGTTAACAACGATAAAAATGCAGCAGAAAATCATGAATACATTATGTTGTAACTTACTCCATCTCATAGAATTTTTTTCAGACTTACTGACTTTGAAAAGTATTCATTTTTGCTACAGATAACTCTTCATTATTTTTCTAGTTGGCATACAGTCTATTCTCTCTAGTTAGATATCCCTCACATTTTTACCTATGAAATTTTAATCTCAACAAGAAGAAAAAGAAGGCAAGATACATACAATAGCCCTTTTCTAGATGGATATAAGGCTAGCCATAGATATATGATACATCATTTTCTATGCTCAAAATACCTGAGCAAAAATTAAGATCAAAATATTATAACAATTACAGAACTAATGGTATGTGGATGTATGATGTTGGGTCATGTTATTTCACACTAAACAAAAGGTCAGTCGGTTGCTTGTGGGTTGATCCAAATTGTGTTATTGATGTGGTCAGTAATTATTGCAAGTTGTTTAATTCAAGTCCAATCCTTGCAATTAGTAATAAAATTTATTCATATATTACATTCCATTTGCCTTGTAGGC